>JAZKJV010009343.1:0-374569 GCA_037367405.1 Ottelia alismoides
TAGAATGGGGAGCGTGGTCGAGGGGGGAACAGGGTGGATGTAAACTCGGGCTCGGAGAGCAGACTCTCCGAGGTATTCCTAGATGAATGAGGAGGGGTGCTGGATAGCGGTGCCGACAAAGTCGGCCTAAGAGATCTCCGTCCCATCATCTTGATTATTTGGGAAGAGCAAGGAAAATGCAAGAAGAAGAAGAGGAAGGAAATGAGATGCAACAAAATCGCACACAATGGTGCTGTGTTTTTGATCTTGACCTAAACAAATGTAGCAATCAAACACAAAGCAGGGGTAAGTTCACCAACTCAACACGTGAAGCCGTGAAGGTTCGGCTTTTATCTTGTCAGTTTTAGCTTGTTTTCAGGAATTTATCTTGTCACGAGTCCTTAGAGCGCTACGCCTAAAGAAGAGAGAGTACTGCCGGGAAAGTGTCCCCGTACTTGTCCTCCTCCTGTGTAACCTGTAACTTGCGCTTTTTAAGGTCCTTGTAACCCTTCCTGGATCCCTACTCAGCCAAAGAAATAGAGGGAGGAAGCCGATAGGCGAAACCGATACTTTGGACCTCGCTCGCAACGGAATCACCCGTGAGCGTGCAAGATCCTACTCGGACGCAGCCGGTGAGACAGACACACCCGTGAAGGCGTGGCCTAAGCTCGGTACTTCGGACAAGGTCGGCGCTCACACAATAGTGAGTCACCAATGGCGACCAAGCCCTACTCGACTACGTACGATAGTAGCGCCAATACTTCGGAAATCTAGGCGATACACAAGGCAGCAACAAGTTGGGTTTTTGGCTCTAATCCTTACGAAGCGCTCACCTCACTTGGAAGGAGACCTTCCCATGCAACCTGAATACAAGTGAGGGTGTTACTCTCCCCAAGCAATGAATCCAATTACCGATTTTTATTTTTGGTCAAGTTTTCTTAGCAGTCCCTTTTTTAATTTTTTTGGTGTTATCGCTTCTTTTGAGTAGATTCAAACAAGCGTCTAACGGTTTTTGTATTTTCTTTATCCTACTTTGTTCCAAAAACAGAGGGAGAATAGAGTCGGAAAAGCCGTGCAAGTCGACACCAAGGTGGAGATCTCACCTTTGTGCCTAAATGATGCATGCAAAGTAAGAAGACTTACAGCGAATCCCAGCTCTCTCCATGCGGGATGCAAAGCAGAATTTATAAACCTAAACTACATGGCGATATGCAAAAACAGAAATCGTCCTAGAATAGGCAATTGCTAGCGTGAAAAACCACAAGCTAGATACTAACTCTCAATCCGAGTGTCCGGTCTAGGCTCACCCCTCCTCTGCTCAACACATTTGAGTTATGAGAAAGCGCTTGTTCGGGAATGAGCTCGCGGCGCGTGGATCGAAAGCTACTAGCTAACTATTTAATTAGTCTAATTCCAACAATGACCTATAGGAGCATGCAAAGATAATTAGGGTGTTTGGACCTATTCTAATCGAATCAAGCAGGACCTATAATCTAAGGGCTCAATCCACAAAAGAAAGGAAAAAGGAAAACAAAACCGGAAAATGACAGCGATAAAACGCGATGAAAACCGCGGTGAGCCCCCAAGTGTACAAGCACTTGGAAATTGGGCCCGGTAGTGTCCAAGTGTCCAATGTACATGTATTATTACAAATTAATAGGTCACTCTCTCACAAAATAAAATGAAAGCTAAACTAATCACTCTCTCACTCCTCCTGCTCTCTCCTGCCGGCCTGGCTAAAGAAAGGCCGGCTCCGCTTCCCAAGGATGCTCCGGGTCACCTAAGCGATCCGCCTTGCTCCGCGGTTCCTCGCAAGAAGACAAAAGAAGAGTGGTCAGATAGCTCAAGCAATATATATATCAAAAATATAAGAGAGATGAAATGAAGCTATGGTAAACACTAAGCACAAGTAAACAAAAACTGAGCTACTCGCTGTTGCTCCCCGGCAACGGCGCCATTTGATTTACACGAAATTCGATGTGGTCAAAATTGGTGTCTCACACAAGGCGAAGACGACCGTCGCCTGGTGGCGACTCACAAGTGAATCTCGTATTTAATCAACAATTAACCCACACTAAAGATCAATAAATTAGAAATAATGTGGAGTTAAAATTTATTTTTAACTCTGCACAAATGGTATATAGTGACAAGAATGCAGAGAGTTCGAACACAGGGAGCAAAACATGGTAGTTCAAAATATTGTGCACAAGTGAGTGTGTGTGAAGTGTCTACACTAAGCAAGCAAGCAAATAAATTTTTGTGGGTTTTTAATTTTTATATTTTTTATTTTAATTTAATTTTTAATTTTATATTTTGATTTTTAATTTCTGATTTTTATAATTTTATATTTTATATATATTTTTCTTTTTGAATATTGGAAATTAAAAACAATGTAATGAAAGGCAAGATAAAATATTTATAAAAATGTGCAAAAATAATCAAAAATTCAGAAATGAAATGTTTTTGATATTTTTAGGATTTTTTAATGTTTTTGTGATTTTTGGGGATTTTTCAAGGTGTTTTTAGTATTTTTAATTACTGAAATGAAGCAAAACAGTGAAATTAGTGCTGGCTGTGAATAATATGAGAATTAAAATTAGCAAACAACAACCAAAATTTTTCACACTATTTTTTCAAATGAAGAGAACAAAATATGGAACAAACAGAGCCTGAGTTTGTATTTTTTGGAGTTTTCTTTGAATTTATATATTTTTTTGAAGTTTTTGAGTTTTTCTAAATTTTTAGTGTTTTTCTTTTGAGATTTTTAGTGATTTTTGGACTGACACTAAAATAGGATATAATAGACACTAGGTAATTTTTTTAGAATTTTTCTAAGTGTTTTAGTATTTTTTTTGGCATTTTCTAAGCTAGACAGTAGAGAAAAGGCATGTTTTTGATTTTTAATAAATATAAAAAATAAAATAAAATCAAAAACTAAATTTATAGCGTCAAAGTACAAGTGAGCAGGAGCTAAACCCTATTTTTGTGGAATTTTGGACTTAAAATGATAGGTTAATAATTAGAACAAGCATCCAATCATTAACAGGCCTGGCAGGGGTATATTTGCAATTTCTCAAACATCCAGGGGCATTTATGCAAATTTCCACAAAAGTTTGAACTGAATATTCAATTAGTAGCACCAAAATTTAATTACAAAACCCGCCTGGGTGTCCTAGCAATTTTCCCACCAGGGCGCGTGACTTGCACGCGCCTGGCGAGGACTAAACTGTAATTTCACAAAAACCTGGGGGTTTACTTGCAATATTTCCAAAAATATAACACGTGAAGTTAAAGTTTTGGTACTAAAACAAAATACAACAAAGACCGAGGGCCCCTCTGCAAAATGCTCCCACCTCACGTGTACAGGTCACGTGAGGTGACGTGGCGAAGGACCTAAACGCAAATAAAATAAAGACGAGGGCCTTTTTGCAATTTTTACAAAACAATTACACTACAGACAAATGTTTCCGGACTAAAAGATAAATACAAAATGCGCGAGGGTTTAGTGTGCAAATTACCCTCGGCGCGCGATCCAACGGCGATGAAGAAGCCACTTAGACACGTGGCGCTTGATGGACGACCGATGACGCTTCGCGGCTGGGCGGCTGAGATTAGATCGTTCGAAGTCGATCTGACGGTTGAGGCGTGACGCGATCCTACGACGGAGATCAGAACTGGGGCAGCTCCCTTGATCGGACGGTGGCGAAGGCGGCTGGAAGAACAAGGCGGAGCTCCGGCGGGGCGAAGTTCCTCGAGCTCCTCCTGACTGCTCCGGTGGCTTTTGGGCTTCAAAATCGGGCTGCTGCCTCCTCAGGTCCTCCTCTAACGTCTGGAATCGTCAAAAAGCCACGACGGCGGCCGTGGTTCTCGCTGGTGACTGGCGGAGCTGGGAAGCTTCGTTGGCTCCGGCGAGCTTCAAAATTCGCTTCCAGATGCTCTCAAGGGCACGTTGTCCTGCAAAACGAGTCAAGGGGTCCAGGGCAAACTGCCTGGACCCTTGGATGGTCTCGGGGATGCTCGGATCGAGATGGAGATGCACGGCCGGAGGTGCGCTCCGGCCAAGGTGCTTGATTTGGCGATATAGTCGATTGAACTTCACATTTTTTGGGGGTTTTCGAAGCTAAGGTTAACAGGAAGCTAATGGACTGAATAAAAAGGCGGGGGGAAGCCCTCAATGGCCGGAGCCAGAGGGAGGAGCAAAACTCAACCGGCGACTTCGCGGGAGGTAGGGGAAGCACCTCCGACCTCGGGAGCCTTGGCTGAAGAGCCCACGACGGAGCTGTCACCTCCAAGTAGCTCTGGAGCACGAATCAGGCGCGAGGGGTGGACCGAAGGGTGTTCAAAATCGAAATGAAAGATGGGGGGTCGTTATATCTGGGTTGACCCCTGACCGAGATGCTCCAAAGATCAAGGTGCAGCGAGCGCTACAGTGATCCATGGCCCGAGGTAATCACATAGCGGGCTAGATGGATGATCAAGGAAGAAGAATGCAGAAGGAATCGAGGCGAAATGGTGCAAGTCTCGGCCTAGAAAAATCCGCCAAAAGCGGTCAAAACCAGGCCTGACAAGGGCTACAGAGGGTAGGGCGTCCAGTTGACCGAAGTCAACTGTTGACGCCTCCTGGTTGGTCCACGTGGACCAACCAGGAAAAACCCTGATAATTATTTTGTAAAATCAGATAAAAATAGAATAAGGCCGAATTAATGAATGGTTATAAAATAAAAAATATTCGTAATTTTATGTAGTATTTTATTATGATTTTTAATTTATTTTATGAGGTGTATTTTTATAAGTTTGCTTTTTAGCCCTATATAGGTATAATACCTATGTATTTAAGTATTTAATTTTTATTTTATGTATTTTATTTTTATTAATTTCATTTCTTATTTTCTAAAATTATAAAACACTGTTATATACACAAATATATTTTTATTTTATTTTTCTGATTTATTTTGTATATTTAATAAAATAGAAGAGTGTTTTGTACAGGTATATGTACAGGCAGTATACCTACGTATTCTTTATACTAATATTTTTATTTTGTATTTTCTTTGCATTTTTATTCTGATTTTAATGCACATATATATTATAAGTAATATTTACATAATTATAAAAATATAAAAATACAAAAATAATGAATAAATAATAAATTGAATATTTTAATATGTACAAGTATACAATGAGGGTCCAAAACTCAACTTTCAAACCGTAGCTCCGCCAAATGCGAAACCACCACCTTTGGATAGATTATTTTATTCTATATACAATTAAAGGTGAGTATGCTGCATTTGGAGTTGTCAGTTGTGAGATACAGGTCTGGGAAGTAGGGATTCTGGATTCTTATTCAGACCATAACTTTTCATCTGTACACTATTTTTCTGTGAAATCAATTTTATATTTTTCTTTGTTAAATTATCTACAACTTTCATGTACAAAGTTTCTTTATTTGATGTATAAAAAGTGGAACCAAAAATAGGTCCCAAAATGAATAAAGAATGAATAAAATGTATAGGTATTTGGACTGTGTTTTTGACCTTATCTCCCCCTACTTTATTCCTTGTCGACCTATTCATCAAGATGCCTAGGTCTCGGGGGTTTTGGGTCATAAAATATTTACAATATTTCATTTTTTTTCTTTTCTTTATTTATTCTATAATTTTGGCTTTAATTACAGTATTTTATATACTAATATGATGCACATGCATGAATGCTAAAATGATGATTTTAATGCTATTTACAGGCATTTGCTAGGGTTTTTGGTGCCAAAATGATAGAATAAAGATGATGAAATGTGGATTCATCACCCATCATCGTGATCTGATGAGTAAGGCGGATGAGATCTGGAGAAACTATGATCGGCAACCAAATCCTCTGTTCACCAACGCAACACGAGCTGAAGACCGTAAAGGCTCGGTCAAATTATCTTGTCAATTTTTATTAGGTGAACAAACAATCTAACAGAGCGCTTACGTGACCTGTTGGGATACCCGATACTACCCCAACCGACTAGCCCGCACGGGAAAGTCGGTAATCAGTCGGGAATAGCACCGGAGGGCTCTACCTAGTGTGCGGGTCACTCTCTCGCGCAATCAAACCAAACAATGAGGGGGTTGCTCTCCCCAAGACAAATTTTTAAGTCGAGTGTCTTTTAGGGTCAATAGCTTAAACAGTCCCAATTTTATGGTTTTTTTAATATTTTTCAATAAAAACAAAGGTCTAACGAATTTTTCGATTCTCCTGGTTATTTAGTCAAAAACAAGGGGGAGAAGACAAAAAAGCCGATGCGCGATGAAATCAATGATGCATACAGAGATAGAAATGCGTACCTTCCTCCAGCACTCTACATACAAGTGATCCGCGAAGAAATGTAAAGACAGGAAATAAACTACCTAAATGGTGCAGTGATGAAAACCGAGTCCTAAACAAGCAAGTCTACTCGAAGCACCGTCTAACTAGTCACCGATCCTTCAAGCCAAAGGTCCGGTCTCGGTCTACCCCTCCTCCTCCCGACACATCGGGTTCAGGAGCAGCGCTTGGCAGGGCAGGCTACGACACGTAGGCTACGAAGGGGATGAGTCAGTTATTTTCATTAGTGAATTATTAGTAGGTCCAATTAATCGTACTATAGGAACAGTCAAGCAATTAGGTGTGGGGACCCTACTAATTACGGCACAATCAAGCAGAAAATCCTAAGTCTAGGGGCTCGATAAAAACCGCGTAAAAACCGTCAAAGGCAGCAAGAAAACAAAAGTTGCGAGAAAAGCCGCGAAAAACCTAAGGGTCCCCCAAACACACTGGTGCTCGGCGAAACAGACCCGCTAGTCAACCAAGTCCAAGAGTCTAAGTCTGAGTGTCCCTGTATTATTACAAATAATAAAACAAAATGAAAATAAAATAAAATAAAATAAAACTACGCTAATCCTCGCCTGCTCGTCTACTCTCTCACGCTCTACTGCGGCTCCGTGCAGAAGGGAGCTGCCTCCAAGTTCCTCAGTTGTGCCGGCTCCTCGAAAGCAGCCGCCTCGGTCCTCGGGCCCTCGCAAGAAATAAGACAAGAGTCAGACCAATAAAATAGTCAAATAATGGCAAAGAGAATAAATGAAAATAAAATGAGGGTATATGTGCAAAAATACCAAATAAACAAATAAAAAATCAAACAAAACAAAAACAAAAATAAAATAAAATAAAATAAAACAAAATAAAGCAGAAAATAAAATAAAAACAAAAAGCCGCGAAAAGCCGCGGACTCTGAAAGAGCCGCAGAAAGCCGCGAAAAAGAAAATGAAAATAAAAAGAAACTACTAAGCCGTGCTCCCCGGCAACGGCGCCATTCTGATGACCGATCAGACCACTCGGTATAAGGTACTAAATGGTCGTTGCGACCCAAGCAATCGGATTCGATCAATCAAGAAAAATAGACCACCAATATAAGATAAAATCACTCAAAACAAGCTAGCAGTCTTGCTATTGTTTTAACCTGGTATAGCGACCAGGGTCGATCACAAGGAGCACGAAATGGCCTCGCGACCTACGAAGTAGTCAAAAAGAAAAGAAAAGGAAATAAAAAGGGTTTTTTTGTGGTTTTTAATTCTTTTTATATTTTTTTGGATTTTTAATGTATTAAGAAAATAAAGAAAACAAGAAAACCAAGCAATTCAACTATTTATTTCATGCACTAATAATCAACCAAAAATTCAAATAGAAATATTTTTATGTGTTTTATAATTTTTACTGTTTTTAGTGAATTTTTGGGATTTTTCTGATGTTTATTTAATTTTCTAAAAATGAAACAGTGCAAAAAGATAAAAACAATGTCTAGCCAAGCTTAAGGAGTTTAGATAAAATATCTAAAAACCCCCAAAAAGCCTAAAGGTAATTTTCCTGAATACAATTCTAAATCATAGATTAATTGTGTAACTGGTGATGAGTCGAAAGTAGTTGATACCACCTTCTGCAAAGAGAAAGAGTGCCCTACAATCTATTGAAGAAATAAAACCTTTATTTTCTATTTATTTCAGGCCCAACTTGCTTCAGAGACTAGCAAGTTTTATTATTCCTTTTAGTTACATGTTATGTCTTTCCATATCATAAATTTTCTTATGGTTCAGTCAAAAAAAAGGGGAACCCTTGCTTCGGATTTAATGTAACAAAGGTTGCATCATTAATATTGATATTTTGTTTGTTCTCTTTCTTTCATCAAATACTATTTACTATTGTATACAATGGTATTATTGAAACTCGCTTGAACATGAATAACTCCTTTTGGTATTCTACGTCCATTTTTACGTGAACCAATACGTCCATTCCCACGTGAACCAATTCTTGGTATAGGTTTTGTCATATTTTATCATCTCATAAATATGAGTCAGAAATATACGGAGATATCCATTTCATGTTAAAAATCTTTGATCTTTTATTTATTTTTGACTTACATTAGTCCTTCCTTTACTACAAAGGAGATTTAGCCACTTGATTTATGATTTTTGGGGTTTTAAATTATTTATTAGAATTGTTATAAGTTTTTAGGTTTTTTCAATTTTTAGGAGTTTTATATAATGAAAAATAGCCAAAATTGGCTAGAAAATCAAGCAAGCTAAAACAAACAGTAGATAATTTTTTGTAATTTTTAGATAGGTTTTAGTATTTTTTTGTGATTTTCTAAGTCAAACAGTAACGAAAATTGGTGTTTTTGAATTTTTAAAATATCAAATCAAAATAAAAATGTCTCCAAAAATCCCAGAAAATTTTACACTATGGCAGGAGCCATGTATTCAATTTTCGTTGGATTTGGAGTTAATTTGCTATTTTATTCAAAAATAAAAGTTAGGTACTGTGCACAGGGACCTAAGTGCAAATACCCAAAGTCCTGGGGGGTCCAGTGCAAAATACCCAGGAAAACATGCGCGTCGCGCGTGCCTGGGGCACTCAGGGACCTAAATGTAACGAAAACTAAGTCCTAGGACTATTTGGTAACAGGTACCAAAAGTCCGAGGGCTAGTTTGCAATTAACCCACGAACAAAAGCACATGCTCAATAAATTCACGCACAGGGGTATCGATGTAAATAACTAAAAGTATTCATTCATCTCAGAACATCTCAGAACTACAAGATATAAAGTGCAAATAGCCCAGAAAACCACGTGTCGAAGCACGTGCTACACCATACACAGGGGCATAAATGAGAATGAAATAAAGTGCAGGGTCCACAATGCAATTGTACCAAAAACTAAACAACTGAACTATATATTTACAAGACTAAACACTAAATAAAATAAAAAAGAGAGGGCCTAAGGGTAAATTACCCTTTATTAAGTCGAGCCGATGGATGAGCGCCATGTGGTGGATCAACGGTCAGGATGCGGGTGGTGCTCCAAAGCTGGGCTCCTCGCGATGATCGGACGGTCGGGGCTTCGCCACGTGCTGGATCTGACGGTGAAGGCGCGTCGCAGCTCAGCCTCGCTGGATCAACGGTAGAGATCGACCCCCGAAGGATCTGGCGATCAGGGACACTCCTCAAATGGGCGGGCACGATCAAATCTGGAGCACAGGGGCGATCGGACGGCGGACAGGGATGGAGGACGAACTGGCCTCCGGCGAACTTTGCCGAGGTCGTGACGGCGCTGGCCTCCACCTGGGAGCCCTCTGATGATCGGAAGAGGTGCGTGGAAGGCTTCCGCATCTGCTGGAGGTCTCCGATGACCCAACCGAGCTCTGAGGAGCTCCGGCAAGGTCGGCGGAGGCGGAGCTGCTGGACCTGATGGTCCAAGCCCTCAGATGGTCTTGGATGAACCTGCAAAGTATGCCAGACAACTCGTGGGTCGAGGGCAAACTGCCTCGACCCCGTTAGGCGGAGTGGAAGTGATCGGGGAGTCGGTGCGGGCGAGCTCCGGCGAAGGGATGGACGGAGGAGCTCGAATCCCAGCTCCTGTGCGAGCTAGGTTGAATGGAGGGGTGCAGAACGTGCGTAGGAGGAAGGCAGAGGCTATGGTGCAGCCCGATGGTCGAATGGATGGGTGACGTGATCGGAATCGACGGTGGCCGGCGGAGCGGCGAATTGGGGGTAATCAGAAATTGACGAGAAGGAAAGGGAGATGGGTCTACCTGGGTGGACGAATCGACTGGGAAAGAGCTTGCGCAGCTCCTGGTCCTTGCCTCGAGGAGCGTCGACCTCCGAGGCTCGAGCTCCTGCTCTGGGCGGAGCACGACGGTGGTGACTCGCCAGATCAGTGGTTCCCGGCCCCTCTCCTCGCTGCGACAGCACCTGGAGCGAGCTGTCACTCTCACTCAAGCACTGGAGGTCACTAGGGGTGGAGCGAATGAACCAAAGATAGGAATTAAGGTGGCGGAGCTTGAGCTATATACGGTGGAGGGTCCGGGAAGATGAGGTCGGGTAGGGCAATGGAATCCGCGGATCCCGAGGCGGGGGCTCTGGCGAGGGTCTCGGATGTAGCAGGAACGAATCGGACCCGGGGTTTAGGCGAGAAGGGATCGGGTTTAGGTGCGAAATTAGGGAGAAGTCGGGTCGGGCACTGATACCCGTGGGAAGTGGTCCTGGGGGGGGGGGGGGGGGAGTTGACCGGGCGGTCAACAATCCCTTGGGCCAATAGGAACAGGCCACGTGGAAAAGATTTAAAAATTCAATTAAAAATAACAAATGGCTGAATTATGGAAAAGTCAAAACATGAAATATTTTTGTTTTAATTTTTTCTATTTTTTAGTGATTTTTAATTAAATTTTCAAAGTAAAAATAAGGTATTTACATAGTAGGGTTATATATAGGTATATATACAATATATAGGATTTTAATTTTTGATTTTTAATTAATTATTTTTATACATTTTTATTCCCATCTTATATTTTTATTATTTATATCATAAAATAAGGAATAAAAAGATATTTTTATTTTATTTTTATTATGTATATACATAGGTGAAATAAATACATATGTACATGTATATACATGGTATATTTACAATAGTATTTTTTATTTTTAATTTTGTTCTTTTTATTTTGTTTTTATTTATTTTATTTATTTACACCATAAGACATAGAATATGTACAAAATTTTTGGAAATTAATTTTATTTATTTACAAGGCTAAATAAATATAAGATGAATTGACTATATACATGGTGACTATGTACATGAGTGATGTTTTTGTTTTCTTTTTAATTTTTCTATTTTTATCTTATATTTATATTTATAAATATCTACAAATATTTACAAGCCAATTTTAGTTTCTTTTTGGGAGGAAAATATTTTTATTCTATATACATATATATTTACACACATGAGCCCCTATCTCCCTCTACTTTGGCTTTTATGCGGTCAGGCCCATGCTGAGCCCTCCCTTGGGTTAGGTTGCTCAATATTTATTATAAATATTTCCCTCTTTTTCTTTTTGATCTTTATTCTTTTATTTTTGCACAAAACCATGCTAATTATTACTTTTTACACAATGCATGCTTTTGGTAATTATTTGTATTTACAACTATATACATGCATTTGCAAAGGTTTTTGTAGCTAAAATATAAGAATAAAGAGTGATGAATGAGTATTCATCACCCGTGAAGTATAGCTCTTGTACGAGCACAACCTGCAATTTGGCCAGGTCTACTCATGATGTGCGTGCTTTACGTGGGTCTTTTGATAATATGTCTTATTTTTTCTTTCTTTTCATAGACATATCTTATCGATTTTGACATATCCATATGCATTGGACATATCCCGATTTTATCGGATTCATACCTTTTTCTATTAGACATTATCTATTGTCTACATGACATGCTTTAGTTTTTTTGTCAAATATGATTAGGTTCTTTACCCCTACACTATGTATGACCCCTGTTTATCATAATAGACCTTCTTCCCTTGATAATTACTTAGAACACTACATGGGACCTCTTCAAACCCGACCTAGCATGCATGTGTGGGTTTGTTATTTGTTTAAAATTTTAAGGGAAGCATGTTAATGGATATTTCTCCTCTTGCATCATTGGTTGAAAGAGTATTGAGATTGATACGTACTTAACCACTATCAAATGTCTGATATCTTTCACACCCCTCCCGAATATGCTAGTTTGCATAGGTTCTTCTTGGTTGTGGGAAGGGGCGAGACGACATCTATATGGCTAGTATACCTTTTCCCTCACGTGAACGGGACCCTAAACACGAGGGAAGTCTTTCCCGCACCTCAGTCAATAACCTCACATGACGTGAATGATGCCTTAGATATTGCGATTTCGTGCCCCCCTTTCCCCCTTCTGAGGCTGCTGAGGCGGCCTCGTTATCCACACATCTTGTCGGGGGGGATCGACTGGTTTTCACGAGCATTGGCAGGTCCTGGAGTGCCCACTTAGCGCATACCCCGGGGTGATTATCACCACCTGTACCTCACATCAGGGTTGGCCTCACTTTAGCGGAGAGGGGGGGGGAGGTTGATTGGGGTGCACTAGTTGTTTGGGTAGCTAAGAGAGGTTGCTACCCTCATTGTTGTCTCTTGATTTTTTTTCTATCATGGGACCTTGTTTGAGCCTTGTTAGTTGTTTGTCTAAGGCTGTTCATGATTGGGATGTGATTTTTTACCTCATTTCTGTGCCCTCGCTATGGATGCTATCTTAGAGGGTGGTCACAATCATGTTTTATAACCTACATGGTGTGCTTTGTTGTTGTTCTACTTTGTAAAAGTGGTATTGCTTACTACACAATGTAGGTTTAGATTTTGCTTCTGTTGAGATTGTGTACTTTCGTTTTGGGGGCTTTAAGGTATGTCACTCAATAGGTGGCTGACTGAGTAAGCCAAGAGCCATTTAGTGGCTGGTTGTGCACCAACTTTCAGTCAGTGACAGATATTTTCCTACTATTATAAATATTTTGTACCTAGTTTATTATTATTAGTTTCTAGGGTAAATGATCGACTACTAACGATCACCCTTTACCTTTGCACAATGATGATTTCCATATCTCATAAATTTTATTATTGCATTTTGTCTTAATATCCTTAATAAATATATGCAAAGTTTCAATAATTTCACATTATTGTAGATACACTCTTCATCAATGAAAATACATTATTTTACATTGGAAAAATATAAAAAAATAATACATAAAAAAGAAAAGAACGAGTAAGGCGGACTGTGAATATGTATATATGTGTAGTTTGACTCTAGAAAACTGAGTAAATATAGCTCCAAGATATATGTATAAACAAATCCCAAAGACTACATCGTTGTCGATTGGTTAACTGACAATGTAATAGGAGGATACAAGGAGGAAAAGCGAAACATAATTCATGTCTAAATATTTTTACCAAAATATCAAATAACTTGGTTTACAAAAGCTCTATAATAACCACGATCAAACTAGGGAAGAAAATACAAACCCTAATTTCACAAATATGAACTTCGCAAACTCATAAGTATTTGGTAAAAAAAACTACGATTTGTCCAAATTCATCTTTAGGCACCAATATATACTTAAAACTATTTTATAAAAGTTTTAGAAAAATATCGGGGTAAAGGTAGGGGTGTTTATCAATCTCAATGAGTCAAGTTGACCATAAATGGATTCGAACTCGATAAGAAAACATGGGCTCGAGCTCAAGAAAGTTCAAGCCTCGAATTGCTGGATCGGACTCAAACTCATCGAGTTCAAGATGGCTCACAAGTCTCTTAATGAGCCGAGTTCAATGAGTCGAGGTCTTGGTAAGTACGAAACAAGCTTACTTGTGGACCCTTCCCTAAAAGGATAATTTAATATCATGTCGGCCGATGGCCCACATATCACAATTTATCCAAAAGATCTAGAAAAGTACGCTTTGAAACACGGGAGGAGATGGTTTGTCTTTATAGATGCTCTGTCTCCCATCACTTCTCTTGTCAACCGACGTAGGACTAAAACGTGTTCCCATCCGTGCTCTTAGAGTTATCGAGTTGACCACGATCCAAATTAAGGTTGACTCGATAGCCTTAACAAGCCACAAATCCAACTCGATCTCAGGCTCGATAGCTTTTCGAGTTGGGATCACACGCTCTTAACGAGCTGAGCCTGAGTTGATCTCATCGAGCTTGAGCTCAATATACACAGTATGTAAAGGTATGAGTTTCAACCACCGAGCTCAATGGAATACTTGTCTTACACTACAAAAAAAGGCGGGATCGGGATGCACATAAAAGCTCGTTATGTGCACGCCTAGTGCCCGCCATGTGCACGCCCGAGAGGTGGACGAGCACATGTGCTCGTTCAGGGCGTGCTCGCTTATATGAGAGTCACCCTGGCTGGTGGGCGAGCACATTGGGACGCTATGTGCTCGCCCTCTCGCTGGCGGGCACATATGTGCTCGCCGATGTGATCGCCTCCACTATAGATTGCGATCACCAACGGAGCACCTGGCGAGCACATGTGCTCGCTCAAACTGATTTCCAGGAAAAAATATACAGGTTCGACAGGGTTTTGACGCAGGTACTTATAAGAGCTCCCTAAGGGTATATATATTATAGCAGTTCGTTGACTAAGATAACTAGCACTAACAATTGAAAGTCATGCAATATACATGGCAGTCATGACTTTTCATTCCCTTAAATGTAAACTTCTTCAAATTGACCAAATTGGAAAATTTTGATGCATGTCCATCTGGAAACTTCAATTTGCTTGTTCATTCAAAAACAAGCTTAACTTGATTTCTATCTAAGGTATACTTTACTTTGGGAACTTCAACCCTTCCACTATCACGTTCCTTGATATGCAATTCTGGCCGATTGCATATGATTTGTAAATCACGACGAGACTTTACTGTATCTTTTGATCGACCGGTTACATTCATAACAGTGTAGAAGATGTTATCAAACACATTTTTCTCTATATGCATAACATCTAAGTTGTGTCGTATCAGTAACTTACTCCAATATGGTAACTCCCAAAATATACTCTTCTTAATCCAATTATGACTGTCACCAAAATTAGGAAGGTTTTTTGTTTTATCTCCATTTTCTAAGGCTGATTTCTCTAATTGTTCCAAGTATGATAATATCATATCGCCTGTCTTATTTGGTGGAGGATCTGCAAGATTAATTGTGTTCCTTTTAAAAGACTACTTCTGTCTTCGATATGGATGATTATTTGGAAGAAACCATCTGTGACAATCAAAAAAATATGGTTTCTGACCGTGTTAAAGCTGGAATGATTTAGTACTCTCCATATAATATGGATAACTTTTACGTCCATACGTACTCCATCCAGATAACATTCCAGATGCTGGGAAGTCATTTATCGTCCAAAGCAGAGCTACTTTCATGTTGAATGTTTAACTCTTATTAGCATCATATGTATCAACTCCATCGACCCATAACATTTTCAACTCATCGATAAGAGGACATAAATAAACATCAATGTACTTTCCCGGATGTGTAGGTCCTGGTACTAACAGCGAAAGAAACATAAACTGTCACTTATTACATAACCATGGGGGTAGATTATATGGCGTTGTCATTACTGGCCAACAAGAGTAATCTTTACTTCTTCCATGAGGATTAAACCCGTCTGTACATAAACCTATAACGCAATTCCTCTTTTCATCCTTAAATATAGGAAAAGCTGACATCAATTCTTTCCAACAATCAGACTCGGATGGATGCTCCATATACTCATCGACTTTATGTTCCGCATGTCATGTCATGTACTTCACCTTTTCTTTACAATAATATAGTCGTTTCAATCTCGGAGTCAACGGGAAATAATGTAGAATCTTTCTCGATATTTTGTTCCACTCTTACTAGCTGTCTGATATCTTGGCTCATTACATTCAGGACACCGTTGTAAATGTTGATGTTCACCGTAATATAGAATATGGTGTTTTCTGCATGAGTCTATTTTAACTTCTGCTAAACCCATCTTCCGCATCATCTTTTTTGTTGTAATAATTATCAGGTAATTCTGCATCTTCTGGTAACATTTTCTTAATAATCCTCAGCATTGCATCAAAATTACGATCGATCATATTATATCCCATCTTCATCGATAGAAGATCCAAAACCGCAGAAAGTTTTGAATATGTCTTGCAACTCAACCACAGTAGCTCTTCCGTTTTTTTCAACAGTTCGTAAAATTCTGCAGACTCTCCATATGGTTCCTCATCATCTAACAAAGTATCATTAAATTCTGGACCCGCAACGTCCATAACCATATCTGCAAAAGGATTAATATTGTCAGCTTCTTCCGCATCATTCATACTGTCCTCGATATTCTCACCATACCTCCACCAAATCTGATATCCTTCCATGAAACCCATTCTATAAAGATGTAACTGAGTTTCATCTTTTGATCTCTTCCTCATTAGACGACATTTCTTACACGGACACAAGATAGTTCCATCTGAATCCACAATACGGGAACCTTGTACGTAAGCAAATTGTATAAATTCCTGAACACCTCTTTGAAAGGCATCTGCTATACGTCCATCTACTACACGGTTGTACATCCACTCTCTATTGGTCATATTGACGAACCTGAATTAAATAATCTAAAATGTCAAATCTAAGAAATTGAGGATATCTAAACGTATCACATTATTGAGATAAAATATGAGAAGAGAAGTGTATTAATTATGTTATCACTTTAGCCCGTCCATAAGGATTCAAATTTACTAAAAGATGATCGTTGTTACAAGCATCTTTATTTCTAACGAAAATTCGACAGCATAACCCTGCACCTCTCCTGTATACCTCAAAAATCAATCGCAATTAATTATCAAAATAATCATATTAGTGATTATTTCAATAATAACTATGATTGATTTGGTATACCGAAGAGGAAGGGGTTATGAACCGAATTTCCGTAAGAAATAAAGACCTTGTGACACCGATCACCTTTTAGTAAATTTGAATCCTTACGGACCCCCTTAGTCCGGGAACTCTAAACTAAGGAAAGCTAATATAAATGTAATACTTTAAGATTACTTTACGTCATATATTTGTACGCGCTACAAATGAGACTATAAAATAATCTTAAAATATTTATTCATTTATATTAGCCGGGAAATTACGTAAATTTGGTTGGTTAACGATGGAGATAGGGATAAGTGTGATCCTAATTGAGTGCCTAATACAGTGCTTGGGTCACTAACAGTTGAGGGGCACCTGCAAATTAAAATTCAAACATGCAAACATCAAAATCCACGACCATTGGTCTGGGATAAACATCCCAAAGTGAGTCCAATAGTGCTATGAAAAATACAAAAAAATATAACACAGTTAGAGGTGATCAAATCCTCCAATGTGTTGCACATGCCTCCCGTTGTGCAGGACCACACACCACCCGGTGTGGAAGGACGCACTGTGTGTGAAGGATTTTGTGCGATTTTATATTTTAATTAGTGGTTAGCGTTTTTACCTTATAATTAATTAACCTAACTATAAGTTAATGCGATATAATTAGTCACATTAACTAGAATTTAATGTGATAACAAATTATCACAAAATAAACATTGGTGTATATGATATCTCATATGAACATGATATGAAATATTCGAACTATTATTAATGATGTTCATCATATCTAATATCTACACTATTGAAGTTGGCTAAGTAATGTTATTCGCAAGTTTCCTAACTAATCTTTTTAAGAAAATTAACAATACTAATTAGTGTAGATGTTGTAATGAATATTTTATCATATTTAATTTACAAAAGCCAAACACAATATTGGTTCAGGCATTTTATCAAACACCTACAGGGCATAATATTACACATGTTATTGAGACAATCACAATCAAAATTACAACACTATAGTGAGGCACAATTATCCTAAACATGAAAAAACATTTAAACTATCAAAATAATACACTAGATCCAACAAAAAGAATCAAAAAAATTGAAACCCTAAACTATAGAAACAATACAAATATGTAATGGAATCTTAAAAAAAGAGAAAGGAGGAAGGATTATACTGAATGGTAGATGTCAATCTACTCAAAAGACGAAAACGGAGGGCGCCGGAGTCGGGGCGGACGGGTGCGGGGTCGCCGGAGGAAGAAATTTGGGGATGGATTGCGGTAGAATGAGGAAGAAAGGAACCGCGAGGTTCTGTTTACGCGCACGGGCGAGCACACTTAAGTGCTCGCCCATCCGTCGCCGGGTGCTCGCCCATAATTTACCCAGCGCGAAATTTATCCGCGCAAAGAAATTCAAGTGGGCGAGCACATTATAGGCGAGCACATGTGCTCGCCCACATTTGAAACCGTGCCGCTTCACATAATTCAAGCCGGCGACCCCAATGGGCGAGCACCTGTGCTCTTCGTGTGCTCGCCTATGGAGGAGCGTGCACATGTGCTCGCCTTGTGCACGACAAGCTGTGCACGCCAATCCCGCCTTTTTTTGTAGTGTTAAATGTAAAAAAAGTTAAAAAAATTCTATAATATTAATCTTAATCTTTTTATCTTAATTCTTTATAACTTGAATATAAAATTATGAATAAAAGTACAAAAATATATGAAAGTATACCTTGTATGGATACCGAGATAACAAAAAACATAAATTCTTAAAATTAACTTTCAAACCTCATATTTTTCTTGTATGGACTCCAATTTTACAGTGTTTACCTTTTAAGTTCAAGATATAAAATTCCTTATCTAATGAAAGTAGTTCCACTAAAATAGAGTTAATATGAACAAATTTATTATTGATGACTTAATACAATAAGAATTTTTAAACTTGGGTATATTATTTTATGTTATTCTTAAGTCATTTCATCAAAGTTATAATTTTTAATTATTTTCCTTATAGTCTATTTTATCTATTAACTAAAATATAAAATTAAAATGCAATAAAAATATGTAAATAATTATAAAATCATTATCTATAAGTATACTATACTTTTGTTTAATAAAAGATCAAATATTCATTCATCAAAGGGTAAACTAGGCACTCAAAGCAAGAAAAGTACCAGCACAAATAAGAAAGGCGGGAAAATAAAGGCATCCAGGGGTGCCGATGTTTAGTACAACCGGTGAGTACCCGTAGCAAACAAAAAATCTAGATAATGTTTCTTTGGGATGAAAAATACAAAAGCAGCAAATAGAGGTCGATGGTGCGTAGACATCTGGTTCAACAGAGGGATCATTTCTTTGACTCCTTTGAAGCATGCTGACACTAAGTGCGCGGATGTAGGTTGGAAGAGTTGCACAGTTCTTGGTTGCAAAAGAGAGTGTGAGCAATTTAAAATGTTGAGAACATAGCGTCAAATGCTTTGAGGTGGTTTAGATAGCGCAGGAAATTAGACGGAATGATCAAAAATTAATTGGGCTTCATTAGCAATCTGGAGTTGGGGGTCAGAGGTACCCTGGTACATCCTCGAACATCGCTCCCTCTAGGTCAACCACCAGATCGATGCTTGGGAAGAAGCTATCTGCTAATGGGATAAGGGGTAAGGGGAGGTATTATGTTGCCCAAAAAATCGTTCAATAGACCCTCTTACAAGAGAAATATGTAAAGAGTTAAATACTATAATTGAAAAAGGGTAATGGAGAAGCGGATGGGAGAAGGTTTCTTCATCGCTTAGACAGAGGGGGCATGCATTTGCAGTTGAAATGGAGGTATCCCGGGGTCTGTCTTGGGTTCTCAATTTGTGGTGACTAAGGGACCAAAGAAAAATGGACACTTTAGGAGGGAACGTCTTTTGTCAAAATGTAAGGTTTAGTTTAGATTCTAAGCCACCATGTTATAGGAGGTTGTAGATGTCATTTGTTAGTTTGGAGGATGAGGTTCTTCCTGATATAAAAACCAAGTCTCGAGTTGTTGTGCAAGGGGAAAGGTTTGATAGGAAAAGGGTGAGCAAAGAGATTTCATTAGGTGAGTTGCATCACTGTAATTAGGTGAAAATAGAGCTTCATCCCAAGTACTTAATTTCATTTAGGTGTTTATAATTCGTAACTAGTATTCATGCACATGTAAATAATTTGCATAATCACATTTTCATGTTGCATTCATATTCACTTGTAAATATTCACCTAACTTCACTCATTTACAATTACTTCACCCATTAACATCAAAATATTTCCACTGTGTGCATACACTAATAGTAATCAACGAAAAATTCCAAGAAATACTAACTCTTATATATGTGAAATAAACCTAAATCTTAGTTTGAGACTAAAAAACCGTAAAGACAAAAATATCTCACATATACAGTCTCCTATGAACCTATAGTCACTTTTGAATTAATGAACATTTACTTATCTACAAATCAATATCAAATTCAAAAGAATCATAGTTCATACGTGAAACTTTAGTTTGGGGATCAAATTGTATATTGTATATATTCACTGATTTTTTATTCATCATTTTACGTACAAAATTGCTTTTTTATTTATTTCTTTTTAATTTCTTTTATTTGAGTTGGGATTCAATAAATTCTAAAAAATTAAAATTCAAAATATAAAAAGGAAAGGAAATAAAAGGTTCTAAGTCTATATATACACTTTATAAATAATTCTTTTATTTTCTTCATTTTAAAAATACCAAAAATAGATTAATGTGTAAACATCCTTCTTTTATTTTATTGTTTTTATTTGAATTTTAATTTCATTAAAAATAACAAAAAAATACAAAACAAAAAATGCAGATATTTTATTCAAATAAAATACCACTAAAAATGTGTTTTTGCACAATTGAGTTCTTTTGTTGTTGGCCTATTCACAAAAAATGTAGATTTCATCAAGACAAACAACTTTCGTGAAAATAACTTTTTGATTTGAGATCCTTTATATTTTATTTTGAATTTTCTTTATTATTAGTTTTTTGGATTTTTGTGGAAGTGACATGTGACCACTCCTTGAACAACCACGTGCCACTGATGAATCTCGGATTCATCACTCTAAATCTCATTAATTAAGCTCAAATCCCTCAAAATCATCACCATTTCTTCATTTATTCTGCATAATTAGCATTCATTCATGTTTTAATAAGAATTGCATCTTATCCCTTATTTTTTGCACAAAATAAGAAGCCAAAAATCACAGATAAAATTGACCTGTAAATAGCCTAACTTCCCTGATTTTAAACTCATTCATGCTAACTCCAAATTACCCAAAACCCCCCTCCATTGTGTACATATCACTAACAAGAATAAATAAAAAAATGCAAAAAATCACTAACCCAAATAAGTGGACTAAAAACCCAAACCCCGATTTCAGGATTTCCGGACTAAAAACCTCATATCTTCCTCATCCAGTGTCCATTTTAATCCTACTCCCTTTTGAACTAATGTACATTCAATTACCTTCAAAACAAGACCAAGTTCAAGTAAATCGAAGCTCATATGTGAAAGTTGGGTTTTGGACCTCTTTTGTACATTTTGTATTTTAGCAGTTTTTGACATAGTATTTTATGTACATAATTAACTATTTTAGTTCATTTCTTTTTCATTTATCTTTTCTGATGAATTTTTTTATTAAAATACACAAAAATTCAAATCCAAACTGAGCTTGAAATCAAAGAAACAAATTGGGTCCAAGTCTTCACTAACTGACTGTACAAAAGTTGTCTTTTTCGTGTTTTATTTTATTTCTTATTTTTCTTAAATTAATAAAAATCCAAAAAAAATAGATTAAAGTGTAATTATTTATCTTTGATTTTATCATATTTTTTCGGATTTTTATCTGGTTTAAAAATGACATAAAATTTATAAAACCCAAAAAACAAGGTATTCTATGTACATGGGATACCCCAAAAATAGCACTTTGTGTAATTTATCGATTTTGATTTTGATGTCTTCATGAAAGTTATAGATATCATCGAGACGAGCAATTTTTGTGAAGAAACTTTTTTGATCCGAGGCCGTTTGCTATTTCTTTTGTACTTTATAAAGGATTTAATTTTTGAATTTTCTGGTGCTGACACGTGGCCGCTCCTGGAGCCGCCACGTGTCAGCCTTTTTTGAGGTTTTTATATTTCGTTTTTATAAAAAAAAATAAAAAGGACCGCACGTGCGTCCAGCCTCTCCCAAAATGCCGCCACGTGGCCATTGCTGGATCGTCCGATCTCAGCCGATCGGGCGACCCATCCCCTTCGTCTTCTTCCCCCTTCCTTCCCAATCCGCCCGCCATATCTCCGAAATCTCCGCCGCCTCCCGCAAATATCACCGACCGCCTTCTTCGAATCCTCTTCCGATCACCGCATATCCTCAACCGCATCTGATCTTCAATCGATCTCATCAAATCTTCGATCTCCTCACATTTCGTCCCAAATTGATCGCCGCCCAAACCCCCTTCCATAGCCGGCAACGCACCTCGGGCTATAAAAGCTCTGCCACCCTTCATCGGAGAGCATCCGTCGGCTACACCTCATATCCCCCTCTTGGCGGTGACAACGCCTCGAAGTTCCCCCTCCGACGAGATCCGACGTCCATCAACATCGTTGCAGCGCTCCCCAGCCTTGCTGCCCTACTCTGGACATTGCCCCGTTGAGCCTACGATGACCACCAACGATCGGCTTCTTCAACTTCCCCTTCATTCATCTTCGACAACAATGATACTCCCCACCGACTTCAACGTCGACAACCACCATCGTCCACCATCGACTTCTTTACCGTCTTCACCAACACCTGGGTCAACTGCCTCGACAACAACACCATCCTCCGACAACGAAGATCAACGTCGACCGCCATCGACGTCGCTTCACCAAGCATTACGGCTCGCTCCCTCCTCCATCAACAACTGCCAGTCGCCATTCTCTGCTGCACCGACCCCCTCCTTCTGCCTCTCGACGACCGCCACAAAGGGAGGGGGAGGTCGGTGACGCTCCTCCACCGCCCTCGAAGATCACCGGACAACCCTCGCCAGCTACGCCCAAGAGCTTCGTGCCAGGAGCAACCGCCGTGGTCGAGCACCCTTCCGTCACCGCCGACCGGGCACCAGCCCTGAGTCCCCCGCCTCATGTGCGTGGCACGTGGTGGGGGAACTACGTCAGCATTCACGTCAGCCCCACCGCATGTGACCCATTGGGTCAATTACAAATCGCCCCTCGAAGATCCACCTTTTTGCGTGCAGGCCCCCACCAACCAGGTCACGTGCTAGGCACGCGATCTGGTGGTAATTTTGCGAGACACCCCCCAGGATATCGGTAATTACAGAAAGGTCCCCCTACAATTTTTTATTTATTTTATTGCATCTATACCCCTATCTTTCCCCTTTATTTTGAACAACTTCACTGCATATTATTATTTATTCAAAAATAGCATGATGTTTGTTATTTAATTCTCTACAGTCTGACATATTGTAGATAATTTTGTGATCGATGGTTAATTAATAATTAATTGATCTGTGGAAAAATGCATATTTTGTCTATTTCATGCTCTTAAATTTGCCATTGATTAACCGTTGCTCTAAAAATTCCCGAAAAATCATATATTGTATAATTAATTGTGCTTGACATTGTGCCCAAAAAGAATCACATTTGCATGCATAGATTGCCCTATAAAAATTATTTTGCATATTTCAATGTTTGATTTTTAATAGGTATTGAATCTTGTATTTTTGAGGTTTAGGATTTTTCTGAGATCAATCACCTGGTGATAGATCTTAGATAATTTTATCCCTTGACAATAATTAGATTTAATATTTATTATAATTAAATATTAAAATTCATTCTATTTGCATTTGAAAATTCATATAAAAAATTCATATTGCATCCAAAAATTCCAAAAAATTACAGTGAATTCAGTTAATCATATTTTGCTTCACGACCAAGTTTCATATTTTTCGGACATCGTTTGAATATAATTGACATTTTACTCCTTAAAATAGGCCGAAATTGCATTTGCATCCTTTATTGCATTAAATTTTCAAAAAAAAAAGATGGCCTCGAAAATCGCACATAAATTTTGATAGACATAATTCTATGTTGTTCCTTTACCTCCTTGTGTTCGACCTTGGGACTTGCCCAAGTAAAATAAACATAAAAACACACGATTAGAAATTGAATAAATAATTGTAGTTATTTTCTTGACCGATTCCGATTACCGCCTACAACAAACGACCAATCATTTTTTTACGCACGATCAAACACACAGTTACATTCATTTAATAAGCACAATTCCGGAACCATCAATTGGCGTCGTTGCTGGGGAGGCAAACGGCTTAGTTTTATGTTTTGAAAATTTTCGTTCGGTTTTCCGCATTCGGGTAGTCTGACCCCCGAATCTCTCATTGTAAATTCTATTTTTTGCTGTATTTATTTTATTTTCAACATTTATTTCTCTTATTTTCTTTTTTATTTATTTTTAAGTCACTCTCTTACACAAATCTCTCTTATTTTTCTTCTGAGGTACCCGGCATACGCGGAGCAGTTTTTCAGGAACCGAAGCATCTTCATCTATTTTTGAAAAAATTCACAATTAATTTAAAATCGAGTCGAGTCGTGAGAGAGCGTAGAGTAGAGGATTTTAATTTCTGTATTTTTTTAATTTCTATAATTAATTGCTCGTTTATAGCGGTGTCCATTTGACTTTCGCGTGTGTAAAAAGACCTTAAACTTTCTTCTATGGTGTGTCGTGGTCTGTTTCACTCTCCGGTGAGGGTGGGGCCTGACTTGAGTGGCGATTAGGATAGACATGCACATACGACTCTTAGAGCATTTTAATTTTTGATTGTGATCGTAGGAATTAGGCCACACTTCATGGTAAGTCTTCTAACTAAGCATACATCATAGTTTTTCGTGTGCATCGTCTTTTCCTGAATTTCTCCCTCTTGTTTTGCCACATAATTTTAAGGGAAATTGGGACTTGACAGTAGACATATATTTGTGCTCACTTATTCTTCAGTGATCGTCTAATTAAAATTGGGACTGCTAAATATAGCTGATTTAAAATAACCCATAAAATTGAGAATTTCTGCGGGAGAGCAACCCCGACCTTGGATTTTTTTATTTTTTTTGAGTGAGCGAGAGACGACACTTAAGGCTAGAGCCCAAACTTGAATTTTCATATTGACTACTGATTCTACCAAAAACGATTAGCTACTTCTCAGTGAGGATCTACGGTAGCCGGTAAATGATCCGAATTTCCTTAGCAGAGTGGGTGGTTTAGAGGAGACAACGTAAGACTCCATCCTCAAGTAACGAGTAGCCGTTCTATGGTCCGTACTTACTCCCATAGGCTGAAAGTAGGTGCAGCTAGTCGTAAGAATTCGGGACAGTCATTACGAAAATTTCGGCACCTAACAGCTCGCTCAATTTTTTTCAAGATTGATTTTATCACCAACTAAAATTGAAAAGATAATACCCGAACTCTTACGACTTCATTGTGTGTGTTGGTAAACTTGGTGTTTAATTTGTGTTTGCATTGGTGTGCATGAACTGATATCGAAGACAAAAGCCACACAAGTGATAAAATTTCTTTTGACTATCCCGTGCAATTATTTCTTAACTTTCTTGATTTAAACTCCATCATGGAACTTTTGTCCAAAAACTCTCCTCATCCAGATCCTAAAAATCATTGCAAACCCAAACCATCATTTCTTTCAGCTCTTTTAAAAATGGCCAAACATTTATCTGAAAATCTATCAGAGCTATACTATGAAAATGAGTTTGTCTCGGTTAGCCCCAAATCAACTACATCCTCTTCTTTCAATAATCCTCCAACATTTATGGGAGACTTTCACCTATGGATGAATTCGACCCCCTCATTGAATTCCTACTCGAATCATCTGACCGCACATGACCATCTACCATCTTGGACTGAACCATCTTATTCTCAGTTTCTTGCTAATAAACCATTTCAAGATCAAAATACCTTTAAGTCTCATGACTGGCCGAGAAACCAAAACCAGATGGAAAGATCCGCACTTAATAATCATCAGTGTTGGATTGACCGCAACGATCAAACCCCTATTGACCAACCCGAATATCACTCATTTGATCAGCCTATACATACAGAGGACCACATGGATGAAATCGACACATATGCACCCTGTATGACCCCATTATTTGAGGATACTATCAATCATGGAACTAGACTCTACTCAAACCAAGATGACATGCCCGAGTC
Source organism: Ottelia alismoides (assembly GCA_037367405.1). Taxonomy (NCBI): domain Eukaryota; kingdom Viridiplantae; phylum Streptophyta; class Magnoliopsida; order Alismatales; family Hydrocharitaceae; genus Ottelia; species Ottelia alismoides. The sequence continues at coordinate 26,012 of JAZKJV010009343.1, forward strand.
ACGGCATGTTGAGTATGAGACCTACACATTCCCGGAAAATCCTTCAACTGAGCAGCCTCCTTCCATAAATTTTGTGGAGAAATTTTCAGAAAATAATGATCATATGTCGGATATTCCGAGAAACTCTCCTCTCAACACATACAGGAAAATGGAAGATGAAATTATTGAATATCAAAAACACACACTGACTGCTCCCATGATTGACCATGAACAGAATATTGAGGATGATATTTCAAGGATAAATAAAAGATTCGAATTAATGGATGATAGATTTCAAAAATTTGTCGTCCGATTAATCTCAATCTCTGGTGGCTCGAACATGAAAATGAATGAGGAAATGATTGGATCTAAGATCAAAATTTTTGAGGATATTCAGAAACCTAGGGACGATTTCGATAGCGACACTTCTACTTATTATTCCCCTAGACATGACTATGCCTCTGACTCTTACTTTGAGCATCATAACTCCTGCTCATCTGAGGAACACACCACATCATCACACAACACAGAAAATACCGAAAAAATGGAATTTTTGAAAACCACAAAAAAAAACAAAAATCTCGAAAAATACATAAAAATGAATCTGAAGAAGATCTAAAGAATTTAGACCCTGCTTTATGGGAAGCACTGGAAAAATGATTGATGTTTGAACTTCCCTTTATAGAGGCTATTGAACACTTCCCAACCTTAAAGGATTTGTAATGGATAAATTAATGATCAAAAAGTCGGGCAGGATTAGAACCAAGACTGAAAGATATATTTTATCAATGGCCTCCTCCTTGGTGTTGGGGAGAAAAACCAAGAGCCGCATAGTGAAGCGGTTGCCCAGATTTGACTGTGGAATCAAAGACACAATTTTCACTCATGCTCGAATTGATGACAATTCACCGATCAATATCCTCCCGACCTCTATATTTCACGAACTCAAAGTCGGACCGATTAAGAAGATATGAGAGATTGTTCAATTGGCTGACCGATCAATAAAGCAGCCGAGAGGAATCATTTCTGTCATCATGACATTCCAAGGTGCTCCTCTCAAAGTAGAATTCACGATCATTGATATTGAGCATCAGGGAGAATTCACCTAGTCTCCAATTATTCTCGGAAAGCCATTCTTGGCATTGGTTAAGGCAATTATTGATTGTGAGACTCGGGAAATCAATTTTACAGCATTGGAAACACTTCGATCTAACACAGTCTTTGAGGAACCAAAATTTTCTGAGGCGACCCATGAAGTCCCCGACAACCGTAACCATGTAGCGGTAGAAGAGCCCTACCCCACTGCTACACTTGAGATAGAGGTTGTTGATGAGACTATTGGTTTAGAGAATCTCCCCCTGCTCCATTCCCAGCTGCACTCACCATGGAAAATCGAGTATATGAATCATATGATTCAGAGACTTATGCATGGGCACACCCTGGGTCAACCTATTCTGACTACATGGAATACATCAACTTGACACAGGAATGCTCCAATGTCAAATCAATTGAGAATGAACATGCAAAGACTCTTCCCAGTATTTCAATTCCCGCGGATCTCAAAATAGACAAATCCTTCTTCTACGATCCTGAGACATATGCATGGCCGCACCCAGCGGCAACATTTTCTAAATATCTTGACCAAATCATCCCAAATCGAGAGTGCACCAACATTCAGAAGACTAAAAACAAAGATTTAGGACGAACACATATCAAGGAGAAGAATTCCAATGGTTATTCATCTGGATACTCAAGTGAACTGATAACTTCACGAAGCAAGAAAAAAAGAGTCAATTTTGACCTTTCGGAAGAGGAATAAACTGATGATCACTCATCAGGTCCGGAAAAGGTAATCTACATGAGTGAAGTCTGTCCGGCAGCTCTAAAACCATATCTTCGCAAGGATCCAAAATTCAATTCTCGTTGGACAACTCCCGTTCCTAACTACTATTCATCCAAAGCTGATGCTCCTGGCCTCTTCAAGTATACTGGAAGTATTTCTTATGAGCTGACTGAGACCGGTGCTTCTGAGTATTCATCCGAGGACAAACCGCTGGATCCCAAGAAGGAACAAATTCTGAGAAAACAACTGAAGAAACAAAAAGACCAGAATATCTGGAGTGTATCCACTTTCAAAATACTATCCTCTGAGGATAACTCTGATGACAGATATCTTTCATCTGATCATACGCTTCATCTGATATCCATCATGATTTTTCTGAGGATGACACTGATAATAGTTGGGAATCATATGCTTCATCCCCGTCACGTTATTCCGATCTCCCACCACAATCTCACAAAAAGATCAGTCGAAAACCGCCTTAATCATCGGCTACCCACCCTCCCTCCCGACCACATCGGCTCCTTGTATAGCTTCTTCCTCTACTTAGGCCAAGTCCTAAGTATAGGGGGAGACCGATGCCATCTGTCCATACTATTTTCCCCATCGCACTCTCCATTTCCGCCCTTCTCTTATGCTTAGGCCGACCAGAGCCTAAGTATAGGGGGGACCAATGCCCATCTGTTTATACTCTCCTCATTCACATACCCCGATCACTTCATTTTTCCCGCTCTTCTTCTATACTTAGACTGTTCACAGTCTAAATATAGTGGGGCAGTTCTGTAAATCTTGTTCTTTTCCTTTTTCACTCTCTTACGCTTAGCCCGAGCTATGTCTTTTTTACGCTTCTTATGCTCTGAGGACACAACACTCGCTAAGTATAGGGAGGTCTGTATATATACTTTGTTTATATTTTACCCATATCTCGTACTTGCGCGTAATTCTATATGTATTTACATGGTGTGTAATTAATTCAAAAAAACCAAAAGATAAAGGAAAAAGAAAAAAAAATCTTTGCTACTAACACTGATTGTACCCAAAATTTTTGAAAAAAATATCTTCTTATTAATTTTTTGCATTTAAAAAACCAAAATTCCTTGCATAAAAAATCAAAAAAATTGTATCTGCATTTCACACACATGCACTTCATCCAACATCACATTCATTTGCATCTGTGAAAAGTATTTGGGTTCTGAACCGAGTTATGAGCAGAAATCGAGAATGGTCTGGACTTGACCTTAATCCACCTAATTTTCAGAGGAACTTCATCGAGAAATAGGATTTTCGAAACTTCAGATCTTTGACTTAATTTTTTAAGTTCCACATGACAATGTGTAACGTTTGACTCTAAGTGTCTAACCTGGTCTCTTCATTCTGGGTACAACTCTGGAAGAGGAAATTAATTTGTACTCTCGCACTATGCACTTAGCTCAACTCAGACGGGATGTTGGAAGACTGTGTGAGTTTCTTTTCTGGTAGCATGGAAATCTAAAGATCGGAGTATGGGTTGAAATAAAGCTTCGGAAAAGGGTTGGATGGCTGAGCACAATTTTTTCTAAGACCCCAAAAATGTACGGAAACAAAAAGATTCTATATCCGTAGGGGCACAACAAGATCCAAGCAGAACCACCAAAACTTCCAAATACAAAGAAGCCACTACAAAATAAATATTTGACCAAAAATGTCCAAGCTTCAAGAAAACATGCAGACCTTGGTAGAGACTCGGCTACACTGGCCAGCTTCACAAGGAGAGGTGACTACACTGGCCACCCTCCAGTTCTTTTCTCCTTCTTCTAACTTCTCCCTCCAATTCGATTGTGAACACAACGCGACCGACCTTAGAAGGAAATACCTGACTCCCCGAGGACAGGTTACTGGAGAGGAGATGAGCATGGTAGTGCGGCATTCTGGATGGGAAGAGCTAAAACCTTTCACACACATGAGTCGATTATTCAATGTTCATAGGGTATGCTTTGGGAAGATGATTGATATAAGATGACTTCTGAGCCGAAACTGTGACAATGATGTGTAGAACTTGAAGGCTGTTGATTTTAAAATTCTAAGTCTCACAGAAGTTCCTCCCCATTAATAATCCAAAGGTCGAGTCTAGTTTCATTTTCACCTTCAGCTCATGGTCTTGGTATGGAACCTCATCTCATTTCACCTCATGGCATTTCTTTTTGATGCTCAGGGACGAGCATGGTTTAAATATAGGGGGATGATGAATCCCGGATTCATCACTCTAAATCTCATTAATTAAGCTCAAATCCCTCAAAATCATCAGCTTTTCTTCATTTATTCTGCATAATTAGCATTCATACACGTTTTTAATAAGAATTTCATTTTATCCCTTATTTTTTGCACAAAATAAGAAGCAAAAAATCACAACCAAAATTGACCTGTAAATAGCCTAATTTCCCTGATTTTTAACTCATTCATGCTAACTCCGAATGACCCAAAACTACCTCTACTGTGTACATGTCACTAACAAGAATAAATGAAAAATACAAAAAAATCACTAACCCAAATAAGTGGACCAAAAACCCAAACCCTAATTTCAGGATTTTCGGACTAAAAACCTCATATATTCTTCATCCAGTGTCCGTTTTAGTCCTACTCACTTTTGAACTAATGTATATTCAATTACCTTCAAAACAAGACCAGTTCAAGTGAATCAGGGCTCATATGTGAAAGTTGGGTTTTGGGCCTCTTTTATACATTTTGTATTTTAGTAGTTTTTGACATAGTATTTTATGTACATAATTAACCTAAATTAGTTCATTTCTTTTCCACGTGTCTTTTTTGACGAAATTTTTATTAAAAAATGCAAAAGTCCAAATCCAAACTGAGCTTGAAATCAAGGAAACAAATTGGGTCCAAGTCTTCACTAACTGACTGTACAGAAGTTGTATTTTCATGTTTTATTTTATTTCTTCTTTTTCTTAATTAATAAAAATCCAAAAAAATAGATTAGTGTGTAATTATTTATCTTTGAATTTATCATATTTTTTTCCATATTTTTATCTAGTTTAAAAATGACATAAAATTTATAAAACCCAAAAATCAAGGTATTCTATGTACATGGGATACCCCAAAATTGCACTTTGTGTAATTGATCGATTTTAGTTTTGATGTCTCATGAAAGTTGTAGATCTCATCGAGACGAGCAATTTTCGTGAAGAAACTTCTTCGATCCGAGGTCGTTTGCTATTTCTTTTGTATTTTTATAAAGGATTTAATTTCTAAATTTTCTGATGCTAACATGTGACAGCTCCTGGAGCCGTCACATGTCAGCCTTTTTTGAGGTTTTTATATTTTGTTTTTATACAAAAATAAAAAAAATAAAAAGGACCGCACGTACGAGGCACGTGCCGCCCAGGCACGCGCCAAGCACGTGCCTCCCGCCTCTCCCAAAATGCCTCCATGTGGCCATTGCTGGACCGTCCGATCTCGGCCGATCGGACGGCCCAGCCCCTTCGTCTTCTTCCCCCCTTCCTTTCCAATACGCCCGCTGTATCTTTGAAATCTCTGCCGCCTCCCGCAAATATCGTCGGTCGCCTTCTTTGAATCCTCTTTCGATCACCGGTATCCTCAGTCGCATCCGATCTTCAATCGATCTCATCAAATCTTTGATCTCCTCGCATTTCATCCCAAATTGATCACCGCCCAAATCCCCTTCCATTGCTGGCAACACACCTCTAGCCATAAAAGCTCCGCCACCCTTCATCGGAGAGCATCCGTTGGTTGCACCTCATACCCCCCTCTTGGCGGTGACAACGCCTCAAAGTTCCCCCTCCATCGAGATCCGGCGTCCATCAACGCTATTGCAGTGCTCCCCAGTCTTGCTGCCCTGCTCCGGACATTGTCTCGTCGAGCCTACAACGACCACCAACGATCGGCTTCTTCAACTCCCCCCTTTGTTCGTCTTCGACAACAATGATACTCCCCACCAACTTCAACGTCGACAACATCATCGTCCACCATCGACTTCTTCACCGTCTTCACCAACACCGGGGTTTAGTGCCTCGACAACAACGCCGTCCTCCGACAAAGAAGATCAACGTCGACCGCCATCGACGTCGCTTCACCAAGCCTTCCAGCTTGCTCCCTCCACCATCAACAACCGCCAGTTGCCAGCCTCCGCTGCACCGGCCCCCTTCTTCTGCCTCTCGATGACGACCACAAAGGGAGGGGTTGGTCAATGACGCTCCTCCACTGCCCTCGAAGGTCACCGGACAACCCCCGCCAGCCACGCCCCATTTGATGCTCCTACCCTCTTCAAGTACACTGGAATTATTTCTTATGAGCTGACTGAGATCAGTGCTTCTGAGTATTCATCCAAGGACAAACCGCTGGATCCCAAGAAGGAATGAATTGTGAGAAAACAACTGAAGAAACAAAAAGACCAGAATATCTGGAGTGTATCCACTTTCAAATACTATTCCTCTGAGGATAACTCCGATGACGGATATCTTTCATCTGACTCATACACTTCATCTGATATCTACATTGATTTTTCTGAGGATGACACTGATAATAGTTGGAAATCATATGCTTCACCTCTGTCTCGTTATTCCGATCTCCCACCGCAGGCTCACAAAAAGATCAGCTGAAAACCATCTTAATCATCGGCTACCCACCCTCCCTTCCGACCACATCGGCTCCTTATACAGCTTCTTCCTCTACTTAAGCCAAGGCCTAAGTATAGAGGGAGACTGATGCCATCTGTACATACCATTTTCCCCATCGCACTCTCCATTTCCACCCTTCTCTTATACTTAGGCTGACCAGAGCCTAAGTATAGGGGGAACCGATGCCCATTTGTTTATACTCTCCTCATTTACATACCCCGATCACTTCATTTTTCCTGCTCTTCTTCTATACTTAGATTGTTCACAATCTAAGTATTGGGGGGCAGTTTTGTAAATCTTGTCCTTTTACTTTTCCTTTTTCGCTCTCTTACGCTTAGCCCAAGCTATGTCTTCTTTACGCTTCTTGTGCTCTGAGGATACAACACTCGTTAAGTATGGGGGGGTCTGTATATATACTTTGTATATATTTTACCCATATCTCGTACTTGCATGTAATTCTATATGTATTTACAGGGTGGGTAATTAATTAAAAAAACCACAAAATAAAGGAAAAAGAAAAAAGAGTTTTGCTACTAACACAGACTGTGCCTAAAACTTTTGAAAAAATGTCTTCTTATTCATTTTTTGCATTTAAAAAAAAAAAATCCCTTGCATAAAAAAATCAAAAAAAAATATTGTGTCTGCATTTCACACACATGCACTTCATCCATCATCACATTCATTTACATCTGTGAAAAGTATTTGGGTTCTGAACTGAGTTATGAGCAAAAACCGAGAATGGTCTGGACTTGACCTTAATCCACCTAATTTTTAGAGGAACTTCATCGAGAAATAGGATTTTAGAAACTTCAGGTCTTTGACTTAATTCTTAAATTTCCACATGACAATGTGCAGCGTTTGACTCTTAGTGTCTAACCTGGTCTCTTCATTCTAGGTACAACTCTGAAATAGGGAATTAATTTGTACTCTCGCACTATGCACTTAGCTCAACTTAGACGGGATGTTGGAAGACTGTGTGGGTTTCTTTTCTGGTAGCGTGGAAATCTAAAGACCGGAGTACGGGTTGAAATAAAGATTCAGAAAAGGGATGGACGGCTTGGCATAATTTTTTCTAAGACCCCAAAAAATGTATGGAAATAAAAAGATTCTATATCCGTAGGGGCACAACAAGATCCAAGCAGAACCACCAAAAATTCCAAAAACAAAGAAGCCACTACCAAATAAATATCTGACCAAAAAGGTCCAAGCTTCAAGAAAACCTCCAGATCTTGGTGGAGACTTGGCTACACTGGCCAGCTTCACAAGGAGAGGTGACTACACTGGCCACCCACCCGTTCTTTTCTCCTTTTTCTAACTTCTCTCCCCAATTCGATTATGAACACAGCACGACAGAACTTAGAAGAAAATACTTGACTCCCCGAGGATGAGTTACTGGAGAGGAGATGAGCATGGTAGTCCGGAATTCTGGATGGGAATAGCTAAAAACTTTCATACACATGAGTCGATTATTCAATGTTCATAGGGTATGCTTTGGGAAGAGGATTGATCTAAGATGACTTCTGAGCCGAAACTGTGACAATGATGTGTATAACTTGAAGGCTGTTGATTTTAAAATTCTAAGTCTCACAGAAGTTCCGCCACACTAATAATCCGAAGGTCAAGTCTAGTTTCATTTTCACCTTCAGTTCATGGTCTTGGTATGGAACCTCATCTCATTTCACCTCATGGCATTTCTTTTTGATGCTCAGGGACGAGCATGGTTTAAGTATAAGGGGATGATGAATCTCGGATTCATCACTCAAAATCCCATTAATTAAGCTCAAATCCCTCAAAATCATCAGCTTTTCTTCATTTATTCTGCATAATTAGCATTCATACACGTTTTAATAAGAATTGCATTTTATCCCTTATTTTTTGCACAAAATAAGAAGCCCAAAATCACAACCAAAATTGACCTGTAAATAGCCTAACTTCCCTGATTTTTAATTCACTTGTGCTAACTCCCAATGACCCAAAATCACCTCCACTGTGTACACATCACTAACAAGAATGAATGAAAAATACAAAAAAATCACTAACCCAAATAAGTGGACCAAAAACCCAAACCCTAGTTTTAGGATTTCCGGACTAAAAACCTCATATTTTCCTCATCCAGTGTCCGTTTTAATCCTACTCACTCTTGAACTAATGTACATTCAATTTCCTTCAAAACAAGACCAAGTTCAAGTGAATCGGAGCTCATATGTGAAAGTTGGGTTTTGGGCCTCTTTTATACATTTTGTATTTTTGCAGTTTTTGACATAGTATTTTATGTATATAATTAACTTATTTTAGTTCATTTCTTTTTCATTTGTCTTCTTTGATGAAATTTTTATTAATATACGTAAAAATCCAAATCCAAATCGAGCTTGAAATCAAAGAAACAAATTAGGTCCAAGTCTTCACTAAGTGACTGTACAAAAGTTATATTTTTCGTGTTTTATTTTATTTCTTCTCTTTCTTAATTAATTAAAATCCAAAAAAATTATATTAATGTGTAATTATTTATCTTTGATTTTATCATATTTTTTTCGGATTTTTATCTGGTTTAAAGATGACATAAAATTTATAAAACCCAAAAATAAAGGTATTCTATGTACATGGGATACCCAAAAATAGCACTTTATGTAATGATTGATTTTGTTTTGATTTCTTTATGAAAGTTGTAGATCTCATCGAGACGAGCAATTTTTGTGAAGAAACTTTTTTGATCCGAGGCCGTTTGCTATTTCTTTTGTTTTTTATAAAGGATTTAATTTCTGAATTTTCTGATGCTGACACATGGCAGCTCTTGGAGCCGCCACGTGTCAGCCTTTTTTTGAGCTTTTTATATTTCGTTTTTATTAAAAAAATAAAATTAAAAAGGTCCGCACGTGCGAGGCACGTGCCGCCCAAGCACGCGCCAAGCACGTGCGTCCCGCCTCTCCCAAAATGTCGCCACATGGCCATTGCTGAACCGTCCGATCTCGGCTGATCGGATGGCCCAGCCCCTTCGTCTTCTTCCCCCCTTCCTTCCCAATCCGCCCGCCGTATCTCCGAAATCTCCGCCGCCTGCTGCAAGTATCGTTGGCCGCCTTCTTCGAATCCTCTTCCGATCGCCGTGTATACTCAATCGCATCTGATCTTCAATCGATCTCATCAAATCTTCAATTTCCTCGCGTTTCATCCCAAATTGATCGCCGCCCAAACCCACTTCCATAGCCGGCAACACACCTCATGCTATAAAAGCTCCGCCACCCTTCATCGGAGAGCGTCCACCGGCTTCACCTCATATCCCCCTCTTGGCAGTGACAGCGCCTCGGAGTACCCCCTCCAGCTAGATCCGACGTCCATCAACGTTGTTGCAGTGCTCCCCAGCCTTACTGCCTTGCTCCGAACATTGTCTCATCGAGCCTACGACGACCACCAACGATCGGCTTCTTCAACTTCCCCTTCGTTCGTCTTCGACAACAACACTACTCCCCATCGACTTCAACGTCGACAACCACCATCGACCTCTTCACCGTCTTCACCAACACCGGGGTCAACCGCCTCGACAACAACGCCATCCTTCGATAAAGAAGATCAGCATCGACCGCCATCGACGTCGCTTCACCAAGCCTTCCGGCCCGCTCCCTCCACCATCAACAACCGCCAGTCGCCCGCCTCCGCTGCACCGGCCCCCCTCCTTTCGCCTCTCGACGATTGTCGCAAAGGGAGGGGTAGGTCGGTGATGCTCCTCCACCGCCCTTGAAGATCACCGGACAACCCCCGCCAGCCACGCCCAAGAGCTTCGTGCAAGGAGCAACCGCCGTGGCCGAGCACCCTTCTGTCACCGTCGGTCGGGCACCAGCCCCCAGGCCCCCGCATCACGTGTGTGGCACATGGCGGGGGAACTACATCAGCATTCACGTCAGCCCCAGGGATCACGTGCGGAAACGTGACCTGCAGGGTTATTTACAAATCGCTCCTCCGAGATCCACCTTTTTGCGCGCATGATGAATCTCCATTTCATCACCTTTCTTCTATAATTTTGGCCTTAAAAACCCCAGCAAATGCATGTAAATAACATCAATTTGTATATAATAGCATTCATGATTCATAATATTAATTGTACATTAAATAAGGTTTTTAATGCCAAAATTATAGAATAAAGAGAAGAAAAGAAAAAGGAATAAAATATTGCAAATATTTTATGACCCTAACTCCGAGACCAAGGCCAGCATGGAATTGGTCGACAACGAATAAAGTAGGGGGAGATAAGGGCCAGTATACAATAAATACCTTATTTATTTATTCACTTATTTATGCATTTATGACACCTATTTTGTAAATAATTATTTATTCATCAGATAAAGAAACTTTGTTCATGAAAGTTGTAGATAATAATGTAAATAAAAATACAAAATTGAGTTTGTGCAAAAATAATACTCAGTGTACATTTTATACACAAAATAAAAAGCCAAAATCTCAACTTCACAGACCCATATCTTACAAATAAAAACTCCAAATCACCCAAACTCACCTTTAATTGTATATAGCATTCCAAGAACTATTTTATAAAATTGGTTTCATAATTTTTGGGGTCCATCTGTGGAAGTTAGGTTTTTGGCCCTTCTTGTACATAATACTTGATTAAAATATTCATTTTATTCAATATTCATTATTTTTATAAATTCATATTTTTAGAATTTTGTAGATAATGTATATAATTCATGTATATATTGACATTAGAATAAAACCAAAAATAATTTGCAAAATAAAATAAGTCTATGAGCCACATAGACAAACTACCTATGCTACCTATATGTACATAAATAAAAGGGATTTTTATTCTTTTATTCTTTATTCATTTATATTTTTATAACAATGTATATATTATATATAACTTATCAAGAATACAAATCCAAAATAAAAACAAATAAAATTCATTAAATAAATAAAATGTATATAATATATAGGTAAAATACCTATAAGTATACCTACATATACATATACCTATTTATTTAAAAATGTAAATAAACTCCTAAAAATTAAATAAAAATATATTTATACTCATAAAAATAAGTTATAAATTTATAAAATAAAAATAAAAATAATATTAAAATAATGAAATAAAATAAACAAAATAAAAATAAGTATATATAAATATACTTATAAATACAATATTTTAATAAAACCATAATAAAATACTTCATAAAAATAAATAAAAATCATAAATAAATACTACATTAATTTATAAATATTTTTTATTCTATACAAAAATCTAATTAATTCATTTATTACGTTAAATAAATCAGTCAATTTCTTGTTGACGTGGACCAATCATGTCCTGGCGTTTGTTGACCGCTCGGTCAACTGCGCCCCCAGGCGTCTGACTTGACGTGGACTATCTTGTCCCCCGATTTCAGCCATTTTTTCCGCTTGGCTCAGTGACCCATCACCCTTGAATCCTTCATCAAAGATGTTCTCTGATCATCCAAGATTCTCGCCGTCCTATTGGATCCCTTGTACATACCACAGATTCTTTAATAATCGCCGGTCCATGGGGGTCCCCAGGAATGTGTATAAATAAAGTCTTCCTCCTCCTCGGCCGAATTTGGCCAATTTCATCACCCTCTTTGAGCTTCAATCAGCTCCTGGTGGAGCCCTCGTGACAGGAGGCGCTTCCTAGCACCTCGGTTCGGCAAGAGATGGAGGAAAATTTTGTCGCGGCGGCGCTCCGGCGGCCGCCCTGCTCCCTGGAGGCCCCCAGGTATAAGAGCTACGCTTTTACTTATTTTAGTTAGGATTTTATTTCAGCATTTCATTTCTGTCTTTAGATTAATCATTAGCACTTAGTTGTAACTTAGAATGGCCGATTCGAAGTTCGCCGGAGCTCTGCTCCGGCGACTTCTCCACCCTGTTCCCGACTGTTCTCCGACGCCATTTCGCCTCCATTTCCTTCCCTACCGCATTCTCCACCTTCCAGCCACCTTGTCCAACCGGATTCCTCTCTGGATCCGTGAATCGAAGCTCCTCCACCGCCTTCCGTCGGAGCTTCTCCGCCCACCATCATCCGCTTGCTTTCAGCCTCAAACCCCGGGTCGAGGGTGACGCCCTCGAGCCCCTCTACATTCCTGTGCAGGTTAGGTGCGCCAAAGAGCACCAGGAGTCGATTCGCACGCGGGAGGAGGTACCTGGAGCCGCGTTTCTTCACCGAGCACGTGGCGCCGCTCCAGGGCACCTCTGGCCGATCTACCACCTCCAGCAAATCAAGCAACCTCCCAGGAAGCTTTTGGGACCTTCAGGTGCGGCGAAGACCGGCGAGGGAGCGAGATCGAGGAGGAAGAAGCTCGCCCCGGTGAGCTTTCTTCCATGTTCTTGCACGTGTGCTCCCAGCCGTTGGATGAAGATGAAGGCCCAGTTCGATTGTCAGCCGTCCGATGAAGCGAAGCTACGACCGTCAGATCACGCGAGTGATGTAATCCTCACCGCTCATCGGCGAAGCGCCATCGGCGCATGTGGAGGCGCCACGTGGAGTAGTGAATGAAGACCAACCGTTCGATTCAGCGCCTTTGGGGGTAATTTTCACTTGTACCCCCGCCGTTTTGTATATTTAAGTTCTAATTCTGTAAATAAATTAGCACGTTATAAAATAATTATAATTTTTTGCAGAAAGGACCCCGAGTTTATTGGAATTGCATTTAGGTCCTTCCGCGCCTCACGTGCGGTCCCACGTGAGGCGCGTGAAAATTACATGTAACCCCTGGCGGTTTTTGTTTATTGTAAAATAGTTCTAAAACTTTAAATAAATGTTTATTTCAGTAGGGATTTTTGCACCTGTGCCCTTGTCATTTATTTTATTTGCAAAAATACCCCTGCTAGGCTGTTTTTATTTTGTGACTTTATGTATTTATTAAAAATACCTAGGATGCTTCTAAAATTTCACAAAAATTAGGATAAATGCTTCATGCCTTGTATTTTCACGCCCATTTTTTTGCATTTTCCCTAATTATTAAAAATGAAAAAGAAGCCCTTTTTGTACTGTCTAATTTTAAAAAATACAAAAAAAATTAGGAAATGATTTTGAAAAATTCCAAAAAATTTATATATGATATAATTATATATGTATTGAGTCCAGAAATTGAAAAACCCTAAAAATATGAAAAAGAAAATTGAAAAAATCAGAAAGCTCCAAAATCCAACAAAAAATAGAAAAATCCTTAAAAAACCCTAAAAATATATATTTCTCTTTTATAATTATCTATATATTATTATTAGTGTATTAAAATTAATTTGGGAATTTTTGGAGTTTATTTTATATTTTTAAAACCCAAATTATATTCGGCTATTTAGTTGGTCCTATATTGTGGACATTTTTGGAAATTAAAAATACAAAAAAATTAGAAATATTCCAGAAAAATAAAAAAAAATAGAAAAATATTAAAAAGCTAAAAAATTTATATCTATATATAATTAAGTATTTATATCTATGTTTATTTATATATTATGTCACTCCTCTCTCTCCTCTTATTTATATATCTATATATATATATCTATATTTCTATAACTAAAAATATAAAAAAAAGAAAAATAAAAAAATAATATATAAAATATAAAACAAAATAAAAAAAATTATAAAAACAAAAATAAAAAATATATATATAAAATCCAAAACCCACAAAAACAATAAAAGGACATGAACAATGGATTGAATAAATGATGCATCACATACATTCCCTTCGCCTCCTAGTGTTCGACCTCTACCTGTACTTACACCTATACACATTTGCATGTAGAGTTATAATAAATTTTAACTCCACATTTTTGGATATTCATTACATATATTATTATGGGTTAATTGTTGATCGATCTGGGGATCTTCGAGTGGTCAATTCAGCGACTGGATCTCTCGCCTTGTGAGATATCTAGACCCTTGATCTTCCCCAGTCATCAAATGGCGCCGTTGCCGGGGAGGCAACGGATTTTGTATGATTTTTGTGAGCGTAATTGTTCATATATTTAAGTCTTTGCTCATGTCCTTCATTTATTTATTTGTGTGATTTTTATTCTTATTTGAGATTATTGATTGACTGCTCTGACCATCTCTTTTCTTTGTCTTTGATGCGAGGGACCGCCAAGCGAAGGAGGACCTCTTAGGAGGACCTATGCACCCGAGCAAGGCGAAGTTGGCTTTTCTATGCCAAGCCAACAGGAGAGAGCATCAATAGCAATTGAAGGAGAATTTTTGAAGACAGACTCTCTTTTATGCCTTTTATTTTATTTTATTTTATTATGTATATTCATGTGAGAGAGTGGCACTTAGAATTTTGTAATAATACAGGACTCTCACGGGTACACTTCGACTCCCGAGGTCCAGTGCCCGAGGGATTGTTCCCTTGGGGGCCTCGATGATTTTGACGCTTTTCTTTTATTTTTATTTTTTATTATTTTGTGTGAATGAGCCTTAGCTTAGGAGTTGCTTGCTCGTAGAGTTAGGTCCAAACACCCTAATATTTGCATGTACCTATAGTTCGCTTTGGATCTAGATTAAACTCTAAACAGCCGCTCATTTATCTCTTAGCCTTTGTGCCACAGCGAGCCCCGCAAAGCGCTTTCTCCTAAGCTCAAGTGTGTTGAGCACAGAGGAGGGGTGAGCCAAGACCGGACTTTTTGAGGCTAATGATGAATGAGCGACTTGTGGTGCTTCACGATAATAGCAATTTCTGTACCTAGGGCGATTTCTTCGGTTTGCATTTGCATATAGCATAGGTTTCAAATTCTGTTATGCATCCCGCATGGAGAGAGCTGGGAGGCACTGTAAGTCTTCTTACTTGGCATGCATCATCGTTTTCCGACTTGCATGGCTTCTCCGATCTTCTCCCTCTGTTTTTGCCAACCTAGGATGCTTAATGGAAATTGGAACCTCGATAGGCACATGCATTGAAAATACCCAAAAAAGTGATAACTTAAATAAAATGGGAACTGCTAACTCTATTGGACCTAAAAATAAAACATAATGGATTCCTTGTCCTGGGGAGAGCAACCCCCTCATTGTATGCGTTTTAATTGCTCACGTACACACTAAGGAGTAGAGCCCAAATCCCATCAAGCCTCCTAAGTGATTGTATAATTTTTGTGATTCTCACCTAACTCTAAAATCAAAAAGATAAATGACCGTCACCTGATGGTCTTCACTGTGTTGAGTAGGTGAATTGGGGGTCTGCCTTGTGTATTGATTGTGACTTGGAGTTCATTGTGTTCTTCTTTTCCTAGAGTAGTCGGTCCCACCGTGTGAGTCATGCATTCTTATCTTTGAGTCTCTCTACCTCTCTTAAACATATAACTCTTCATATTGCATCGAGTCGTGATATTGGCGCTTGAGCTCAATCATTCTTCGCCAAGTCCTTTGTTTCCTTCTTCTTCATCACTTTCCTCGTATCCTCCGTATCATCCCCATCTTCTCCGGTTCGGGGAGAACACTCTCTTCGGACCACCATTTTGACGGTGTTCCCACCCTGTGTGGAGCACCCAATTTTGTCTGTGTCTCGATCTTCTCGCCCGCCCTCCTCGTACCCTCTGTATCACCTTTCTACCACCCATGATATTGGCACACATGCTCAATCAGCTTCTCCACCCCATTGTGTACCCTTCTTATCCATCTTCCTCGTGTACCCCGTATCACCTCTCCCTTTACCCAGGAATGCTGTGCATATTAATGAGGCCCGCATTGAGGATTATTTGTACAGATTACTTGTGTAGGCCGGGCCCATGATGATTGAGGAAGCTGAGATCGATTTCGTGGACTTGTCTTTGATACATGCATATGGGCTTCTTGAGGATTTTTGATGATGCAAGAGCATAGGTGTGATGCATTATTGAGGAATTTTAGTTCTCGCACACCGGATTAAGGATGTGATATGATGCGATGACTCGATGATGAGTTCATGAGTATTGATTGATCTATCTACCTTGAGGTTCCACCTATCTTGATTTTTGAGGATTGACTGATTATTCTAATTTGGACTTCCTGGTATAGGTGTGCGGTTCCTATGTGATCTCTCATCTTCCTGATTGACCCATCCTTGATTTCCTGGCTCTCTAATCCACCCTGGCACTTGGAGGATTCCTGACTATTTTTCGTGCCATCTCAGCTGACTGGATTGACCCAAGGGATGTTTGATGAATGACATGATTATTTGCTCCCTTGCATGATCTTATGCCCTCCAAATGATTGAATGATTTATTACTTTTGAGGACCTGAGATGACTTGCCAGCATTCCCATGACCTACATTGATGTAGCACGCATTCCTCCCCGAGGACTATCTGCGGGAGAATGCGACAATTTCTAGGACTGCGGTTTCACACACTGCTTGGGTCGCCATTATGATGGGATCTGGAACCAAGTCAAATGATATGCTTGATTGGCCTCCCCTGTGATTGTGTACCTGACCTGTCGGTACACGAGGCCAATGTACTAGACTCATTTGAGCCCGCTCTCCTTGACGGTCCTCGCAAGGCAGAGCTCCACTGTTCTGATTATTCCATGCCTAGCTCATAGCTTCCCGAGGGTTATCTGCGGGAGACTATGATATATTTCCGATCTAATTGGACTCATCTGTTGGTAGCCGCCTTGTCGACTACTGAGACCACTATGTGGGTCCGTCTGATGGATCCGGCTCCTTTAAGCCCTTGTCTCTCCTTGACGACCCTAGCAAGGTAGAAACACATTCTGACTATTCCTTGCCTAGATCGCAGTACTCTCCGAGGACTATCTGCGAGAGACTGTGACACTCTATTTATGCTCGGTTCCCCCATCTGACTATGTCTCTGATCTGCAGAGCACGGAATCGAGTCGTCTGATATACATGATTTTTGGTCCCATCTTGAGTTGCCTATCTGATCTGCGGATCATGGGACTCATCTGATTAGACTCCTTTGAGTCTGCTCACCTTAACGGTCCTCGCAAGGTTGAGCTCCTGATATCTGCTATTTTCATGCCTAGCTGGCAGCACGTTCCCCGAGGGTTGTCTGCGGGACGCTGCCACATTCTTTAGATTTTCTGGTCTCTTCTGTTGGTAGCCGATATGTCGTCTACCGAGACCGTCTCTGTGATCCGTCTGATGGATCAGGCTCCGTTGAGCCCGCTCTCCTTGACAACCCTCGCAAGGGTGAGCTTCTGTTCGGATTATTCATTGCTTAGCATGTACTACTCCCCGAGGGTTATCTGCGGGAGGGTACATCACCTTGTATGTACTCGACTTCATTTTTGGTGTCTCCTGTTTGTGGGAGCACGAAGCTGGGTCTTCTGCCTTGTATACTCGGTCTCCTCCCTGGTTGTGTTTCCTGTCTGTTGGAGCACGAAGCCGAGTCTTATAATTACTCTCTGATTCCGCTAACCTTGAGGACCCTCGCAAGAGTGAGCCACATATTGTGTTGCTCGGTATATTCTTGTGACTTTCAGATTATATCACCACCGTGCATCACACAGTCTCAGATGCGTTATTTCCGATCTATTTGAGACTATGATTGACCGGAGGAGTCTGTACTGCTCTTTCTTCCTCCTAGTCTTACGGTATCGGCTATATTCCCTCATGTTGACCATATGAGCCGATTGACTGCTTCACGCTACCGGACCCTGCTTTACTTTCCGATCTGATTATCCTCGGTAGCCAACACCCACCTGCCTGTATATCAGGGTGTCTTTTCACCTTCTGGTTGCGTCCTCGTTCTCAGAGGGAGACGACGACGAGAGTACGGTATTCACTTGCCAGATACCGTCCTGTACTACACAAGTTTTTCACCGCTTGTATATATGTGTGCCTTTATAATTCTTTCTCCCGTATGTTATGTGTGGCCCAGATCTATCGCCACATCTTTGTGTCTACACTTAGGACGTACCTTGTCCTAAGTATAGGGGGTACACACCGCGTTGTTCTTTCGTTGTTCAGTTTTGTCACTCCTGTTGTTGCCTATACTAAGGGACATCTCACCCTAAGTATAGGGGGAGTGATGCGTATATTCTCCACGATCGTTTCATCTATCTGTATATATCTATCCTTTCTTCTTTGCTTCTTTTCTTCTTTTCCTTTTCTATATTTTGTATCTAAATAAAAGGTGTCGCCCCTTTGTGTCAGTTTTCTGTACTTAGGACGTACTTTGTCCTAAGTATAGGGGGGTGCACCCCTGAGTTGTTCATATGTTTATTCCCACCCTTGACCCTCCCTGCTTTGTGTACAGTCTGCTATACTTAGGATTACTTGATCCTACGTATAGGGGGGACGGTCAACTTCTATTTGTTTCATCTCTTATTTATATATTCTTTAGACTTGTCTATACTCAGTACGAGTTATGTCTTCTCTCTCTCTCTTTTCCGATCTATGAGGACATAGCTCAAGCTAAGTATAGGGGAGTCGTATATACTATGTATATACTATAGCCATAACTCGTACGTTTGTAATAATATGGCTAAATTCGTTAAAAACCTTAATAAAAAGATGTGATCATTCCTTAAATTCTTTTTGTATATACTGATTAATAAATCAGGTGAAAATATTTTTTGCAAAATGTTTGAAAAATAGTTTGAAAATCTTCGTGAACATCTATTGAAAACTATTTTGAAAATATTTTGTTACATGTTTTCAACCTGTGAAAAAATGTGTGGTTTGTAAAAATTTATTTTCTTTGTGTGAAATAAAATGTTTGAAAAATGATTTGCAAATGGTTTGAAAAATGGTTGCAAAAATATTTTGAAAAATCTATATATACTGTTTTGAAAAACCTTTGCAAAATGATTTTCAAATGTGTGTACATGTTTGTAAAAATGATTGTAAAAATTATTTTGGACTATAGTTTTCAAAAATTGTTTGAAAAATGTGTGTCGAATAAGTTTGAGGAATAGTCACATATGACATATAACTAAAATAATATATATAATAATAATTATAAATAAAAATAAATAAATAATAAACAAAATTTGTTAACAATTGTACATATATACCTCTAAATAAAAACTAAATTCTAAATTCTTTAAAAATCATTAAAATAAAGCAGCACGCCAGTGTAAATAGTTGTACATATTCTATTCTTTGACAAAATTCTTTGTGTAAAAATTCTTCTCTTGTTTTCAAATTCTTTGAAGAAGTGCATTATTCTTTGCATATTTGTAAATAGCATTTGCATTGCATTTATCTTCTTTGATTGAGCGTGATAATTGAACTAGTCCAATAAAGTCGAAGATTGGAGCTTGGTTGGACCTTACTACACCTAATTGCACTGGAACCTTATGTGAACTAGGTTTAAGATACTTCAGGTCTATTCAGACTTAATTCTTTGAGAAATCAGGGCTGGGTTCAAGTCACCTCAGTGGACTAACTAGAACTTTTCGAAACACACGTATGACTCTTGCCGACCGTGACCTAACTTGGACACTTGCACCTTTCACTTGGCTCTACTCAGTTGGAGTGGTGAGGGGGTTGGATTTGCCAGTCTGAGACCCACACGGGTGAAACATTCATCCTCGTCTAGGGAGGGAAGTGCACCCCAACCTGGTCCAATAGCCATGAGGTCTAAAGACAGGAGATTGTGGGTTGCAATAAAGCTTCAAAAGAGGGATAGTCTTCTAGCTCAAGAGGAAAAACTCCTTATGTAAATGCTGCTGTAAATAGTTTGTTGAAAAAAAAATCTCCAAAAAAGTGGACAGGCTTGTAAAATAAAAAAAATAAAGTGCCTGCCGGAGTATGTATATATGTTGTATAGAAAATAAGCAAGCTTGAGCATCAAAGTTATACCATGTGAGCCTGCAGCGGGATGACTTGACTACACTGGTCTTGCATCCCAGGATAAGTAGCTACACTGGCTACCGTCCATTCTTTTCTCTACCTCCTCCTCTTGAGTTGGATGCCACTTGAACTTAGAAGGGAATACCCTGCTCCTCGAGGAAAGAGCTGTTGGATTAGGGAATCATTGGGTTGTCATTCTGGAGAAGCCAGTCTCTTTGTCATTTCAGTTGGGGAGAGCCACTATCACTTACACTGTACAAGTCAGCTTCATAGTCATAAGGGTTTGCATATGATGTAGGCTAGTTCTGACCTGGCTATTGAGGTGATTTGAACCAAGTTCTGTGACTCTCGAAGGCTGTTGTGCTTTAAATTTGGTTCCCGACTAGGTCCACACACATTCTCACACCAAGGTCTAACCTGAGCTCCAAACTTTGATTTTGTACAGATAAGTTCAATCATCATGATCAAATCAATTTATTCCTTAAATTCTTTATTTTTGCTTTTTCTTTTCTTCTTATTCTTTGTTCTTTGTACTTATTGCATAAGTATTTGCTAGGGACTAGCAAAGGCAAGTATAGGGGGGTGATGAATCTCCATTTCATCACCTTTCTTCTATAATTTTGGCCTTAAAAACCCCAGCAAATGCATGTAAATAGCATCAATTTGTACATAATAGCAGTCATGATTCATAATATTAATTGTACATTAAATAAGGTTTTTAATGCCAAAATTATAAAATAAAGAGAAGAAAAGAAAAAGGAATAAAATATTGCAAATATTTTATGACCCTAACCCCAGACCAAGGCCAGCATGGAATTGGTCGACAAGGAATAAAGTAGGGGGAGATAAGGGCCAGTATACAATAAATACCTCATTTATGTATTCACTTATTTATTCATTTTTTGACACCTATTTTGTAAATAATTATTTATTCATCAAATAAAGAAACTTTGTTCATGAAAGTTGTAGATAATAATGTAAATAAAAATACAAAATTGAGTTTGTGCAAAAATAATACTCAGTGTACATTTTATACACAAAATAAAAAGCCAAAATCTCAACTTCACAGACCCATATCTTACAGATAAAAACTCCAAATCACCAAACTCACCTTTAATTGTATATAGCATTCCAAGAACTATTTTATAAAATTGGTTTCATAATTTTTGAGGTTCATCTGTGGAAGTTAGGTTTTTGGCCCTTCTTGTACATAATACAAGATTAAAATATTCATTTTATTCAATATTCATTATTTTTATAAATTCGTATTTTTAGAATTTTGTAGATAATGTATATAATTCATGTACATATTGACATTAGAATAAAACCAAAAATAATTTGCAAAATAAAATAAGTCTATGAGCCACATAGACAAACTACCTATGCTACCTATATGTACATAAGTAAAAGGGATTTTTATTCTTTTATTCTTTATTCATTTATATTTTTATAACAATGTATATATTATATATAACTTATCAAGAATACAAATCCAAAATAAAAACAAATAAAATTCATTAAATAAATAAAATGTATATAATATATAGGTAAAATACCTATAAGTATACCTATATATACATATACCTATTTATTTAAAAATGTAAATAAACTCCTAAAAATTAAATAAAAATATATTTATACTCATAAAAATAAGTTATAAATTTATAAAATAAAAATAATAATAATAAAATAATGAAATAAAATAAACAAAATAAAAATAAATATATATAAATATACTTATAAATACATTATTTTAATAAAACCGTAATAAAATACTTCAAAAAAATAAATAAAAATCATAAATAAATACAACATTAATTTATAAATATTTTTTATTTTATACAAAAAATCTAATTAATTCATTTATTACGTTAAATAAATCAGTCAATTTCTTGTTGACGTGGACCAATCAGGTCCTGGCGTTTGTTGACCGCTCGGTCAACTGCGCCCCCAGGCGTCTGACTTGACGTGGACTATCTTGTCCCCTGATTTCAGCCATTTTTTCCGCTTGGCTCAGTGACCCATCACCCTCGAATCCTTCATAAAAGATGTTCTCTGATCATCCAAGATTCTCGCCGTCCTATTGGATCCCTTGTACATACCACAGATTCTTTAATAATCGCCGGTCCATGGGGGTCCCCAGGAATGTGTATAAATAAAGTCTTCCTCCTCCTCGGCTGAATTTGGCCAATTTCATCCCCCTCTTTGAGCTTGAATCAGCTCCTGGTGGAGCCCTCGTGACAGGAGGCGCTTCCCAGCACCTCGGTTCGGCAGGAAGATGGAGGAAAATTTTGTCGCGGCGGCGCTCCGGCGGCCGCCCTGCTCCCTGGAGGCCCCCAGGTATAAGAGTTGCGCTTTTACTTATTTTAGTTAGGATTTTATTTCAGCATTTCATTTCTGTCTTTAGATTAATCATTAGCACTTAGTTGTAACGTAGAATGGCCGATTCGAAGTTCGCCGGAGCTCTGCTCCGGCGACTTCTCCACCCAGTTCCCGACCGTTCTCCGACGCCATTTCGCCTCCATTTCCTTCCCTACTGCATTCTCCACCTTCCAGCCACCATGTCCAACCGGATTCCTCTCTGGATCCGCGAATCGAAGCTCCTCCACCGCCTTCCGCCGGAGCTTCTCCGCCCACCATCATCCGCTTGCTTTCAGCCTCAAACCCCGGGTCGAGGGTGACGCCCTCGAGCCCCTCTACCTTCCTGTGAAGGTTAGGTGCGCCAAAGAGCACCAGGAGTCGATTCGCACGCGGGCGGAGGTACCTGGAGCCGCATTTCTTCACCGAGCTCGTGGCGCCGCTCCAGGGCACCTCTGGCCGATCTACCACCTCCAACAGATCAAGCAACCTCCCAGGAAGCTTTTGGGACCTTCAGGTGCGGCGAAGATCGGCGAGGGAGCGAGATCTAGGAGGAAGAAGCTCGCCCCGGCGAGCTTTCTTCCCTGTTCTTGCACGTGTGCTCCCAGCCGTTGGATGAAGATGAAGGCCCAGTTCGATTGCCAACCGTCCGATGAAGCGATGCTACGACCGTCAGATCACGCGAGTGATCTAATACTCACCGCTCATCGGTGAAGCGCCATCGGCGCACGTGGGGGCGCCACGTGGAGTAGTGAATGAAGACCAGTCGTTCGATTCAGCTCCTTTGGGGGTAATTTTCACTTGTACCCCCGTCGTTTTGTATATTTAAGTTTTAATTCTATAAATAAATTAGCACATTATAAAATAATTGTAATTTTTGCAGAAAGGACCCCGAGTTTATTGGAATTGCATTTAGGTCCTTCCGCGCCTCACGTAAAGTCCCACGTGAGGCGCGTGAAAATTGCATGTAACCCCTGGCGGTTTTTGTTTATTGTAAAATAGTTCTAAAACTTTAAATAAATGTTTATTTCAGTATGGATTTTTGCACCTGTGCCCTTGTCATTTATTTTATTTGCAAAAATACCCCTGCCAGGCTGTTTTTATTTTGTGACTTTATCTATTTATCAAAAATACCTAGGATGCTTCTAAAATTCCACAAAAATTAGGATAAATGCTTCATGCCATGTATTTTCATGCCCATATTTTATTTTGCATTTTTTCGCATTTTTCCTAATTATTAAAAATGAAAAAGAAGCCCTTTTTGTACTGTCTAAATTAAAAAAATACAAAAAAATTAGCAAATGAATTTGAAAAATTCCAAAAAATTTTATATATGATATAATTATATATATATATTGAGACAGAAATTGAAAAACCCTAAAAATATGAAAAAGAAAATTGAAAAAATCAGAAAGCTCCAAAATCCAACAAAAAATAGAAAAATCCTTAAAAAAACCCCAAAAATATATTTTTCTCTTTTATAATTATCTATATATTATTATTAGTGTATTAAAATTAATTTGGGAATTTTCGGAGTTTATTTTATATTTTTAAAACCCAAATTATATTCGGCTATTTAGTTGGTCCTATATTGTGGACATTTTTGGAAATTAAAAATACATAAAAATTAAATATATTCCAGAAAAATAAAAAAAATTTAGAAAAATATTAGAAAACTAAAAAATTTATATCTATATATAATTTAAGTATTTATATCTATGTTTATTTATATATTATGTCACTCCTCTCTCTCCTCTTATTTATATATCTATATATATATATATCTATATTTCTATAACTAAAAATATAAAAAAAAGAAAAATAAAAAAATAATATATAAAATATAAAACAAAATAAAAAAATTATAAAAACAAAAATAAAAAAATATATATAAAATCCAAAACCCACAAAAACAATAAAAGGACATGAACAATGGATAGAATAAATGATGCATCACATGCATTCCCTTCGCCTCCCAGTGTTCGACCTCTACCTGTACTTACACCTATACACATTTGCATGTAGAGTTATAATAAATTTTAACTCCACATTTTTGGATATTCATTGCATATATTATTGTGGGTTAATTGTTGAACGATCTGGGGATCTTCGAGTGGTCAATTCAGCGACTGGATCTCTCGCCTTGTGAGATATCTAGACCCTTGATCTTCCCCAGTCATCAGCGCCGGCCCCAACCGACCAGGTCAAGTGCTAGGCACGTGACCTGGTGGCAATTTTGTGAGACACCCCCCAGGATATTGGTAATTACAAAAAGGTCCTCTTATAACTTTTTATTTATTTTATTACATATATACCTTTGTCTTTCCCCTTTATTTTGAACAACTCCACTGCATTATTTTATTTATCCAAAAATAGCATGATCTTTGTCATTTAATTCTCTATAGGCTGATACATTGTGGATGTTTTTGTGATTGATGGTTAATTAATAATTAATTGTTCTATAGAAAATTGTGTATTTTGCCTATTTCATGCTCTTAAATTTGTTATTGATTAACCGTTGCTCTAAAAATTCCCAAAAAATCACATATTGTAGAATTAATTATGCTTTACATTGTGCCAAAAAAGAATCACATTTGCATGCATAGATTGACATGTAAAAACCATTTTGTATATTTCAATATTTGATTTTTAATAGATATTGAATCTTATATTTTTGAGGTTTAGGATTTTTCTGAGATCAATCACCTAGTGATAGATCTTAGATTATTTTATCCCTTGAAAATAATTAGATTTAATATTTATTGTAATTAAATATTGAAATTCATTATGTTTGAATTTGAAAATTCATAAAAAAAATCATATTACACCAAAAAATTCCAAAAAAATTAAAGTGCCTTCATTTAATCATATTTTGCGTCTTGGTCAAGTTTCATATTTTTCGGACATCGTTTGAATGTAACTGATATTTTAGTCCTTAAAATAGGCTAAAATTACATTTTACATCCTTTATTGCATTAAAAATTTCAAAAAAAAGACTGCCTCGAAAATCGCACACGAATTTTGATAGACATAATTCTTGTTTGTTCCTTTGCCTCCTTGTGTTCAACCTTGGGACTTGCCTAAGTAAAATAAACATAAAACCGCGTGAATAGAAATTGAATAAATAATAGTGGTTATTTTCTTGACCGATTCCGATTGCCGCCTACAACGAATGACAAATCATTTTTTACGCACGATCAAAAACACATTTACATTCATTTAACAAGCGCGATTCCGAAACCGTCAGATGACCCTCTTTCCCAGCCTCATCCTATCTCGACTGTTTGATCTTATCTGAACCAACGGTACATGCCACCCCCTCTCTTTCCCCACTTTCCAACAACTCTCGATCAGAGTTGTTAATTCCGATCATATCCAATGACCACGGTATTTCCTTCTACCTTTCAAGGCCTTCCCCCTTTCTCCGGTTGATACCAACGGCCTCTACCCTCGATCATCATGTCTGACCAACGTACACCCCTTCCCCATCCCTTATCCTCTACGATCAACCACCTGAACCTATCTCTCTATGTCTCTTAGGAGGCATGGCTTAGGGTCTTTTTAGAAAACTTAGTGTCTAGGTTTTCCATCCCCTACGTAGTATGACCCTCAATTTCTTCTTGTATATATATTCTCTGTTTGTTTTCTTTTTCTTTTCAGTATTTTTTATTTACTTTTATATACATTTATGTATCTATTTGATATAATCTTTATTTTTTTAGGGACCCGAAGGACTTTGAGCGGCTTTTTAGGGAGCTAACGTACTTCGAGGAGATCGAAGGCATGCATTTCCGTGGACTAAACTCATTCAGAGGCACAAATTTTAGATAAGGAGAGAGTGCAGTTTAGATTTTTATTTTCATGCATTTATTCTTGTAATTAATTGTAATAACTACGTATTTCCAGCGGTCTTCATTTGAAGGCCTTATGTGTAATCAGATACTGGACTTTGGGGCTATCTTGATCTGAGTTATGTGTCGGGGCCCCATGGTTAACTTGTGGTGTATGACGTAGAACTAGGTTGCATCGCGACTCATAGAGCTAATCTTAGGTTGATTGTGCTCGTAGTTCAAGAAATACACAATTTTCACTAATTAGACGAACTAGATTGTACTCCTTATACAAATTAAATTGTTCATCCTTCACTAAGGGCCCGTTCGGTAGGAGAATAAGCAGGAATAAGGATGGGGAATAAGGGGAATAAAGGTCTATTCTCTGTTCGACTGGAGGATAGGAATAAGGAGAGTAAGGTGAAATAACGGTAGGTAAGGTGGGATAAAGATAGGAATAAGAGTGAAATAAGATGAAATAATGGGGAATAGTCGTACCACAGGGAACCGTGTTGAGTGCTTATTCCCCTTATTCCATTCCCCCTTATCCTCCAAACGAACAAGGCCTAAAAGAACTATCTATTTTAGATGTAGATTTTCTTGTGAATTTAGTATAGAATAGAAATTTTCAATACTATATAGCGTCTTTCATGGAGAGTGCGGAGATCACATAAGTAACTCTTCTTGAGCACAGATCATTGTTTTATCAACATGTATAGGATTTTCTGATTCCTTCATATCTATTTTCTTACATAAGCTTAAAAAGAAGACATGATGGTTGATCGTGGACTTCAAAGAAAGTGATAATTGAAATTAAAATCAGGATTGCTAAATAATATTTATTAAAAATGAAATAAAAATTGAATTCATTTTGAGGGAGAGTAACATCGATCGTTGTACACAAGTACTTACCTCCAGGCTATGAGTGGGTGAAGACGTGGCCTTAAGATTATAGCCCAAAACCTTGGACCTACATCCCAAGTCTCCATATCAGACTCTTATAGATTTGGGAGCTGCAGGCGCTCACCTCTGACCATAGTAGACATTTTGGATGCGCATGTCTATTATCTCCTCTAGGGGTGTGATATGACCCAGCAACATGAGAAGACTACTCCTTTAATTAAGGAATAATAGAATCACTCTGGACATCGGGATGACACACATGTGGGTAATGGATGAAAAATTATTTTTTCACCAAATTAAAACTAAAAATATAATCGGTCGGACCTTAGCAACCTTCATTGTGTGAAGTTGGTGAACCAAGAGTTTGCTTTGTGTATTGGATAGTGTGCATTCAAAGATTACGCTCTTGGCACCATTTCACGTCACTCCTGACTTGATTTCGTGCTCACATTCATATGTCTTGACATCAAAAATAGAGAATTGGAGAGATTTATGTTCAGACCTTGTGAACTTCTCGTTGAACTCTCCAAACCTTACGTCTTTCTGGGTCCACAATGACTCATATTTAGGACCCTCTAGGAACCAAGTTGACTTTATTCTTGGATCCAATTCAAACCAATCGAATAAGGATTTGGTCAGACCTAGGCAAATCCTTTTCTTCTCACACTGAGGCTAACCCTCTCCTCGATGTTTCTTGTGGTGACTGATGAGGTGAAAAAGAATCGAGTTTTGCGGCTTTCTTTTATTGAAGAAGAAAGTAAGTAGTCGGTTGTAGCCGAAAGCCGCGAAACAAAAAGATGATTCGATTCTTTAAACCTATCAAACAATTACGGTTTTCTGTTGGAAAACCGTTCACTAATATTTTACCAGGCAAGTGTTCCTCGGTCGAACTCAAGGAGGCAGAATAAATTCCCTAGATTTTTCTCTTCGTAATCTTATTTTTAATTCTTCTCTAAGTCAAAACACCCTTTTTTTATTGATTTTTATTTTTCTTATTTTTATTTGATTTTATTATTTTCAAATTTTTACTTAATTTTCGAAAAGGGATATTTTTCAAAAGATTTACTTATTATATAATAGGTGAATAATATCTAGGTGATACTATATAGTATGATGAACGGGGTTCGAGCCGCGAGCTCGAACTACACAAGAAATCAAAACAAATCAAGACGGCTTTCGATGAAATCTAAACACGTCGAAAACTCGTCAAAAAGCCACGAAAATTTTATACTAGGTAGTTGGGGTAGTTGTGTAACTACCCTCAAGAAATCGTCGAAATCCGAGGTCACAAGAAGAAGAAACAACCCCTACAGCCCAGGGGCATAAGCGTAAAAAAACTATATAATTTGTTTTGCAGAAGGGTCCTTGCAGGGACTGTTTTGTATGAAAAATAACAAATCTTTACATTTAGGTCCCTGCGGGGGGACCTAAATGCAAATAGCGAATACTCTGGAGGCGGAGCCAAATATCTGGAAGCTGCTGGGTCTAAGATGCAATTTTCACACCGGTTCACCTTCTGCGGCTGAGATTAGAAGTTACGCGCGCAATCGGACACTCACAGGTGCGCCACGTGTCGCGCACCTGTGCGTCGGGTGTTCTTGAGTCTGTTAGAACTGCTGGTGGTGGGCGTTCTTCTCCGATTTATCGCGGTCGGCCGGTGATGACTTTGGCGCTCCGGCATGGCCAGAGGGGTGGCTCCTCCACCCCTCGAGCTCGCCCGCGGTAGGGAGGCGGTCGGCGATGCTCCGAGCGGTGGTGGCAAATCGATGAAGATGGCGTATTCAACACCTGATAGCTGATACCGTTCTGATGAAGCTTCTTTTGGAGATGATTTTCGATGAAGATTGAAGACTCCTGATCCGAATCAATGCTTCGCGCCAAATTTGGATCTGCACTTGAATGTTTAGCGTGCTCGATTCGTGAAGAATCGGCCGAGGGATTAAGATATCAAATTCCAAAGATGATGAAAAACAACTTAAGCTCCAGCAAACAACCAGTTGCGTGAAGAACGGCGAGGAATGATGATGATTTTAAAACGAATTGGGAGTGAATCGAATGGGATTTCAATATTGCGGGAAAGCTAAGTGATTAGGCTATCTAAAGCAGCTATTAACCATGCTAATCATGGCACGACTATCGAGACAAAAATGGCACAAAATGGATGAAAAGGTCTGGGAGTTTCCAGGTGTATTACCTGGAATGGTGCTCGACGGTCGACCTTTGGCCGGAGCGAAACGCGGCAATGGCGGCGCTGCAAGGCGGTGCTCCGCCTTGGAACTTCCTCCGTCGACTCCTCCTCCTCGCGGGCTCCTCCTTGGTGCTGTCACCACCGTAGGTTGGCCGGATTAAGGCTAGGAAGTTGGAGGTCGTTACACCTGGAGCTGGGCTCTTGGGTGGTTGGAGAGTTAGTTGGCTATGGCGACCTTGGAGCCTATTTATAGGAGAATTGGCGTGGGCTCCAAGTCGAGATGGAGGGTGGCGATGGAGAGGGTTGTTGGAGGAAGAAGTTGGAGGATCTAGATGGATCAGAAGCTTCTGGATGAGCTCGGGGAAATTAGGGGAAGTTGGCCGGCTGAACAGACTGGCCGCAACCTCTTATTGAGGAAGAAGACCCCAGCTGCTGACAAGTGTCAGCACCTGGTTTGTTCAGAGGCTAAAATATCTTATAAATAAGATATAAAATAGTAAATTACATTATTTTAGATAGGTATAAATACAAGAAGTGTTAATAAATTAATTTTCTAATTTATGGCATAATTACTTTTAATAAATAATAAATATTATTTAAAATATAAATATTATATTAATAAATATGTATTTATAAACAGATTTTAGATTTTTAATTTAATAAATAAATAAGTAAAAATTAATTTTGTATTTTCTTAATTATTAGGGTATTAAATAAGGTTTATAAAAATTTTTATAGATTTTTATAAATTAATTTACATATTTTAATAAATAGAGTTAGTATCTAAATATGTCATTTATACCTATATTTTAGGGTTTTTGATTTTATTAAAATAATAAGTAATCTCCAAAAATTATGAAATAATTTATGTAGAAACTACAAGATCCTGAAATAATTTAAAAATTATAAAATTAAGAAAATGATAAATAATGTGTGTTACATAAAATAAATAGCCCAGAGAACCCTTTGTCTTTTGGTCCCAAAACCGACTTTTTGCAAACGAACTCCGAATTCGATGAAATCACCTTTATTATTTAGAGAATATTATTTTATGAACTTTGAAGGTGAGTAGAGTGAAATTGGAGTTCGTATGAGGAAGTTATGATGTTCGGAAGTTGAGATTTTGACAATTTGTAGGCTGGGTTTCTTGGCATATATACAGGGTAATATTTTTAACTTATTTTTATATTTTTATATACATTTTTAGGAATAATTAGGAAAAGAGTTTGGTGAAAAATATGTTCATATGAAATAATTAAAATTCTTTGAAGTTTTATATTTATTTTATAAATAATGAAAGGTGTATTTGTGTGTGTTAAATTATTTTTTTCTTTGGTGTTTTTTCCTTATCTCCCCCTACTTATTGGTTTGTCGACCAATCCATGCTGACTTGGTCTCGAGGGTTAGGCTATAAATATATCTTACAGCTATATTTATATTTTAAGTCATATTGTATATATATACATATATTCAATTTGCCTTTTTCTTTATTTTTCTGGTTCTTTATTTATTTACATGATTTTAGTGGTTAAAAGTGAATATTTACACATGAATGGTGTTTTGTTAAAATATGAGAATTAGTGGGTATTTACATGTATTTGTTAAGGGTTTTAAGACAAAATGCGAAAGAAAAGTTAATGAATCATGGATTCATCAACCCCCTATACTTAAACTTTGCTAGTCCCTTAGCAAACACTTATTTTGAAAAAGTACGTGAAAAAGAAAGAAAGTTAGAATGAATTTATTTTCCTAAACCAATTCATGAGAACAGACAAAGGACAGAGCTCGATCGGGCCTGAAACAAGCATTTTGTCGGAACCTTAACTAGGATTAGGATTTTATCCTCAACAGTTTTCAAGTTCCATAATCCATACTCAAGATCACTTCATCGGCTAGTTCAGACTCACTTATTCATATCGCAAACTCTATCATCATTGAAGTCAACTTGTACAGTGTGTGAATTGATTTAGCTCTTCCTGCTTAAAGAACCGAAGAAACCGTCAATCTCGGCTATACACTCCTATGGCTTCCTCATCCCGCTACTCTTTCCTCGGGGAGGGAGGTATTCCCTTCTGAGTTCAGTTCTGCTATGTCCACAATCGAATATAGGGAGAAGTTAGAAGAATGAGAAAAGAAGTGGAGTGCGACCAGTGTAGACGCATCTCCTTGTGAAGCCCAACCGGTGTAGCTGAGTCTCCACTAAGATGTGCATGCATATTTGGTGGAAGCTTTGACCAGTTTGGTCTTATTTGGTGGCTTCTGTATTGCTTTGACTTTGTAATTTGCTTGCACTGCATTCATCTTTTGTGCCTCGACGGATATAGAATCTTTTTAGTCCGTCCATTTTATGAGGTCTTAGAAAAATTGTGTCAGCAGATCCTTCCCTCATCCGAAGCAACTATCGCAACCCCAATCTCTCCTGTCTTTAGATGTCAATGCCGCAAAGATAAGGATAGGAACGCACTACAAAGGTGTACTGCCCTTCGAAACTCTATGCGAGTCGAGCTAAGTGTAGAGTGCATGTGTTCAAGATTGGTTCACTGGTGTAGAGTTGTACGGATGACTCCAAATGGTCTACTTAAGCTCAGATGACTTGATTTCCCGAATATGGTCTTGCGGAACCCAAAGATTTTAAGTCACCAGACCTGAAGAGTCTAAATTCCAGTTCCTAATCAGGCTCCTTACAACGAGAGTTAAAGGCCGTAATCAAGCTCCATCCTTTAGACTAGACTCAGTCCTTAGTTCCGGAAATCAAACTTATTCTGAAAAATGCGAATGCAAATGCAACCATGTTTTTGTGAAGTATATTTTCTGAATTTTACTCATTTTTTATGGATTTTAAGGATTTTGTAATTTTTATGAATTTTAGGACTTTGTATTTTTTATGGATTTTTTTATGATTTTTATAAACAAGGTTTTATTCACAAATTTTACAAGATATATTTTATTCAAGTTAAGTATCTAATGTATTTTACAAATTCTATCTACAAAGTATTTTACAAGGGTTGAATGGCTTTTATACATGTTTTAATAAATAGAATTTTAAATAAGTATTATACAAATTTTAAGGGAAAATTTTAAGTACAAATTTTGATTACAAGTTTTAAGCATATTTTACTTATTTACAAGGATTTTATAAATAAAAGAGTGGATTTTAAATTAACCCGTACCCACTTTTTTATGGATTTTATAGATATAGAAAATACATAAAAGTACGAGTTATGGCCGAAAGTATATATACAATATATACGCACCCCCCTATACTTAGCTTGAGCTATGTCCTCATAGCGTCAAAAGAGAAAAAGGAGGACATAACTCGTGCTAAGTAAAAGTGGGTGAAAAAGGGATATCGATCACAAGTCAGTCAACCCCCCCTATACTTACGAACATGTCATCGTAAGTATCATGGGAGAGCAAAAACGAGATGACTGAATGAAAAGGATAAATAACGAAAGTTCAAAAGGAAAAGAATACGAAATCATCGAAATCACTCGGTCCCCCTATACTTAGGATAAGGCATCCTAAGTATAGAAAAGAGTGTAGCCAAAAATCGGGTACCAGTGATTCGTGAAAAAGAATGGCTATACAAAAGAATCAGTACAAAAAATAAAACGTAAATCAGCGGGCAATTGGTCCCCCCTATACTTAGGATCTGGTATCCTAAGCATAGAAGACGAGCAAAAACGGGACGATTGTGGTCTACGAAGAATATACAAGAGTTGTGAATCTCTAGAATGGCTCAAAAGAATTTGTACAGGAAGAAGTGAAGGAATGATCATGATTCCTGTACAAAGTAGATCACTTCAGTACGAGCCATATGATCAGTAGTCTCTACGAAGTGCTTCAGCATCTGACCGTTGACCACGAACGGCTCTGCACCAGGTGACATATCTGATATCGCAATACTTCCATTGTCGTGCACCGTCCTGACTATGTACGGTCCTTCCCACTTGCTTTTCAATTTACCGGGAAAATTCTCAACCTTGCATTGAACATCCAGACTTTTTGCCCAGGGACAAAGCTCTTGTGCCGAATATGTCTGTCATGCCATTTCTTCACTTTGTCCTTATAGATAAGTGTGCTCTCGTATGCTTGATTTCGAATTTCTACCAGCTCATTCAGATCTATCTTTCTCTTGGCTCCTGCTTTTTACATATCCATCAGTATTTCTCGAATTGCCCATTTAGATTTGTGCATGATCTCTACGGGCAAGTGGCACGGCTTTCCATAAACTAGTCTGAATGGTGAAGTGCCTAAGGGAGTATTATATGCAGTACGATATGCCCAAAGAACTTGGTCTAGAAGAAGTGACCAGTTCTTCCTATCCGGTCGTACTAGTTTCTGGAGAATTGATTTCACCTCCCTATTTGAGACTTCAGCCATGCCATTCGTCTGCGGGTGGTAAGGAGAAGCTACTCTGTGATCGATGCTATATTGTTTCACTAGCTTCTTCACTTCCTTATTAATGAAATGGCTACCCATATCAGAGATAAGAATACGAGGAATCCCGAACCGCGAAATGATGTGTTCCCTCAGGAACTTGCAAACGGTCTTGCTGCCTGCGGTTCGTGCGGGTATAGCCTCCACCCATCTGCTAACATAGTCTACAACGAGAAGAATGTACTCAAAGCCGCTGCTAGAAGGGAACGGTCCCATAAAATCTATGCCCCATGCGTCAAAGATCTCGCAAATAATGACGGGTCGCATCGGCATTGCATCTCTGGCACTGACTGTCCCTACAGCTCTCTGACACTCTGGACAACTCTTCACGAATGTGCAAGCATCTCTGGTAAGAGTTGGCCACCATAATCCACTCTGTAGTACCTTCTGCGCTGTCCTCTTCCCTGAATGATGTCCTCCTGATTCTAGAGAATGACACAAAGTGAGGACACTGTTATATTCCTCCTGAGGAATACAACGCCTGTAAACACAATCCGGTCCTTCGCGAAAAAGAATCGGATCCTCCCAATGGTAGTATCGTGCCTCGGAAACTAGTTTCTCAACTCTGTTCTTCGGCCAACCCTGAGGACTTTTCTGTGTGACCAGAAAGTTCACTATGTCTGCATACCACGGAAGTTCTGTAATCGCAAAGATGCTCTCGTCTGGAAATCTCTCTGCAATCTCTGGCGTGTACTCATCTGAAGGTTGATCTGTCTGTAATCGGGAGAGGTGATCAGCTACCACATTCTTTACTCCAGGTTTATCCTTGATATCCAAATCGAATTCCTGAAGTAATAGAATCCATCTAAGAAGGCGTGCTTTGGCATCCTTCTTTTCCATTAAAAATCTGATAGCTGGGTGATCGGTGTAAACTGTGATTTT
This sequence comes from Ottelia alismoides, assembly GCA_037367405.1. Lineage (NCBI taxonomy): Eukaryota > Viridiplantae > Streptophyta > Magnoliopsida > Alismatales > Hydrocharitaceae > Ottelia > Ottelia alismoides. The sequence goes on from JAZKJV010009343.1 coordinate 60,806, forward strand.
CGAGCCAAGCAGATATGATCGAAACTTGTCTAATGCAAACACTACTGCCAACATCTCCTTTTCTGTTACTGTGTAATTTCTCTGAGCATCATCTAAGGTTCTGCTGGCATAGTGAATAGCTATGGGAAGTCCATTCCTCCTTTGCCCTAATACAGCCCCGACCGCAAAATCTGATGCATCCGTCATGATCTCGAAGGGTAGAGACCAACAGGCGGCTGAAGGACAGGAGCGCTGATTATCTTTTCTTTCAACGTGAGGAAGGCATTAAGACATTTGTCATTTAAAACGAACTCGATGTCTTTGCCTAGCAATTCAGTTAACGGTCGGGCAATCTTGGAGAAATCTTGAATAAACCGTCGATAAAAGCCAATGTGCCCCAGAAATGACCGTAACTGTTTGATGTTGGATGGTGGCTCGAGTTTCTTGATGACGTCCACCTTGGCAGGGTCAACCTCCATGCCTTGCTGGGAGATGATGTGCCCCAACACGATCCCGTGAGTAACCATAAAATGGCTCTTTTCCCAGGACAGAACGAGATCTACCTCACAACACTTTTTCAGAACCTGGTCTAGGTGCGCTAAACAATCGTCAAAGGACTCACCATAGACCGAAAAATCATCCATAAAAACCTCTAGAAAATCACCTACCATGTCTGAAATACAACAAGCATGCACCTCTGGAAAGTCGCGGGAGCGTTGCACAATCCAAAGGGCATCTGTCTAAAGGCATACGTGACAAACAGACAAGTGAAGGTGGTTTTCTCCTGGTCTTCAGGAGCAATTGATACCTGGTTGTATCCGGAGTAACCGTCAAGGAAACAGAAGTACCCCTTCCCTGCCAACCATTCTATGACTTGGTCTATGAAAGGCAAAGGGAAGTGGTCCTTCTTCGTCGCGGTGTTCAGCTTTCTGTAATCAACACATACTCGCCACGATGTGGTTACTCTCTTTGGAATCTCCTCTCCACTCTCGTTTTTCACCATCTGAATTCCTGACTTCTTCGGGACAACATGTAATGGGCTAACCCATTCGGAGTTGGAGATGGGATAAATGAACCCTGCGTCGCACCATTTCGTGATCTCTTTCTTGACAACTTCTCGTAAAACCGGATTCAGCCTACGTTGAAAATCTCTGGAGGGTTTGTTGTCATGATCGAGATAGATATGATGTGAACACAAAGCAGGATTAATCCCGCGGAGATCGGATACAGTCCACCCAATGGCCTTGCGGTTTCTTTCTAGAATCTCCATCAAACGAGATTCTTGATCATCGGTCAAAGTTGAGTTGATAATGACCGGAAACCGTTGATGTGGACCCGCAAGGAAGGCATATTTCATGTTTGGTGGCAAAGTTTTAAGTTCTGGCAAGGTAGTATCTGGATCTGTCGAAACATCATCTGTAGTTGTATGGGGATCTGTGTCGGTAGGTGATGTGTCTGTCATTTGATTCTCCACCATCTCAATGTGCTCTAGAGTCGGACTATAGAAGATGTTCAAGACATCATCCGACTCCTCAGAATGATCAGATGAGAATAAGTCAGCAAGATAGAATTCTGATTCATCTGAGACGGAGGAATTGTGTAGAGTTTCTGAATCTGAAAGATCTGCATTAATTTCATCAGAAGTCTGATCCCTTTTCTCATCATCATCTAAACTGAAATATAAAGTCCCGTCGGAAGAATTACCCCCTAAGGTCTCGGACCCGTCCTCTGTCAAACCTTCTTGGGTCTCTACCTGATATCTTTCGATGTCGTCAAGACGAACCTCATCCATTTAATTGCAGGAGGCTAAAGAACTCAGAAAATCTGAAGATGTATCACTGAAAGTGTTCGATTCTCTCGCCATCTCTATATGTATCTTTTCGCCCTTGGCGCGAAAAGATACCTTCCCTGTATCATAATCGAAGAGAGCCTTTGCGGTCTCTAGAAAAGGCCTCCCGAGAATGATCGGGGTAAGGTGTAACTGTGCAGGGCAATTCATATCTAAGACCATAAAGTCTACTGGAAATTACAGACCCTGCACGGTTACGATAACGTTCCTGAGTATACCCTTAGGTCTCTTTACGGATCTACCAGCAAACTGAAGGATCGCGCGGGATTTGTAAAGAGGACCTAACTCGAGCTTCTCGAGTAAGGAAGCGGGTATCAGATTGATCGAGGAACCGTTATCTAATAGAGTGCGATCGAACTCGGCTTTTGCGATCTCGCATCTGACATAATGTGCACCTGAGTCTTTCTTCTTCTTTGGAAGCTTATTCTATATCGCACAGGATGTTGCCTTAGTCAAAACATAGGTTTCTGTTCGGGATCTCTTTTTCCTACGCGTGATGCATCTGTTTTTCAATTGATTCTTGAGCGTAGGAAATTGATCTAAGGCATCATGGAGAGGGATCTTCAGAAAGATGTGATCTTTGAGTAACTTTTCGATCTGTGGAGATTCGAGATTATTTTTGGTCTTTTTCTTTCCTTTTCCGAACAAAGCATCGGGAAAAGGAATAAAGTTAGGAGTCAGAAAATCAGAAGTTTTATTCAACTCAGAATCAGCATTTACATCGAGAGTCTCAGAATTATTTACAAAATTCTCTAAAACAGGAGAAGAAATGTTTTTGTCCGGGCTCTCTGCCTGATCTGGCGTGATATCATCGTCTGAGTCGCCAGTATCCATATCTGATGAGTTGGCATTACCCCCGTCTCTTGATTCTGCATCCTCATCCTCTTGCGGTTTCTCCTCCTCAGCTTCAGGATCATGCTCGTGCTCCTCTGGTGCCCTCTCCTCTTCTCCAGCAGGTGTTTGCGGTGATCTACCGCTCCTGAGACGAATGAAGTTAGATAAAAATTCAGGAAACGAGATCTTACTTGTAGTAGCTACCTGCTCTGGATGCCTCCTCTTGTTATTCGGATTCATCTGAGGCTGGGCTGGAAGAGTGGTCTTTGGCACGGTTAACTCGTCCAGACGATGGTTAACCTTCTCCATCTCTGTCTTGTGCGCGATCTGGAGCGTGCTGAGCATATCCATGATCTGGTTGAGCGCCTGGGCCTGTGAAGACATCTCCGGTTCGGTGTGGTGGCCCTGGCTTGCTCCTCTCTCCTGTCTTGGCGTGAAATGCTGAGAGGTGGAAGGCTGGGATTAGCGCTGAGGTGTGGAGGAAGACTGTTGTGACTACTGAAAAGAATAGTTTGGTGAAAACTGGGCAGGGTGCTGATATGAATGTTGCGGTCTCTATTGGTAGACATTCGGATGAGACTGCTGCGGCGTGAAGCTCTGGCGGTGCTGGAATTGCGGACATCCATGCTGCGGATGACCGTACGACTGCTGCTGCTGCTGATTTGGTATACTCGGCTGCTGCACCGGAGTATACCAAATCCCGTTGATCTCAAGAGTGGATTGCGGCTCCACCTCCATCTTGGCAGTGCTGATGATCTGGCCGGAATTGACATGAGACTGATCCTCATGCCAATCAATCTGCGGAATCTCGGGCTCGCTCTGAACGTAGTGTATCTGACGGGTGGGTGGAGAGGGTGCGATCCTCCGTGCTGGCTATGCGTTCGAAGAAGTCTGGCTCTATTGGTACTGGAGCTGAAGATCAGAGACTTTCTTCGAAAGATCACTCAGCTGCTGAGGTAGAGATGAGAGTTTCCCCAACTCTCGCAGCGGTCGTAGGTCCTGGACTTGCTTCTGAATCACGTCCACCAACGTCAACTTCTCGCTAATAAAACCCATGTTGGTGTTGGATTCAGAGTCTGATATATTCGCCACCTTGTGATGCTCTCGGTGATGTGGTGGCTGCGGGGCTTTCTGAAATGCCCGAGTAGAGTCTACGACTCTTGAGTTCTCGGCCATCCCTTCGAAGATGGCCCAAACTGACTCGGCGTCCTTGTTCAAGTAGCTACCTCCACATGCAGCACTTACGAGCCCCTGTACTTCTGGCTGGAGTCCTCCGAAGTAGTTCTGCACGAGCACCTTCATCGGGATCTCATGATGCGGGCATCTCTCCGTCAGATCCTTGAATCGATCCCATGCCTCATGGAATGATTCGTTCGGCAGTTGCGAAAAGTTGGAGATCTGGCTCCTCATCATGTTCGTCCTTCCTAGAGGAAAATATTTGCGCAGGAAGGTGGACTTCAGGTCATCCCATGTAGAAATTTCTCTCCCCAGATGGCTCAGCCAATAAAGAGCCTTATCGGCTAAGGCAAAGGGGAAGGCCTTGAGGCGTACGGCCTCCTACGTCACTCCTAGATAACAAGCCGTTCCGCAGATCATCTCAAACTGCTGCAGAAACGTGAACGGCTCCTCTGCGGCATTCCCATAGTACTTGGGAAGCAAGGAGATGAAGGACGGTCGAAGTTCGTATGGCCCTTGATTCGGTGGTAGCCGAATCCAGTGATGGAGCGTTCGAGCGCCCGGGTCATACTCATCCCGTAAAGTTGCGGGAACCGCATGCGGTAAAGGGTTCTCGGCCCCTGCTCTCAGTGCGGCTATTTCAGCCTGCAGTTCAGTCTGAATTCTATACTGTTCTCGAATCTGTAGATTCATCTGCTGAAGTGTATCGAGAATGCCGGTCGTAACATCTGCGTTCAGCTCCGATCTTCCCTCCTGATGTTCCCCAGCTGGTGGCCTCTCGTCTGCTGCTGGTCCTTTCCCGTGAGCCATCTGATCGTCTGTAAAGTAGAAACTCTCGTAAGAACTCAGCGAGAAATACTCAGGAGATCTAGATGATGTATTGAGGCGAGGGTCTGCCTCAATGATCTGGCCAGGAGGCGAGGGAGTCTGGGTCTGACTCGCCTCGAGATCGGATGGGACCGGCTCGGGAAGAGGGTCATCATGAGCCTGTGAAGACATACGCTCGACGGTGGAAGGTCGAAAGCTCACAGAGTCTGAGCCGAAAAGCCATCGAGACGTCATCTTCGATGTCAAGAGGAAGTCAGAAGAGCACGTGTACGATTCAAATGAGAGAGAAATGCGAAAGCTGCAGAAAACTCACGCCCCGCAAACAAACACAAAGCAAACCCCGTTTTCACCAACTCAACCCTGATGAAGACCGTAAGAGTTCAGTCTTTTTATCTTTTCGATTTTAGGGTTGTGATTAGCAAGCGTTTCGATTACGCGAGCTGAGCAAGTCAATAGGTGCCCGATAGTTTCCCCGAGACACTGGCCCGAATCCTTACACAAGACCGCTCGCACTCAGCCAGTATGGGAGTAAGTACGGACCGTTTCCGGCTACCCGTGTTACTTGAGGACGGAGCCTTGCGCAGTGTCCTCTAAACCTCCCACTCTGCTAAGTAAACCCGGACCGTTTCCGGCTACCCGATCTTACCCACTGAGGAACAGCGATCAAATGTATGGACCCAGTAGTATCCCGCAAGAAATATGGGTTTTGTCTCTATCCTTAAGTGTCGGCTCTCAAGCTCGCGCACTCTGAGAAATGTGCGGGGGTTACTCTCCCCAAATCACTTGAATTGATTTACGGTTTTTGGTCAGATATTTTTAGCAGTCCCGATTTTAGTTTTGCGATTTTTATGGTTTTTTCAGGCAACGTCTATTTTTTGTCTTTTTATTAAAAACCCTAAAGCAAGCAACTAGGTTGCAAGTCCTAAAACTAGCTACGTGGCACAAGCAGATAGAGTAAAAACCTAAACAAGCATCTAGAAAACCGCGGAAAACTGATGAGTGATGAAAAGCCGCGGTGGGTACCCTGATCCTCGGATACACTGTATTCGGCGAATCAGGCCCCGAGAAAAATGAGGTTTTGCTTTATTACTAATTACAACTCTCTCCCTTTCTCTCTCTTTTACAAATAAAAGGATACTAACTACTTTGCTCCTCTGCAGTCGACTCGTGAAGAAGAAGCCGACCTCTGCTCTTTCAACTGGCTCGGCTTCCGAAGAAGCCGGTTGATCCTGCAAGCCCTGTAAAGAATGTTAGTAAAGAAAAGCTGATCGAGAAAGTCGAGAAAGCCATAAGAAAACAAAAGAGAAACTCGGAGAAAAAGCCGTACAAAAAACTGTACGAGAAATAAAACAAAGAGAAGAGAAAAAAAACCACGAAAAATGAAAAATCAAAGGAATCTAACGCCTCCTCGGCAACGGTGCCATTTTGATAAGGCGAAAAAAATCGAGTTTCGCGGCTTTCTTTTTATTGAAGAAAGAAAGTAAGTTGTTGGTTGTAGCCGAAAGCCGCGAAACAAAAAGATGATTCGATTCTTTAAACCTATCAAACAATTACGGTTTTCTGTCGGAAAACCGTTCACTAATATTTTACCAGGCAAGTGTTCCTGGGTCGAACTCAAGGAGGCGGAATAAATTCCCTAGATTTTTCTCTTCATAATCTTATTTTTAATTCTTCTCTAAGTCAAAACACCCTTTTTTATTGATTTTTATTTTTCTTATTTTTTTTGATTTTATTATTTTCAAATTTTTATTTAATTTTCAAAAAGGGATATTTTTCAAAAGATTTACTTATTATATAATAGGTGAATAATATCTAGGTGATACTATATAGTATGATGAACGGGGTTCGAGCCGCGAGCTCGAACTACACAAGAAATCAAAACAAATCAAGACGGCTTTTGATGAAATCAAAACACGTCGAAAACTCGTCAAAAAGCCACGAAAATTTTATACTAGGTAGTTGGCCCTCAAGAAATCGTCGAAATCCAAGGTCACAAGAAGAAGAAACAACCCCTACAGACCAGGGGCATAAGCGTAAAAAAACTATATAATTTGTTTTGCAGAAGGGTCCTTGCAGGGACTGTTTTGTATAAAAAATAACAAATCTTTACATTTAGGTCCCTGCAGGGGGGACCTAAATGCAAATAGCGAAAACTCTGGAGGCGAAGCCAAATATCTGGAAGCTCCTGGGTCTAAGATGCAATTTTCATACCGGTTCACCTTCTGCGGCTGAGATTAGAAGTTACGCGCGCAATCGGACGCTCACAGGTGCGCCACATGTCGCGCACCTGTGCCTCGGGTGTTCTTGAGTCTGTTAGAACTGCTGGTGGCGGGCGTTCTTCTCCGATTTATCGCGGTCGGCCGGTGATGACTTTGGCGCTCCGGCGGGGCCAGAGGGGTGGCTCCTCCACCCCTCGAGCTCGCCCGCGGTAGGGAGGCGGTCGGCGATGCTCCGAGCGGTGGTGGAAAATCGATGAAGATGGCGTCTTCAACACCTGATAGGTGATACCGTTCTGATGAAGCTTCTTTTGGAGATGATTTTCGATGAAGATTGAAGACTCCTGATCCGAATCAATGCTTCGTGCCAAATTTGGATCTGCAATTGAATGTTTAGCGTGCTCGATTCGTGAAGAATCGGCCGAGGGATTAAGATATCAAATTCCAAAGATGACGAAAAACAACTTAAGCTCCAGCAAACAACCAGTTGCGTGAAGAACGGCGAGGAATGATGATCGATTTTAAAACGAATTGGGAGTGAATCGAATGGGATTTCAATATTGCGGGAAAGCTAAGTGATTATACTATCTAAAGCAGCGATTAGCCATGCTAATCATGGCACGACTATCGAGACAAAAATCGCACAAAATGGATGAAAAGGTCTGGGAGTTTCCAGGTGTATTACCTGGAATGGTGCTCGACGGTCGACCGTTGACCGGAGCGAAACGCGGCAATGGCGGCGCTGCAAGGCGGTGCTCCGCCTTGGAACTTCCTCCGTCGACTCCTCCTCCTCGCAGGCTCCTCCTTGGTGTTGTCACCGCCGTAGGTTGGCCGGAATGAGGCTAGAAAGTTGGGGGTCGGTACACCTGGAGCTGGGCTCTTGGGTGGTTGGAGAGTTAGTTGGCTATGGCGACCTTGGAGCCTATTTATAGGAGAATTGGCGTGGGCTCCAAGTCGAGATGGAGGGTGGCGATGGAGAGGGTTGTTGGAGGAAGAAGTTGGAGGGTCTAGATGGATCAGAAGCTTCTGGATGAGCTCGGGGAAATTAGGGGAAGTCGGCTGGCCGAATAGACTGGCCGCAACCTCTTCTTGAGGAAGAAGACCCCAGGTGCTGACAAGTGTCAGCACCTGGTTCGTCCAAAGGCTAAAATATGTTATAAATAAGATATAAAATAGTAAATTACATTATTTTAGATAGGTACAAATACAAGAAGTGTTAATAAATTAATTTTCTAATTTATGGCATAATTACTTTTAATAAATAATAAATATTATTTAAAATATAAATATTATATTAATAAATATGTATTTATAAATAGATTTTAGATTTTTAATTTAATAAATAAATAAGTAAAAATTAATTTTGTATTTTCTTAATTATTAGGGTATTAAATAAGGTTTATACAAATTTTTATAGATATTTATAAATTAATTTACATATTTTAATAAATAGAGTTAGTATCTAAATAGGTCATTTATACCTATATTTTAGGGTTTTTGATTTTATTAAAATAATAAATAGTCTCCAAAAATTATGAAATAATTTATGTAGAAACTACAAGATCATGAAATAATTTAAAAATTATAAAATTAAGAAAATGATAAAGAATGTGTGTTACATAAAAGAAATAGCCCAGAAACCCCTTTGTCTTTTGGTCCCAAAACCGACTTTTTGCAAATGGACTCCGACTTCGATGAAAACACCTTTATTAATTAGAGAATATTATTTTATGAACTTTGAAGGTGAGTAGAGTGAAATTGGAGTTCGTATGAGGAAGTTATGATGTTCGGAAGTTGAGATTTTGATAATTTGTAGGCTGGGTTTCTTGGCATATATACAGGGTAATATTTTTAACTTATTTTTATATTTTTATATACATTTTTAGGAGTAATTAGGAAAAGAGCTTGGTGAAAAATATGTTCATATGAAATAATTAAAATTCTTTGAAGTTTTATATTTATTTTATAAATAATGAAAGGTGTATTTGTGTGTGTTAAATTATTTTTTTCTTTGGTTTTTTTTCCTTATCTCCCCCTACTTATTGGTTTGTCGACCAATCCATGCTGACTTGGTCTCGGAGGTTAGGCTATAAATATATCTTACAGCTATATTTATATTTTAAGTCATTTTGTATATATATACATATATTCAATCTGCCTTTTTCTTTATTTTTCTGGTTCTTTATTTATTTACATGATTTTAGTGGTTAAAAGTGAATATTTACACATGAATGGTGTTTTGTTAAAATATGAGAATTAGTGGGTATTTACATGTATTTATTAAGGGTTTTAAGACAAAATGCGACAGAAAAGTTAATGAATCATGGATTCATCAGTGACTGTCCCCCTAGGATTCGAGTACTCGGCAAAATGATTCTACAACACATACATTCCACATTCGAAATACGTGATATAATATAAGCAGGTGAAAATAGCACATAAAAATACAGGAATGTAAAATTTCTTTGTTTTCCATTCATAACATGTCCATCATTTAATTATAACCCATATCAACAAAATATTACCTGTATGCATCAAAAGTAGGTCAATGCATACATAGTACATCTCATGTCTCTCAAAATGCTACAAGTAAAGAACATTAAAAGCTACAACAAGTATTGTACCATGAAAGAACTGTAGCTGCACAAAAAAGACGTAGCTCCAAGCCGCTCATTATTGCAACTGCTTTTGGGAACCTGCATAGTCTCTAATGCAAGTTTATGTTATGAGCAAAGTTGCCCAATACGATATAAAAATTATGACAAGTAAGATGTTAAAAGTGTGCAAAATAAATAACTAGGTAAATCATCCCCACAAAGAAATAAATTATAACCATTTTCATTAGATATGAGTAACCCCAGCTTCATGGATAGTCTGTGGTCTTGATCCATGTGAGACTATCACAATATGACTCTAAGGTAGTAAGAATGGCTTAGAGTTGGGGTGCCTCCGTAGGCATACGGTAGAATACAATGCATCATAGCTAAATTCTCAACACGTCTACTTAGCTTCACTTATCGTATTGTAGCTCCGGTTTCCAAATCAAATTCCAACATATGAAATCATCGCGAATCGCCCAAGTCCCCTAGCCACGTGTAAGAGTTTACAGTGGCATAGGGCACGAGTCAGGACACTAATTACTAATATCATTCTTACCATAGTCGGCATCACCACGACCATTTCAATCCGCCTTATACACAAGAGACTTATATTTCATTTCCAATTTCATTAACCACGTTTATCGAAATTCCCATCTTACTGATCCCACTTGGAATACCAACCACTTGAAAATTCATCCCATATATACGGTTAAGAAAATCAGATCCCCTACTTGATAGTATGCATAAGATCTCATTACAATAGAAAGCTTATAAAATTCGAGCTAAAAGACAATCTTGACATATTATGACACACAAATATGGTAATGGAACATACCACATTGCCTAAATCTATGTCAGCGTATCACGTTTGATTTAGCGTATTTTTCTTAAGTGGAATAGAACATGGCACAGTGCCGTGTCATCACATCAGCACATCCACTTTTTGATACATAACCATGATTTCTGTTTTATGGTGTTCAAGTTCAGGTACAAGGAAGACCATCAAGATTTAGTATCCAAAAAGTAAAAAGTGATCATGTATACCAAATTACCGAAGCAGATCTATAAAGATAAAAATTCCTTATACTTAGAGCACCAAGTAACCATTTTGGATTCCCTTGCTTGAACTAATTTGTAGCACGATTTTTTTTAACATCAAATTTATATCAGTTTATCATTTGATATAGTTGGGAAAAACTTATATGTTTACCCACATCAGCATTCTTTGTTCTTCCTTACCATCACAAACTCTACACCAGTGCAGAACATATGAACCCAATCAGATTACGTGTATGCAAAAGAATACTTGTTAAAACCTTTTTGCGACTACTATGTTGTTTATTTGATATTGTTCATTTTGTATTTTAAAATGGGTTGCAACATGCACCTGGCCACACTTTTCTGTGTGTTGCACCTTACCAGGGAGGAAGTGCAGAAATTAGAGCTTGCAATTGCAGTGCTCGCCCAAAGATTCCATCCAGGACTAGAGTCTAGGTCTGCATTATCATAAGTATGGTATATCGATCCAGGTGACGATATGTGGGCAATACACTCAATGACTTGAAAATTGTTCAGGCTCAAATATAGCAAGATGATCAGATGTAAGTTCCAGTTTCTGTTGGTTTGCATATGATTAAGATTGAAAGCAAGAAACAGGCCCCCTCATTTTAAGTTAGCTGGGAGCTGAAAATTATGTTGACTTTAGATAGAGCAATAATTTCAACACCAAGAATGTCGTTAGAATCTCAAAAAGTAATACATTACTGCTAGGGATGAAAACGCACATGCAAGCACAGATCTGCATCGCCCCTCGGAAATGCATGTCTTTAAGGATGTTCAAGAAATGCATGGAAACCGCATCAAGAAGGAAGGGGAATATCGTACCTAAAAAATTGTGATCTTAGTTTCTCCATCCATAGAGAACAGATTGCTCGACGCTCGTTGGCGATGCGAACCTGTATACGAGGGTGACCTTGTCCTCCTCTACGCGGTGGTGGCATCGGATCGTCGATCCATCGCGCTCCAGCGAGCTCCGATGGTGATCTAGCGAGGGGGAGAAAGGAGGAAAGGGGGTCGCTCTTTGGTATGGGTTTTTGGGAGAGGTAAGGTGGATTTAAGGATTTTTATGCGAGGCAAAATTGGGATATGGATCTTGGTTTGGTTCTAAATTTGACCCAGATCCAGACTCACTAAAACGACTACAACTCGGGCTTCCGAATTCAGATTTTAGCGTTCATAGACTTGTTGGAAAGGTCTCAACGAGCATTATACGATGAAGTCATTCATATTTTTTAGACAATAAATAAGAGTTTTTAAGATGTTCGGTCCCATTATGAGGGATACCACCTCATAAAAAAATCTCATAGGAAGTCTCGTCCCCAGACTTGGTATGGTTATAACTGATTTCCAGTCCGGACCTTAATGTATAAAATCTCAAAGAGGAATGATGCCATAAAAATCTCAAAGAGAGAAAACCCATAAAAATCTTAAATGAAATTTGACTACGGTTTCAATTCCATACCTGCAAGTAAATGAGGATATTTCTCCCTCATATCCACCTCAGGCTTCCACGTCACCTCCTCGATGTCTTGGCTCTGCTACAGGACTTTGACTAAAGGGATCTCCTTCCGCCTCAGCCTTTTGACTGCATGATCTAATATATGAACCGACTCCTCATGGAAGGAGATGTTTGCCTCCACTATCAAGTCCTCGTATCTGATCACGTGCCAAGGATCGAGAATGTACTTCTGAAGATTCAACTCATGGAACACAACTGAATGCCCTCAATATGTGGGGGAAGCACCATTCTGTAAGTCACCTTCCTAACTCGGACTAAGATCTTGAATGGTCCCACAAAGTGTAGTGCAAACTTTCCTTTGACACATAAACGTTGAATGCCCATCATCGGGGATATTCATAGGAACATGAAATCCCCAACCTGTGATTATGAGGAATACTTCAAACACACAAATATAAGACACTATACCTAAAACTCAAGGTCTCGATGCCACTGGTTGGTGTAGCTCTTCTGATGACTTTGCACGACCAATTATCTCTTCCAAGCAGTCTCCTCAACTATAGAGATCTCCTCTATGATTTGCAAGAGTGAACATGGTGTTATCATCCACCTACTGCTAATACAAGGGAGTGGTGCATCGCCTTCCTTACAAGGCATTAAAAGGTTCCATGCCTATACTGGCATGGTAGTTGTTGTTGTAGGTAAACTCAACTAGCAGAATATCCTTCTAGGATCCTTTCTACTCAATAACGCACACCCATAACATGTCCTCCAATATCGGAATGGTCCTCTCAGACTGCGTGTCTGTCTGTGGATGGTAAGATGAACAAAGACGTAGCCCGGTCCTCAAGGCTCTCATGAATTCTCCCTAGTAGCGTGAAGTGAAGCGTGAATCCCTATCTGAAACTACCTCCTTGGGTATCCCGTGCAATGAATGACATGCTCAGATGTATAATCCGGCTAACTCAACCGGTGTACATGTCATATTGACCGGGATAAAATGGGTTGGCTTGGTCAACCAGTTAATGATCAACCATAACGTATCATTCTTACTAATGACCAGGATTTCGCCGTGGTCATGTCAATCCACAAGGAGGACCGACAATCGTCGAAGAGACCTCAGACGAAACCCAGGTAAATCAACAATTAACCCATGGTATATATCAAGCAATTAATGTCAAAAAAGTGGAGTTAAATTTTATGTTTGTCTACAACATCAAATGTATAACAAGTAAACGTGTAGAAGTCGAACCACAGAGAGCAAAAGTGGTAGCCTACGATTATTGCTAATCCAAATATATTATGTACAAACATGTCATGTTTACACACACACATACACACACACACTTGTTTGTGGGTTTTTAATTTTGTATATTTTTGAATTTTTAATATATATATTTGTTGTTCTCGATTTTATATTTTTGTATTTTCTTTTTATATTTTAATATTTTTATATTTTCTGTTTTTAATGAATAATAGAATATATAAGGCTATATATGCTATATAGAGTAATATAATTACAAATGCTAGTATAAATAAATAAAATATCAAAATTAATTTTTTTGAGTTTTACATATTTTTCTAATATTTTTTTCTATTTTATGGAATTGTTACTAATTTGTATGCATTTTTAAAATAAAAAGATGCCAAATCAAGGATAAGATAATAAGCTAAAATTGAAATGAAGATTAAAAATAATAAAAGACATACAAAATTCCTCAAATCAATTTAAATAGGTAAATAATCGTATAAATAAAATTAAGAAAAAACAAATTTTTGGAATTTTCGATGATTTTTCATATTTTTAGAAAGCATTTTGGAGCTTTTTATTTTTAGTCTTTTTCTTTTTCTAATTTTAGGGATTTTTGGTATGGAGTTACTACATATTAAAATAAACAACATTTTTTTAGGAAATTTTTCAAAAAGTTTCTCTAATTTTTTGGTATTTTATAACATTAACATGAATAAAAACATGCTCGTTTCAGTTTTAATAGATAGTTAAAATGCCAAATGCTAAATAAAATTGGAGCGTTAAAGCACATGTTAACAATAATCTAACTCTATTTTTGCATAATTCTTAGAGCATGGGTGCTATTCTAATAAATGAACTTCAAGCTACAAAATACATCAACTGGGAGGGGTATAAATGCGAATAACATAAAGACCAGTGACATACATACAATTTTCCCCAGAAATACACAATGTATTTTAAAATTTAATAGACTAAAATTAAATACAAAAACTCACGAGGGTACTTATGCAATTTCACCACCTCACATGGGACGACACGTGAGGTGACGCAGACTTGACCCAAAAGCAATATTAATTAAATACAAGGGTCTGAATGCAAAAAGTCCACATTTAGTTACACGTAATCTTTTTATTTACATGTTTAATAAATAAATCAAAAATGATGAGGTAAACTTAATAATTACCCTTAATATGCATGGAGACGGATGATCGGATGAGATTCACTTGGACACATGGTGCGTTGTTGTCTCACGATACCCCTTCGCCGATGGGCACTCAAGATCTGGTCTTGGCTCTTCATCAATGGTCGAGGGGTATGAGGCATAGACGACAGAGATTAGAACTGGGGCCGACCCCTCATCGAACATTAGCTGCTTCACGTGAAGAATGGGAAGAAGGTGGCCTTCCCCAAACTTCGCACTGCAATTCCTCCTTCCACCGATGGTGCCTGACGGTTTTCTTTGGCTCTCCACCTCCAGGGACTCGTCTATGTCGATCAAGGTACTCCAGGAGATCCAGGCCCTAGTGATGGGGTCCCGACACATCGGGGAAGAACAAGCACCTAGGGACCTTCGCCCAAGTGTGATTGAGCTCCAGCAGGAGTCACTTCGCCTTGGCACCTACACGAGGAAGTTTTCTGGCTTGGGGAGAATCGCCTCGATTGATTCTAAAGATGGGATGTGCAACAGATGGATGGAATGGTGATGCTTTGGCATACGACAGAGGAGGAGCATCAATTTCCATATCACAGTGGTGATCTGGTTGCCTGGGAAATAGGAATCAACATAGAAGCGAAAAGGCGAGGTGATGAGATGGAAAGGCGGGTCGGAGGTACGGTGAATCACAATGAGGACATGGTTGGAGCTCGGGAGCTCCGACGAGTGGATTACCCTAATCTACCCTACGGGACCGATTAAAGATTGAAATAAAAGATGTAAAAGGAATCCTACAAGCTATATCTAGCTACTGATACAAGAAAAACACAGCTTGTACCTGAGGATTTCTCCATGAGCAAAGGTGGCCGGAGGGCCACCGTGGATCACTCCACCTCACCCAAACATCTCGTCCAAAGCTCAGGGGGTACTCCTGCTGTCACCAGGAGCACACTCACATGTACTATGATGGACTTCCAGGCTCGGAGAAGGATCAAAAATCGAGTGAGGAGGCGGAGGGACTTATTTATAGACAAAGCTAAGGACCATTATTGACCGGTGCTTAGGGATGAATCAAAGATATGTACAAGAGATTTGGGGATTTGACGTGGATCAATGATGTTTAAGGGAGATATTTACATAATTACTCGACGAAAAGGATGGATGAGAATCCCAAGAAAAAGGGTAGAAATCGCGGGACTCAAGGGGTCTGGGGGACGTCTGAGGAGCCAGGAGCAGTTGACGGGGAGGTCAACAATCCCTGGGCTCTGATTGGTCCACGCGGACCGCTACAGGACAAAATATGTCCATTTATTTAAAAATAAATAATTAAAAATAGTAATTGATTTTATTAATTTTTGATTATATAATAAAAAATGTTAGTATTTATGTATTATTTTAATATGATTTTTATTTATTTTTGGG
Organism: Ottelia alismoides; assembly: GCA_037367405.1. NCBI lineage: Eukaryota > Viridiplantae > Streptophyta > Magnoliopsida > Alismatales > Hydrocharitaceae > Ottelia > Ottelia alismoides. The sequence goes on from JAZKJV010009343.1 coordinate 76,633, forward strand.
TGTTATTTATTACAAGTTATTTTTAGGGGTGTATTTATAGGTATATTCATCTATGTTTTGATTATTTTAATTTTATTTTGTATTTTTTATTTTAATATTTTATTATCTTATTTTATATATTTATAACTTATTTTTAAGTGTATGAATATATTTTTCTTATATTTTTCTGATGTTATTTGTATACTTAAATAAATAGGGGTATAAATTATATAAGTATAGGTACATGTATTTTACCTATGTATTTTTGTACATTTTTTTATTTTGATATTTTACTTAGGGTTTTATTCTAGTTTTAATATGTACTCATATTATAAATAATATTTGCAAAATTATACAAATATAAAATTATCAAAATAATAGAGAAATAAAATGAATATTTTATTCGGGTATATAGTGCAATAGGGGTCCAAAACCTAACTTCCACATATTAACTCCAAAAAATGAAGCAACCTTCATTAAATAGCTTATTAAAAGTTTAAAGGTAATTTTGATATATTTTGAGTTTTTATCTGCGAGATATGGGTCTGGGAAATTTAGGTTTTGGGCTTTTTATTCTGTGTATAGAGAGTACATTGTTTGTTATTTTTGTGCAGATTCAATTTTGTATTTTTATATACATTATTATCTACAACTTTTATGTACGAAGTTTCTTCATTTGATGAATAGATAACCAAGCATAAAATGGGTCCCAAAAATACTGAATTGAAATAACTAAAAGAATTGGGTTTTTATTGTATTCTTGGCCCTTGTCTCCCCCTACTTTATTCCTTCTTGACCAATTTAATTCTTGACTCGGTCTTAGGGTTTAGGGTTAGAAAATACCTTTGGTATTTTATTCTTTTTCTATTCTTTTCTTTAATCTATAATTTTGGCATTAAATAGTATTATTTAAAATGAATGCAACACATAATGAATGTTATTTTCTAAAAATTCATGCTATTTACATGCATTAGGTAGGGTTTTTTAAGGCCAAAATGATAGAATAAAGTGATGAAATGGAGATTCATCACCCCCATATACTTGCCTTTGCTAGTCCATAGCAAACACTTATGCAATATGTGCAAAAAATGGAAAACAAAGAAAAGAAAAAGAAAGAAAGTGGATTGAATTTAATTCTCAAACTTGTCTTCACAATATCAAATTTAGAGCTTAAGTCGGGCCTTTGAGATTTAGATGCAGTCGGAACCCTATCGGGAATCAGATTTAAAACACAACAGACTTCGAGAATCTTAAACCTCTGCTCAAGTCTCCTCAATATCCAGATCAGGATATTTCAACTCATACGCAAATTGTTGCGACTATGAATCTCACTTGTACAATGTATGTGATGGTGGCTCCCCTCAACTGAAATGACAAAGAGTCTGGCTTCTCTAGCATGAAAACCAATGATCCCCAAACCAGCAACTCTTTCCTCGAGGAGCGGGGTATTCTCTTCTAAATTCAAGTGGCAACCAACTCAAGAGGAGGGGGTGAAGAGAAGAATGAACGGTATCCAGTGTAGCTATCTATCCTAGGATGCATGATCAGTATAGTCAAGTCCTCCAGCTGCAGGCTCACAAGGTATGATTTTGAAGTTCAAGCTTGGTTATTGACTATACAAATATATACACCCCGACAGACCTTTTATTTTCAATCAGGTCTGCCCACTTTTCTGGAGTTTTTGCTTTTTGCTTTTTTTCCCCAAAATACTATATACAATAGCATTTACAAAATGAGTTTTTCCTCTTGAGCCGATAGACTATCCCTCTTTTAAAGTATTATTGCAACCCGCACTCTCTTGTCTTTAGACGTCTCTGCTACTAGATGGGCTGGGGTGCACTTCCCTACCTAGACGAGGACAAATGTTTCCACTTGTGTGCTTCTCATACCAGCGAATCCAATCCCCTCACCACTCTAACTGAGTTGAGCCATGTGTAAGGTGCGGGTGTCTAGGTTGGGTCATTATCAACAAAAGTCCTGTGTATGCTCCAAAATACTCTACTTAGGCTGTCAAGAATCCATTGAACTAAGTCTCACTATTCTCAAAGAAATAAGTCAACTAGAGTTGGAGTACCTCAATTCCAGATCCTTTGCCAAGTTTGGTTGATGGGTTGGGTTGGGTTGGATTGGGTTGGGGTACCCCTATGAATAGTAAATTGTGAGGAGGGTTGGGAGGGTTGGAAGGAGGGGTACACCAGTGTACCCCAACCTAGCAACCAAACAGGTCGTGATTAGGTAAATTTAAGGTCCAACCAAGCTCTAATCTTTAGATTTTACAAAGACTTTTTAAATTACCAAAATCAATCTGAAAAATGTGAACGTTATGCAATTGCTATATATACAATGCGGAAAATACTTTTGTCATGTAATTTTCAAACTTTTGAACTTTTTATGGATTTTTGAAAAGGGTTTTAAATTTTTTTATACAATTTTTCAAAAAGACTTTGCAAATGTTTTTGGTATTTTTTGGTTTTGCAAATGTTTTATGATTTTTGAAGATAAAAGATTTTGGATAAAATAGGTACAAATATTTACACAGGGGTGCATCTTGTATTTACAAGAGTTGGATTTTTAAAAAATTTACAAGGGATAAGTGATTATTTTATAAATACATATAGTTAATAAAGAATGTTAGTGTGATGTATATATTCCTCAAACCTATTTGAAAATGATTTTACAAATAATTTGAAAACTATAGTCCAAAATAGTTTTTGCAAATAATTTTTACAAACATTTACATACATTTGAAAATCATTTTGTAATTTTTTTCAAACAATATATATAGATAGATTTTTCAAAATATTTTTGCAACCAATTTCCAAACCATTTGCAAATCAATTTCAAACATTTTTATTTCACACAAAGAAGATAACTTTTTACAAACAAAATATTTTTTCACAGGTTGAAAGCATTTTACGAAATATTTTTCAAATAGCTTTCAAAAGATTTTTCAAATAGATTTTCAAACTTTTTTTCAAACACTTTGCAAAACATCTTAACTTATTTATTAATCAGTATATACAGAGAGAATTTGAGGAATAATCGACATCCTTTTATTAAGAGGTTTTAAAGTACCTATCAAACGTTCGTTGGGGATTGCTCTCCCAAAAAAAGTGAGCCCTTTACGTTTAATTTTAAAGACAGATATGTTAGCAATCCTGATTTTAAATTTCGGTTATCACTTTTTTGAGTATTTTTTAGACAACATCTAACGATTTTTATCTTTTCCATTTTCGACCTAGGTAATCAAACAAGCATCTCGGTTGTGTGTCCCACGTCGGCTACGGAGGCACAGTCAGAGAAAAATGAAAAATCCTAAGCAAGCACCTAGCCTCAAAAAGGCCGTAGAAAATAATCAAGATAATCGTGATGCGAGAAAAGCTGTGGTGGGTGCTTTGTTCCCCCATATGCACGACACTCGGTGCAACAGACATTGAGAATGAGAGGGAGAAATGTTTAAGTCAGGATGCCCTTATGGGGCCCTTCTATGAAAATAGAAAACGGGCAAGTGCCCTTGAAATTTTATATTTGTTTACAAGGAGTTAGAAAAATGTAAAAATTGTGGCTCTCTAGTTCTCAGTTGTGCGACTTGAAACCTATTATGCACAAATCAGAAACAAAAGGCCATGAGGTTAGCAAATAAAATGGCGAAGAGAAGACTAAGAAAATCCTAAGCCAAAGGTTCTATAATCTACCCGAACATTGCATCCCGAGAACGGTGCCATCTAAAAAACCAACGATTGAGACATCTAAAAAGATAGACAACTGTCGCTGTAATGATCGATTGAAATTCACATAAAATTTATTTTTTTATTTAGACTCCTAAACTCAAGTGTATAGCGTTAAGTACGGGAGTATCGAACTCAAGGAGGCAAAATGTTTGAAACTAGGGGAAAATAGTAGAAAACGAAGGTTTTATGGGTTTCCTATTTTTATTTATTTTTAGGTATTTTTCTCGATTTTTATTTAATTTTTATGAATTTTATATTGTTTTTGTTATTTAAGTATTTTGTGATTTTTAGGTTTAGAAATTATTTTTTAATGTTTATTTGATTTTAATTTTATTATTTTCTATTTTATTTTTATTTCCTATGTTATGGATTTTAAAAGGTTTTGTTTTATTTTTAAGTTTGAAAATTAGGTTTTTTTATTGAAAACTATGGAGCTTTTCAAATTTTTAAGTAGAAAATATGATGAAAATATTTTTATTTTATTTTTATTAGAAAGTAGGTAAAATTATCTTTAAAATGATATATTATGCATTTTTATGTGATTTTTATTGATTTAGTTATGATTTTTAAAATTTTTATGTATTTTATATTTTTTATTGGATTTATATTCAATTTGTTTTCTGTAAAATATGGTAAAATATGATGTAGGTAATTTTGTGGGACTTTTAAAGGTATTTTTATATTTTTTATGTGTTTTTATAGTTTGTTATATTTTTATGGCGTTTTAATGATTTATTAAAAATAGAAATATTTTTTTTCTCAAAATTTATTTAATACTATATATAGTGCATGATACTGGATATTAATATGTACTTTTATTATATTTTTATGTTTTTGTATTTTGTTTATTAAGTATTGTATAGTGTACTTTATAGGTGTATTGGTGTAATTATCAAGGAAGTATGGAGCACGAGAGGAAATAATAGAAATTTGCGGGGCATCGGTGCAATTCGTCTAAACTTCACGTGATACCTCACGTGATCTCCACCGATTGAGGATCTGTTTGTAATAGGCAAGATCTTGGGGGTATCATTGCAAATTTCGTAGTAAACACGTGCAGATCGCGTGCTCTTCATCCTCTGGACTTGCTTGTGATTTCAGAGAACGCCGAGGGTGAGCCTGCTATTTGTCCCTCAACAAATATCTGTACGCACGTGCAACGCACGTGCACCACTTTTAAACTTAAACGGTGGGTGTGTCCTGGTGTTGCCACGTGGAAGATTGACACCCCTTGGATCCGATCGGATCCAAGGGTTGAGAATCGATCTAGAGGAATGAATGTTCTTCCCGTTTATCAATCCACTCCAAGTAGCGATGTTCGAAGGATATGACTATGGATTCGGACCTCCAATGGTACAGGTCGGTATTTCTCTCAAAGATCCGATCTTCAAATGAGGTTATGCCCCGCGATCGATCCTTCGATGCATATGATGTCTGATGAATCCACATTTCATCATCTTTATTCTATCATTTTGGCCTCAAAAACCCTAGCAAACGCGTGTAAATACCATTAATTCCAGCATTTTAGCATTCATGCATATGCATGTAAATAGTGTGTAAAATACTGTATTTAAAGCCAAAATTATAGAATAAATAGAAGGAAAGAAAAAGAATAAAATACTGTAAATATGTTATGACCCGAAACCCCGAGACCTAGGCATCTCGATGAATTGGTCGACAAGGAATAAAGTAGGGGGAGATAAGGGCCAAAATACAATAAAAACACCTTGTATTTTTATTCATTCCTTATTCATTTTGGGACCTATTTTTGGTTCCACTTTTTATACCTCAAATAAAGAAACTTTGTACATGAAAGTTGTAGATAGTTAAATAAACAAAAATACAAAATTGATTTCACTGAAAATAATATACAGCTAAAAAAGTTATGGTCTGGATAAAAATCCAAAATCCCAATTTCCCAGACCTGTATCTCCCAAATAAAAACTCCAAATTCATCAAACTCACCTTTAACTGTATATAATTTAAAATAAGCTATTTAATGGCGGTGGTTTCGCATTTGGCGGAGCTACGGTTTGAAAGTTGAGTTTTGGACCCCCTATTGTATACTTGTACAGGTTAAAATATTCATTTTATTATTTATTAATTATTTTTGTAATTTTATATTTTTTTATAATTTTGTAAATATTACTTATAATAAATATGTATATTAAAATCAGAATAAAAACTCAAAGATAACTCAAAATAAAATACTTGTATTTAAAAGACATAGGTATAATACATATACTTATACCTGTACAATTAATACTTATATTTTATTAAGTCTATAAATATATCAGAAAAATAAAATAAAAACATATTTAAGTGTATAAAATACTTTATAAATTTATAAAATAATAAACAAAATAAATAAAATCAAAGACATAAAATAAAAAATAAAATTATTAAAATATATAGATAATATACCTATAAAGGCTATAAAAGGTAATTTATAAATTAATACCTCTAAAAAATAAATAAAAATTACCATAAAATAATTTATAAAATTATAAACATTTTTTAACCTAAAATTAATAAAATCATTTACTATTTTTAAATGAATTCTAATTATTTTTTGCAGGGTTTTTCCTGGTTGGTCTACGTGGACCAACCAGGAGGCAGTCAGCGTTGACCCCCCGGTCAACTGACTGTCCTCCCCGCCTGGCCCCCTGTTAGACATCGAGTCCTACCTCTTTTTGTCGAATTTTTCTGCCCGATTCTTGCGCTATTTCGCGCAACTTCCTTCTGGGCTTTTGTTCCTCGATCTTCCCTCTATCACGCCCCATCGATTTCTTGGGGATTGGATCAGTGATCCTCCCGGTCCACCTCAATCTTTGGAGCTCGGTCGTCAACCCTACTTATGCACCCCCCGACCTCCATTTCAAAATTTGAACCCCATTTTTGTCCCGTCTCCTCCACTTTCCTTGCGCCATAGTTGGTTGGAGGTGACAGCTCCAGTTTGAGCCATCCAGGGCGGAGAACCGACGCAGATTGGGCGAGTTCCAATCACCTCCGGCGAACCCGCCGTCGAGGTACTTTAGACCTCAGTATCACTCCTTTGAGGTACTCGTTTCCTTTGTTTCTCTTCCCCTTTTTATTCACTGTCGTCTCAGGATCCCTTTGACACCTTTATCCCTGTCATTCATCAATCGATTCGCACAATCGACTCCCCTCACCGAAGCAAGCTCCGGCGAGCCCCCATATCTCTGCTCGTCCATTGTTCGTGCCCACTGGAGGTTGAGGCATTTTTCCCTCGCCTCCATTAACCATTTTGGCAAGTCGCGGGAGCTAAAAGGGCCCCTTGGAGGGTCGATTTTGCGCATCACGAGGTACCTGGACCCCATCATCTTCTCCGACTCGTCCACGGCGCATCGAGCCTCATTGAGACATTTTGGCCCCACGTCAGGTCGGAGGATCTTCCAAGAGTCGTTGGAGCCTTACAGCATCGAAGGAGAAGGCCGGAGCAGCGCCCTAGCGACGGTGGAAATTTGCCGGAGGTCGTGTTCTTCCTTGTTCTTGCTGGGGTGTTCACGACCGTTCGATCGAGCCCCATCCCCAGATCTCTCCAGCACCGTAGGATCTCGTTCGTCGTCGGCCGTCTGATCGTCCAAGGATCATCTAATCGCGGCCTCTCGTGCGAAGCGTCATCGGCGCACCAGGAGCGAACACGTGTCTCAAGTGAAGAAGCCAGAGCTGTCCGATCATCCCGCTTGGGTATTTTGCAAATGTTATCCCAGGCATTTTTGTAATTAAATATTTAAGACAAACTTTCATTGGCTGCTTAAAAGTTTTGTAAAATTTACAGTTAAGCCCCCATCGTTTTTGGAAATTACAAGTCGGTCCCTGCCAGGTCACGTGCTTCGCGCATGTGACTGGGTATTTTTGCAAAGGAACCCCAGGGATTTCTTTATCTTTAGTTTTAGTCCATGGACTTTCATATGCAGTTATAAATTTTTTTGGCATATTTGCAAGCAAGCCCTCGGACTTTTGGCATATTACATTTATTCCCTTCCCAGGCGTGTGTTAGTCACGCGCTTGGTTGGGTTATTTGCAGGAGTACCCCTGCGGGTTTTAATATTTGTAATCAGTCCTGGAACGTTGTTTAATAGTTATATATTTTGCGTGAAATTTGCACTGTTGCCCTAGGATGTTATGCTAATTACATTGATGCCCCTTCTAGTGTGATTTTTCATTTTGTTTCTTTTATTTGTTTCGTGCATTTCTAAAATCATAAAAATTCTCCAAAAATCAAGTTAAGCTCCTGTTGCGTTGTGCATTCACGGCATATTTTTATTTCACATTTTTGTTGCATTTTAATATTTATTAAAAATCAAAAACATGCATTTTTGCTAATATTTGCATTAGAAAATAGCAAAAAAATATCAAAACCCCTTGAAAAATTCCAAAAAATTTATCTTAGATCTATTTTAGTGTCTTTTTCTCATATCCAAAAATCATTAAAAATTTCAAAACAAAAACCTTAAAAATTAGAAAACTCTAAAAATCTTCATAAAAATATAAAAAATTCAAGAAAAATCTTAAAATTCCAAATTCAAATTTCGAATTTTCTTTGATTTATTCTCTTTTATTTAAAATTAATTTGAGGATTTTTAGACTCTAATTTCTATTTTTAATCCTCATTTTAATTTCGACCAGTAGTTTAATTCACTGTTTTCTTGTATTTTGACCTTTAAAAATACCAAAAAAATTAAGAAAAATATAGAAAAATCACAAAAATAGTAGAAAATTATAAAAGACCAAAAACATTTTATTTTCTGATTTTGACCTATTTTTATAAATACCTTATCCCCTCTTTTCTTATATTGTATATATATTCTATTATTGAAAAAGAAAATATAAAAATATAAAATATAAAAAGAAAATATAAAATCAGAAAATTAAAAACCAAAATATAAAAATATAAAATTAAAAATTAAATAAAAAAATTAACAATTAAAAACCCACAAAAAATTTGCATACTTGTAGACACTTGATCACATATCACACACTTTGCACTTTGTTTGATCTATCCTACTTTCTCCCTGAGTTCGACACTCTACATACTTGCATTATACACATTTCTTGTAGAGTTAAAAAATAAATTTGACTCCACACTTGTTTTTCATTGCTTGATTTATATATTGAAGGTTCATTGTTGACTAATTACGATTTCTTGCGGGTTTCCACAGCGACATCGTAGTCCCGCCTTGTGTGGACTATTTAGACCTGCGACAAACCGTGGTTATCAAATGGCGCCGTTGTCGGGGAGCAACATCGTGTAGATCTTGTTTTTGAGTGATTGTGTTTGATTGCTTACATTATTGCTCTATTTGATCTCTCTAGTTTTGATACACTTTAATGAGCTATCTGACCATTTTCTTTCTTGTCTTCTTGCGAGGGACCGCGGATCAAGGAGGATCGTCTAGGGAATCCGATGCAACCTTGGGAGGCAGAGCCGGCTATTCTAGACTAGCCGGTAGGAGAGAGCAGAGGATTTGAGAGAGATAGTTAGTTAGTGATTTATTTTGTAAGAGAGAGACCATTTAAATTGTAATAATACAGGTACTTGGACACTTGGACACTCGGGCCTAATTTCCAAGTGATTGTTCACTTGGGGGATCACCGCGGTTTTCATCGCGTTTTCACCGCTGTCATTTTTCGGTTTTGTTTTATTTTTCTTTTCTTTTGTGGAATGAGCCCTTAGCTGTTAGGCTTGCTTGATCGAGTAAATTAGGTCCAAACACCCTAATAACCTTTGCATGTACCTATAGTGTGTTTTGGACTTAGTTAAAACTCTAAACAGTCACATCATCATCTTCAAACCGTCGTGCCGCGAGCCCACCCTGCCAAGCGCTGCTCCTGAACTCGATTTGTCGAGAGGAGGAGGGGTGAGCCTAGACCGGACTCTTGGATTGAGGATCGGTGACCGACTTGTGGTTCTTCACGCTAGCAATTGCCTTCTTAAGATGATTTCCTTGTGCATATCGGTATATAGATTAGGTTTAAAAATTCCTATTTTGCATCCCGCGTGGAGAGAGCTGGGAGGCGTTGTTAGCCTTCTATCTTTGCATTCATCGTTTAGGCACAAAGGTGAGATTTCCATCTTGGTGCCGCCTTGCATTGCTTTTCCGACTCTTCTCCCTCTGTTTTTGGATCAAATAGGAAACAAAGAAATATACAAAAATGTTAGGCGCTTGTATTGAATTGACTCAAAGCAAGTGATAACACCAAAAAATTTTAAAAAAGGGACTGCTAAAGAAAACTTGATCCAAATAAAATTAGTTAATTGGACTCATTCCTTGGGGTGAGTAATACCCTCACTTGTACAGGTTGAATGGGAAGGTCTCCTTCCAAGTGAGCGGAGCGGCTTCGTAAGGATTAGAGCCCAAAACCCAGTATGTGGCTGCCTTGTGTATCGCCTGGATTTCTGAAGTATTGGCGCTACTATCGTACATAGACGAGTAGGGCTTGGTCACCATTGATGACTCATCAACCTTGTCCGAAGTATCGAGCACAGGCCACGCCTTCACGGGGGTGTCTGTCTCATCGTCTTACGTTCGAGTAGGGTCTTGCACGCTCACGGGTGATTCCGTTGCGAGCGAGATCCGAAGTATCGGTTTCGCCTATCGGCTTCCTACCACTTTTCTTTGGCTGGGTAGGGATCCAGGAAGGGTTACAAGGACCTTAAAAAGCGCAGACTACAGGTTACACAGGAGGAGTACAGGTTACACAGGAGGAGGACAAGTACGGGATTCTTTTCCGGCAGTACTCTCTCTCCTATAGGTGTAGCGCTCTAAGGACTCGTTGAAAGATAACTGTCTGAATTCAAATCTAAAAACTACAAAGATAATAGTCGAACCTTCACGGCTTCACGCGTTGAGTTGGTGAACCCCTTTGTTTTGTGTTTGATTTGCTAGTTGAATCTAGGTCAAGATCAAAAACACCGCACAATTGTGCGCAATTTTGTCCACCCCCCTTCTTTCTTCATTTCTCAACCTTGCTTTTCTCAATAATCACGATGATGGGAAGGAGATCTCTTAGGCCGTCTTTGGCGGCACCGCTATCCAGCCTCCTCCCTATTCATCTAGGACAACCTCGGGGAGTCCAGACCCACTCTCCGAGCCTGAGTTCACTTCCACTATGTTCCCCCTCGATCACCCTCCTCCTTCCATCAGTCCAAGAGTATCTGAGTTTAGTGCATCACAGAGCTCAGATCATTTGACGGCACCTGAGATGGGTTCTTTTGCCTTTTCAGAGAATCCAGCCATGGCAGACAGAGGAGAACACCCAGATGAGCACGAACACCATCCATTCTTGTACGACCAAGCTGCCATCAACAACTTATTGTTAGCATCCCTGGAGACTATGCAGAGACAAATATGAGACCAGGGCGTATTCATGGGTGACCTCATGAGGGAGATCATGCAGTTGCGAGAAGAACGTGAAGATAGACCTGGGGATGGCGGCGGTGATATACCAGTAGTAGCAGGCGAGGGAGGAGAACCTAACCAGGAGAGGCCGCCACAGACAATTATGAGAGAGTTGCACAATCTAGCGGCATCCCTCACTCATCGATGGATCCGACTCCCTCCCATCCATGGAGACTTCGAGCTTCGCCCACACACTATTCAGCTACTGCCAAAATTTCATGGGTTGGTGACTGAAGAGACACACCTCCATCTGCAAGAATTGAAATGATCTGCAGTACAATTCATGACAGGCTGGTGACTGAGGACACCATCAAGATGATAGCCTTCCCACTCTCTTTAGTTGATAGAGCCGCTTACTGGCTGAAACATTTGGGGAGGTTCGTCGACACTTGGGCAGAACTCCGGACCACATACTTGAATAAGTATTATCCGCTTGGCCGGACTAATGCAGCATGAGCTATGATTAGTAACTTCACAATGATCCCAAATGAACAATTCCATGAGGCTTGGGATCGCTTCAGAGAGCTCATCGACCGGTGTCCACATCATGACATATCCAAGCCCAACTTAGTTCAGAGTTTCTTCTGTGGGCTGACACCAGAGATGCAGGGGCTAGTAAATGCCTCTTGTGGTGGGCCCTATTTCTCTATGGGTGAAGACGACGTTTGGGCCATCTATGAAGGGATGGCAGAGAACTCGACAGTTATGGCCCAAGCCCGAGTCTACACACAGCAGAAGCCCCCCCAAGGAGCAGGATCATTTCAGAGAATCGCTCGCATCGATGCCGGTCCTCATACACCGTCGGCATCCGCAGCCCAAGCCGAATCAGCCGTCGCCAACATGGGCATCATTAGTGAGAAGTTGGACCGTCTCGAGATCCTCGAGAAAAAGCAGATGCAAGGACTGGCCCAGATGGACCAGACAAGACCATGAGTGACCTGAAGACGCGGATTCTTTGCATCCAGGAGGCACAAACATCTACTCAGCAGCCTCCCAGGTCACGAGTTGATCCCAACAGTAGCAGCTCAACCCAGCCCTCTGCCTCACACCGCCAGGTTAACCATATCCTGGCAGAGCCGGTCCTGCTGCTACAATACTACCCGTCACAGCCACCATCTCAAGACACTCAGATGGTGTCTATCGGCCGGATCTGCCACTGGCGGTTCTACCTCCACCATCCTTCGAGCAGGATCCATTGATGGAAGTCAATGAGATATGGTACGACCGGTACCCACAACCAGTCAGGATTCGACGGAGATCACCCAGGATTCCGATGGACCACCGGAGGGACCTCTTCCCAACAGCAGCCTCCGGCTCAGGGATATCAGAACAGCCAGCAGCAGCAGCCCCAATATGCCCACCAACAGAACCAACATGGTCCTCGTCCCGCCTATCAGGGAAAGCAGTGGAGGCAGCGTCAACAGCCTCAGCAGACATATTCCCAGCCATCCCAGCATTATTCTCACCAGCAACAACCTCATTTCCAGCAAGGGAACACTTCCGGTCCTCAAGCACCCGCCTTTGAGAACCCAGCTCTAGATGACCTTGCTCGCTTGCTCTCTGAACAGCGAGCATCCTTCCGACAGGAAAAGGATGAGTTCCGGCAGGAGATGAGGGATATCATCAAGGGCAAAGCCGCCATACCAGTTTAGATTGAGCCAAATCCGAACAATCTGAAGAGGAAGTCTGAGAAGGTACAGTTTACAGAGGATACCTCTCCTAGTGATTATTTGAGCGACATGTATTCTTTGTATGATGCTAATTTTGTGACTACTAGGAGCGGTAGGATGCCAGCCAGCGGTGTCTCATCTGAGAGACAGCCACACGAGGAACCACGAGTGCCAGATGAACAGAGTAGCGGTGCTAATGCCGCTGATGATGTTGATGACGGTGGTGCTGATGCAACCAATGATGGAGATCCAGACGACGGTACTGAGGCCATCGTGATACCCGATTCAGACGGTGGTGCTGATGCCACCATTTTTTATGCAGAGCCAGAGCGCGATGTTGATGCCACGAAGACAGGTGTCGTTGGTGGTACTGAGGCCACCACTTCCACTTTTTTTGAGATCCCGCATGTGAGTTGCCACCTTTGGTATCTAAGGACCTGTGGTAACAAAAAGACCAAAAAATGAATAAGGAAAGGTTTCTCAGATCCATATGTGTTGAATGATGATCATGGTATGGATTCTATTCCTTCACAGGTGCAGGAACCTCTTCCTAGCCCTCCATCTGAGGAGGCCCCTTCCATCCCCTTCCCTGAAGCACTCTGCTTGGCGGAAGAGGAATAAAAGAGAAAATCCCAAAAAGACCCAATAGGTAGAGTTCAACAACCAGATAATTGATAGATTCCACATTCAGCTGACTCTACAGGAGGCGGTTGAGCACATCCCCCTCTTCAAAAAGAATTTGAAAGAGAAAACTACAGTCCGCAGGAAGAGGAGGAACCACAGAGATCAGATCCATGTGCTCACCCATTCCACTTGCTGCACCATTCAGAAACAAATTGCCAGCCAAGAGACCCGATGCAGGAGCTCCCTATATCAAATGCGAGATTCAGGAGCAGCAGTTCGATCGTACTTTGTTAGACAACGGCTCTTCTATCAACCTCCTTCCGGCAACCTTACTCGACCGATTCAAGTTTGGTCCTCTTCTTAGGAGCAAGACAATCCTTCAGTTTGCTGATAGGTCGACTAAGAGGCCGAAGGGGTTGTTGAGAGATGTGGTTGTTACCATTCAGGGCCTGAAATTCCCCGTGGACTTTGTTAACTGATGCCCCCATCATACTTGGACGTCCATTCTTGGACACAGCCAAGGCGGTGACCGATCATGATAGCAGGAAGGTATGTTTTCACGTAGAGGGCGAAACCATACAAATAGAGATGATCGAGGAGAACCAGAGCGAGAGAATTAGCATGCTCAGAGCAGTCCAGTGATATTGAGCAGATGATAGAGGAGGAGCTAGACGTCCACCAGGAGTGTGATTTTGTGATGACAGATGATGAATCCATTTGGACAGATCCCGTAGCATAGACACTCGCCTTGCCTACAGATTCACCATACATACATCTTATGGCAGTTGAGAGCCTGGAGAGAACACCCCTGGACAAGGATACATTTGAGGCTGACAGTTGTGGGACGAGTGGTGATGATTTTCAAATCTTGTTCTTCTAATTCAGATCCCTCGGATTCAGACATTTGATTGGGATGATTTTGATGATTATTTGCTGTGTCTGATTCCTTCTGAGCCGACAGCTAGGATGGAGTGTGAGCCAGTACAGTTCATAGATGATTCAGCAGGGTTCACTTCGTCAAATTCTCATTCACAACGCGAGTTCTCACATGCAGACCTGGTAGCCTTTACACAGACATATCAGAAGCCAGATTTGCCGTGTCCCAGTTGTCCAGAACTGAAACCCTTGCCGCATTCGCTCAAGTATAGATTCCTTGAGGGTGAGCCAGATATGCACCCAGTCATTATCTCAGCAGGTTTGACTGGAGAGCAAGAATCTCGTTTGATGGAGGTTCCTGAACGAAACTGCAAGGCGATAGGATGGAGTATAGCTGATCTCCAAAGGATTAGTCCGGCTCTGTTCTCCCACCACATCTATCTTGAGGAGGACGCTAGGCTGTCGCGTGAGTTCCAGCGAAGGTTGAACCCGAATCTTCGAGATGTGGTCATGAAAGAAATATCGAAGTGGTGGAGCGCCGATTTTATCTACCCCATCTCCGACTCCATGTGGGTTAGTCCATTACATGTGGTACCCAAGAAGACGGGTATCACTACAGTTGTGAGTGAGTCTGGAGAGGAGATCGCTACCCGAATACCCACTTCTTGCAGGGTCTGTGTGGACTACAGATGATTGAATCAGGCCACCAAAAAGGATCATTTCCCACTACCATTCATTGATCAGATTATCGAGAGGCTAGCTGGGAAGAGTCACTACTGTTTTCTTGACGGGTACTCCGGTTACAATTAAGTGGCTATTGCGCCCGAAGACCAGGAGAAAATGACATTTACCTGTCTGTTTGGGACTTATGCTTTTAGACGGATGCCCTTTGGTCTATGTAATGCCCCGGCGACATTCCAAAGGTGCATGTTGTCCATTTTCTCGGACATGGTGGGTGACTGTTTAGAGGTCTTCATGGATGACTTCTCGGTCTATGGCGATGGGTTTGATGCTTGTCTTGACTGCCTAGACCGTGTGCTTCAGCGCTGTATAGAGGTCAACCTTGTCTTGTCTTGGGAGAAGAGTCACTTTATGGTGACTCAAGGGATGGTCCTTGGTCATATCATCTCCAACATGGGCATGGAGGTTGATCCGGCCAAGGTGGATATCATTAGACAACCCGATCCACTGTCCAATTTGCGTCAATTACGGTCCTTTCTGGGGCATATCGGTTTCTACCGATGGTTCATTCAGAACTTCAGTCGTATTGCCCGACCGCTTACTAATTTGTTGACAAAGGACACCGAGTTCATTGTAAATGATAAGTGTCTTGCGTCTTTTGAGACTCTCAAGAGTATGGTTGTCACGGCTCCTGTCCTTCAGCCACCTGATTGGCCTCTCCCATTCGAGATCATGACGGACACTTCTGATTTTGTCGTTGGGGCTGTGCTTAGACAGAGGAGGGATGGATTGTCGTAAGCAAATCACTATGCCAACCGGACTTTGGATGCCGCTCAGCGGAATTTTACTGTAGCAGAGAAAGAGATGTTGGCCGTAGTCTTTTCTTTGGATAAGTATAGATCATATATTCTCGGATCTAGAGTGACTATCTTTACCGATCACACCACCATACGGTACTTAATGGCCAAGAAGGATGCCAAAGCACGCCTTACCAGATGGATCCTTCTACTCCAGGAGTTTGATATTGAGATTAAGGATAAGCCTGGAGTTAAGAATGTGGTGGCGAATCACCTCTTCCTCTTAGAGAACCTTGAGGAATCTGAGCCCATCGCACCTATTACTGAAACGTTCCCAGATGAGGCGATCTTGGCCATCGCCTCGCTACCATGGTACGTTGACATTGTGAAGTATCTTGTTGCCAAGACGGTCCCATAAGGTTGGCCCCGGCAGAAACTCGAGACCTTCCTGACGAAGGCCAAGTTTTACCATTGGGAGGACCCCGTCCTTTATCATGAGGGAGGGGATAGCATCTGGAGGAGGTGCATTCCTCAAGATGAGAAGCATAGCGTCCTCACATACTGCCACAAACTTGAGGCAAGAGGACATCATTCTGGGAGACGGACAACACAAAAGGTGCTTCAATCCGGCCTTTGGTGGCCTACTCTCTTCAAGGATTCAGATGAGTTCGTGAAGAGATGTACTGACTGTCAGAAGATGGGTACTTGCGGACAGAGAGACATGATGTCCATGCAGCCCATTCACTTTTGTGAGGTTTTTGACGCATAGGGTATTGATTTCATGGGCCCATTTCCTAAGAGTCAGGGGTTTGAACACATTTTGCTCGTTGTGGATTATGTCAGCCGATGGGTTGAGGCCATCCCCGCCCGAGCCGCAGATGCTAAGACCGTGTGTCGATTTTTGAAGAAAAATATCATTTCACAGTTCGGGGTACCTAGAGTCTTGATTTCAGACGAGGGGTCTCACTTTATCAATGACAAGGTTAGGGCCCTTGCAGACGAGTTCAGCATTGACCATTGTGTTGCCACGCTGTATAACCCTCAGACCAATGGTCTTGCTGAAGTATCGAATAGGGAGATCAAGACTATCTTACAGAAGGTTGTCTGCCCAGACCGAAAGGATTGGTCACAGCTTTTGGACTTGGTCTTGTGGGCCTATCGGACTTCCTTCAAGAATCCATTAGGGGCATCTCCCTTTCGTCTCATCTATGGCAAGCCATGCCATCTACTAGTGGAGATCAAGCACAAGTCATTATGGGCAGTCACTGAGTTATTGTTGGATCTTGAGAGTATAGGAGAACAGAGGAAAGCAGAGTTGGCACCCCTGGAGGAGTTGAGAGACACAGCCTTTTCCAACAGCCTACAGTATAAGGAAAAAGTGAAAACATGGCATGATTCTCATATCAGCCATAAACAGTTTGAGCCCGATCAACGCGTATGGTTGTTTGATTCCAGGCTGAAATTATTTCCAGGGAAATTACAGAGTAATTGGAAAGGTCTGTATGTGGTCAGGAAGGTACATGACAATGGTAGTATTGATATATCCGAGCCGTCATCTTCCTCTACCTTTCGTGTTAATGGTCAGCGCCTGAAGCTTTATCTAGACCATGATCCGCCAACCGTTGACGTTACCCCCATCCTTCTGGTATGAGATGTGTTCTTTGACTCATATCATCTGCAACTCATACATGGTGATCACTTCCATCTTCCGCTGTACAGATCCATCTGTTCATATCATTCTTTCATCTGTTGATATCTTTTCTTCTTTTCTTCTTTTCCTTTTCTATCTTCTTTTTTGTATCTAAAAGATGTCGCCCCTTGTTGACAATTTTCTATACTTAGGACGTACTTTGTTCTAAGTATAGGAGGTGCGCACCCCGAGTTTTTCATTCTTTTCGATCCTCTCCATTGTCTCCTCTTCTTGTCTATATTTAGAGATATGTTACCCTAAGTATAGGGGGAGACAATCTGAGTACGATCTGTTCATTCCCACCCTTGACCCTCCATGCGTTGTGTACAGTCTGCTATACTTAGGATTATTTGATCATAAGTATAGGGGGACGGTCAACTTCTCATTTGTTCATTCATTTCTTTATTTACTCTTTAGGCTTTTCTATACTTAGTACGAGTTATGTCTTCTCTTTTCTCTCTGATCTGTGAGGACACAGCTCAAGCTAAGTATAGGGGGTCGTATATACTACGTATATACTTTAGCCATAACTCGTACGTTCGTATTGTCTTAATAATTATGGCTAATAACTCTTTAAAATTCATTAAAAACCTTAATAAAAAGATGTGGTTATTCCTCAAATTCTTTTTGTATGTACTAATTACTAAATCAGGTGAAAATGTTTTTTGCAAAATGTTTGAAAAATAGTTTGAAAATCTTTGTGAAAATATTTTGAAAACTATTTTAAAAACGTTTTGTTACATGTTTTCAACCTTTGTAAAAACATTTTGATTGTAAAAATTATTTTCTTTGTGTGAAATAAAAGTTTGAAAAATGATTTGCAAATGGTTTGAAAAATGGTTGCAAAAATATTTTGAAAAATCTATCTATATTGTTTGAAAACCTTTGCAAAATGATTTTTAAATGGGTGTACATGTTTGTAAAATTGTTTGTAAAAAATTATTTTGGACTACAGTTTTCAAAAATTGTTTGAAAAACCTGTGTCAAATAAGTTTGAGGAATACATACATCACACCAAAATCCATTATGTATATATACCTATAAAATTGATCACTTACCCGTGTAAATTCTTAAAATCCACTTCTTGTAAGTATAAGAAGCACTCCTGTGTAAATATTTGTACCTAGTTTTCGGCCAAAACTCTTTGTTTTCAAAAATCACAAAAATATTTGCAAAACTAAAATCCAAAAACATTTGAAAAAACTTTTTGAAAAATATAGAAAAATGCATATGCATCATCCTTTCAAAAACCCATAAAAAGTTCAAAATCTTTGAAAATTGCACCACAAAAATATTTTCTGCATCGCATTGCATAGCATGAGCATTTTTTGGGATTGAGTTTGATAGTTAAACGAGGCTAAGTAAAATCCGGAGATTGGAGCTTGATTGGACCTTAAAATCTACCTAATAACAGGAACCTTATAGGAACTAGGTTTGAGGTACTTCAGGTCTAGTTGACTGAATTCTTTGAGGATAACGAGACTTGGTTCAATGGATTCTTGACTGCCTAAGTAGAATATTTTGGAGCAAACGCACGACTCTTGTTGATAATGACCTAACTTGGACACCTGCACCTTTCACATGGCTCAACTCAGTTGGAGTGGTGAGGGGATTGGATTTGCCGGTATGAGACGCACACAAGTGGAAACACTTGTCCTCCTCTAGGGAGGGAAGTGCACCCCAACCCGTCCAGTGATGAGAAATTCTAAAGACAGGAGAGTGTGGGTTGCAATAAAGCTTCAAAAGAGGGATAGTCTACTGGCTCAAGAGGAAAAATTCCCTATGTAAATGCTGATGTGAATAGTATTTTAAAAAAATGGTCAGGCCTGTACAAAAATAAATGCCTGCAAAGTATGTACATATGTTATAAAGTCAATAAGCAAGCTTGAGTTCCAAAGTCAAATATATGAGTCTGCAGCTGGATGACTTGACTACACTGGTCTTGCATCCTAGGATAGGTAGCTACACTAGCTACCGTCCATTCTTCTCTTCACCCCCTCCTCTTGAGCTGGTTGCCACTTGAACTTAGAAGGGAATATCCTGCTCCTCGAGGAAGGAGTCGTTGGATTGGGAAATCATTGGGTTGTCATATCGGAGAAGTCAGTCCCTTTGTCATTTCAGTTGGGTAGAGACACCATCACTTAAATTGTACGAGTCAGATTCATAGTCGTAAGAGTTTACGTATGAGTTGAGATATTTCTGACCTGGCTATTGAGGAGACTTGAACAGAGTTTTGGGATTCTCAGGGACTGTTGGATTTCAAATCCGATTCACATTAAGGTTCCGCCCGCACTAAAATTCCAGAGGTCCGACTTAAGCTCAAACTTTGATTTTGTGAAGACAAGTTTGATAATCAAATTTAATCCACCTTCTTCTTTTTCTTTTCTTTATTTTTCTTTCTGCACTTATTGCATAAGTGTTTGCTAGGGACTAGCAAAGGTAAAGTATAGGGAGATGATGAGTCCACATTTCATCATCTTTATTCTATCATTTTGGCCTCAAAAACCCTAGCAAACGCGTGTAAGTACCATTAATTCCAGTATTTTAGCATTCATGCATATGCATGTAAATAATGTGTAAAATACTGTATTTAAAGCCAAAATTATAGAATAAATAGAAGAAAATAAAAACAATAAAATATTGTAAATAATTTATGACCCTAAACCCTGAGACCTAGGCATCTCGATGAATAGGTCAACAAGGAATAAAGTAGGGGGAGATAAGGGCCAAAATACAATAAAAACACCTTGTATTTTTATTCATTCCTTATTCATTTTGGGACCTATTTTTGGTTCTACTTTTTATACCTCAAATAAAGAAACTTTGTACATGAACGTTGTAGATAATTAAATAAACAAAAATACAAAATTGATTTCACTGAAAAATAATATATAGATAAAAAGTTATGGTCTGAATAAAAATCCAAAATCCCAACTTCCCAGACCTGTATCTCCCAAATAAAAACTCGAAATGCATCAAACTCACCTTTAATTGTATATAATTTAAAATAAGCTATTTAATGGCGGTGGTTTCGCATTTGGCGGAGCTACAGTTTGAAAGTTGAGTTTTGGACCCCTATTGTATACTTGTACATATTAAAATATTCATTTTATTATTTATTAATTATTTTTATAATTTTATATTTTTATAATTTTGTAAATATTACTTATAATAAATATGTATATTAAAATCAGAATATAAACTCAAAGAAAAGTCAAAATAAAATACTTGTATATAAAAGACATACGTATAATACCTATACTTCTACCTGTACAATTAATACTTATATTTTATTAAGTGTATAAAATATACCAGAAAAATAAAATAAAAACATATTTAGTGTATAAAAATACTTTATAAATTTATAAAATAATAAACAAAATAAATAAAATCAAATACACAAAATAAAAATAAAATTATTAAAATATATAGATAATATACCTATAAAAGGTAATTTATAAATTAATACCTCTAAAAAATAAATAAAAATTACCATAAAATAATTTATAAAATCATAAACATTTTTTAACCTAAAATTAATAAAATCATTTAATATTATTAAACGAATTTCTAATTATTTTTCACAGGGTTTTTCCTGGTTGGTCCACGTGGACCAACTAGGAGGCAGTCAGCGTTGACCCCCCGGTCAACTGATTGTCCTCCCCGCCTGGCCCCCTGTCAGACTTCCAGTCCCACCTCTTTTTGTCGAATTTTTCTGCCTGATTCTTGCGCTATTTCGCGCAACTTCCTTCTGGGCTTTTGTTCCTCGATCTTCCCTCTTTCACGCCCCATCGATTTCTTGGGGATTGGATCAGTGATCCTCCCGGTCCACCTCAATCTTTGGAGCTCGGTCGTCAACCCTACTTATGCACCCCCCGACCTCCATTTCAAAATTTGAACCCCATTTTTGTCCCGTCTCCTCCACTTTCCTTGCGCCATAGCTGGCTGGAGGTGACAGCTCCAGTTTGAGCCATCCAAAGCGGAGAACCGATACCGATTGGGCGAGTTCCAATCACCTCCGGTGAACCCACCGTCGAGGTACTTTAGACCTCAGGATCACTCCTTTGAGGTGCTCGTTTCCTTTGTTTTTCTTCCCCTTTTTATTCACTGTCGTCTCAGGATCCCTTTGACACCTTTGTCCCCGTCATTCATCAATCGATTCACACAATCGACTCTTGCTCCGGTGAGCCCCCATATCTCCGCTCATCCATTATTCGTGCCCACTGGAGGTCGACGTATTTTGCCCTCGCCTCCATTAACCATTTTGGCAAGTCGCAGGAGCTAAAAGGGCCCCTTGGAGGGTCGATTTTGCGCAGCACGAGGTACCTGGACCCCATCATCTTCTTCGACTCGTCCACGGCGCATCGAGGCTCATTGAGCCATTTTGGCCCCACCGTCGGGTCGGAGGATCTTCCAGGAGTCGTTGGAGCCTTGCAGCATCGAAGGAGAAGGCCGGAGCAGCACCCTAGCGACGGTGGAAGTTCGCCGGAGGTCGTGTTCTTCCCTTTTCTTGCTGAGGTGTTCACGACCGTTCGATCGAGCCCCATCCCCAGATATCTCCACCGCCGTAGGATCTCGTTCGTCGTCGACCGTCTGATCGTCCAAGGATCATCTAATCGTGGCCATTCGTGCGAAGCGTCATCGATGCACCGGGAGCGGACACATGTCTCAAGTGAAGAAGCTAGAGTCGTTCGATCATCCAACCTAGGTATTTTGCAAATTTTATCCCAGGCATTTTTGTATTTAAATATTTATGACATAATATTTCATTGGCTGCTTAAAAGTTTTGTAAAATTTACAGTTAAGCCCCCATCGTTTTTGGAAATTACAAGTCGGCCCCCGCCAGGTCACGTGCTTCGCGCATATGACTTGGCATTTTTGCAAAGGAACCCCGGGGATTTTCGCATATTTAGTTTCAGTCTGTGAACTTTCATATGCAGTTATATTTTTTGGCATATTTGCAAGTAGGCCCTCGGACTTTTGGCATATTACATGTATACCCTTCCCAGGCGCGTGCTAGTCACGCGCTTGGTTGGGTTATTTGCAGGAGTACCCCCGCGGGTTTTAATATTTGTAATCAGTCCTGGAACGTTGTTTAATAGTTATATATTTTGCATGAAATTTGCACTGTGGTCCTTGGATGTTATGCTAATTACGTTAATGCCCCTGCTAGTGTGATTTTTCGTTTTGTTTCTTTTATTTGTTTCGTGCAATTCTAAAATCACAAAAATTCTCCAAAAATCAAGTAAAGCTCCTGTTGCATTGTACATTCACGACATATTTTTATTTCGCATTTTTGTTGCATTTTAATATTTATTAAAAATCAAAAACATGCATTTTTGCTACTATTTGCATTAGAAAATAGCAAAAAAAATATAAAACCCCCTTGAAAAATTCCAAAAAAATACCTTAGGTCTATTTTAGTGTCTTTTAACTCCTGTCTAAAAATCATTAAAAATTTCAAAAAAACCTTAAAAATTAGAAAACTCTAAAAATCTTCATAAAAATCTAAAAAATTCAAGAAAAATTTTAAAAATCCAATTTCAAATTCTGAATTTTTTCTGATTTATTCTCTTTTATTTAAAATTAATTTGAGGATTTTTAGACTCTGATTTCTATTTTTAATCCTCATTTTAATTTCGGCCAGTAGTTTATTCACTGTTTTCTTGTATTTTGACCTTTAAAAATACCAAAAAAAAAGAAAAATCTAGAAAAATAAAAAAAGTAGAAAATTATAAAAATACCAAAAACATTTTATTTTCTGATTTTTGACGATTTTTACCTATTTTTATAAATACCTTATCCCCTCTTTCTTATATTGTATATATATTCTATTATTGAAAAAGAAAATATAAAAATATAAAATATAAAATCAAAATATAAATCAAAAAATTAAAAACCAAAACATAAAAATATAAAATTAAAAATTAAATAAAAAATTAACAATTAAAAACCCACAAAAAATTTGCATACATGTAGACACTTGATCATATACCACACACTTTGCACTTTGTTTGATCTATCATGCTTGCTCCCTGAGTTCGACACTCTACATACTTGCACTATACACATTTCTTGTAGAGTTAAAAAATAAATTTGAATCCACACTTGTTTTTCATTGCTTGATTTATATATTGTGGGTTCATTGTTGACTAATTACGGTTTCTTGCGGGTCGCCTCAGCGACATCGTAGTCCCGCCTTGTGTGGACTATTTAGACCTGCGACAAATCGTGGTTATCACTGTCGCGTGGATGATCGATCAATGCTCTTTTGGGACTGTGGTAGATTTGATCTCCATGTAGTCCGAACAAGAACTGTTCGTGCTCAGTTCTAGGAGATCTGATCGGAAATGTTGCAGCTCCAGGTGATTCCGCGATAGAAATGTTGCGGATCTCGAGATGATTTGCAAGTGCTACATACTACGATCAGATGTTACATGTGGTTTGTTCTCTCAGCTTCTCCTGCAAGTAGAAATCGAGGCTCGAGAAACAAAGCCTCATTCAGAAGATAAAGGGTGAATGGGTGAAATGAGATTCGTCGCAAGATTTGGATGTGATCAGATAAATTTAATCAGAGGAAGAAAGAGGATGAAGAAGAAAAGGGGTTCGAGAAAACGAGAACAGGGAGATTGAGATGAGAAGAGGAGGAGTGGGAAGATTGGAGAAGAGATCAAATCTAACATGGATGATCGAGTAAAGTAGGTAGTAGAAGTCTCCTGTGGAGGAGATTGTGAACCACCTGGGTTGTTAACCTCGACGAGGTGGTGTAATCCTCAGAGATTGCTTGCAGCGGAGCGAGGCTGTGCCGGCAACGATCTCTCTCTTCCTCTTCTCAATCAAGCTACGACGGGGGAGTGGAGGACTTTCACTCCTTACCTCGCTCCAGAGCTCACTAATGTTTGAGAAGAAATGGTGGATCCTTTGGCCAGAGGGGGTGATGGGGGTATTTATAGGTGGATGGAACTTAGGGAGCATGGGATGAGATGTGGACACCGGAGAAGGGTATAAGCACCAGAGGGTTGTTAGGCTACCGGCCTAACGGTCGGAGGTTGGAGACAGGCGGAAGAAGAGAGGAGAAGCGGGCGACGTTGGGCGAGGGGAAAGAAGAAGGGTAGGTGATGGGGGAAAGAAGAAGGGTACGAGAGAGAAGGCCAAAAAATTAAATAAATAAATTATTTATTTGATTTTTAAAAAAGGAAATTAAGTAAATAGAATTAATAATTAATAAATGGATAATTAAATACTTAATAACTAATTAGATTAATTAAGATATAATTAAATAGATAATTATGTATCTAATTAAGGGATTAATTAATAAATAGTTTATTAAATAATTAAGTATATAATTAAAGAATTAAATAAATAAATAAATATTTATTTATTTATTTATTTATTTTAATTTAAAAATATGATATTAAAAAAGTATATAAATATAATAAATAACATTAAATAATGTAAATTAAGGTACATTATACATTGTATAATGTATACCAATACAGTCCTGAAACCCACATTTTTCATATTGACTCTGATTTTTAACTTAAGACTGAGTTTACCCAATTCAGAGTCTGTATGGCCGAGTTATGAGGCCCGGAAAATTTAGGTAGTGGCTTCGTGGCCTCGGAATTTATTGGAATCTTGACTTAAATTATATTTTTATGCTTTTTTAATGATTTTTAGAAATATTTTAAAAAATAAATCAAGTTAAATAGGGTTACAAAGAATTAATTAAAAATTCAAGAAGTTTCTACATATAGTACATATATACAACGGGGCCCAAACGCCAAAATTGACACGGGTTATTCTAATATTTTTTTGATATTTGTAATAAATAGTATTAGGTATAAAACGAAGTTTAAAAGTGAGATTGGTTGATTTAGAATTTTCTATAAATGGTTATGAACCTTGGAAGACGGGTTTTACGACCTTTTCGATTCACTGTAATATTTTATTTTTGCAATGAATACTTTTCTGATATTTTTATAAAATAATATATATTTTTATGAACATCTTTTGTAAAGGAAGTGTTTTGACTGGAATTTTTTAGTGATAAATAAAATAGGTGAAATATCTACAAGGTGAAAAATGGGTTTAACATACAATTATGGTCTCGATTTTCTGATATTTGTATACATTATGATCCTTATCTCTATCTACTTATTTATTTTGTCGATCAAGTTGATATTGACCCGGTATCAGGGTTAGAATCAATCTGTATATATATTATATACATCCTTCTTTTCTTTTTTTCTCTTTATTATTTTATTTTAGATAAAATAGGTGTTAAATATATATTATTAATATTTGTGGTTAGAATGTTAATTAGTGGGAATTAGTGAGTATTTACATGTATTTTACCAAGGAATTTAGCCAAACTGAAAAAATAAAGGTGATGAATCACATATTCATCAGGTACGTCAAAAGGATCCAAGGGCCGCTGATAGGCCCCTGGAGCTCAATGGTGTTCAAGTGAGGACCTGGGCAGTTCTTGCGATCAACTGGGGCTCATATTTTCCCTTCCAGATGTGCAACCTGCAGATAAACAAATAAGAATGCACAGTAAAGCAATCATGATGTTTATTGGTGGAAGGTGATGTTGGAATGGAGGATAAGGGTCGAGGTCGGTGAAGGGGACGAGAGGGACCTTGAAGTTCCAAATTAGTGGTGATCTAGGGGTGTGGAGGGATGGATAGGTGAAGAAGTGAAAGGGTAAGGTAATGGGGTCAGACATCAAGTACATTGGCCGGAGATCGAGAGCTCCGGCGAGGCTCAAGATCAAAAATTACGCTAGATCTATTAGTTAGAACATACATTCAATGCATGAAAAGAAAACCATGATCTAAATCTACCTAAAAATGGTAAAATTGTGATGCTCATACCTAAATTTCGTCAGGGAGCAGAGGTGGCCGGAGCTCCACCTTGGGTGCACCTATCCTCCTCGGGCGGACGCTCTAAAGCCTCGGGGTTACACCTGCTGTCACCAGGTGATGCTCTTGACCGGGGTTGAGGGCTCTAGGACTTGAAAAGGGGGGGAAGGAATAAAAAATGGCAAGGGTGGATGTTATATACAGTGGTGATGGGGGATCTTTGAAGGAGGATGGTGTGCGGAGGTGGAAGCGATGATGATGGACGAAGGGTCGACGGGAATTATGGAGGATCGAGGGTCAGAGGGATGGAATAAATCGAGGATGAGGGGACAATGCGTAGGCAAGAAAATAGGGCGAAGATGGGGGATTGGACACTTCTGAGAGAGAAGAGGTGTTGGGGGAGCTAGTTTACCGAGGTCAACAATCGAAGTAATCATATTCGTCCACGTGGACCAACCAGATAATTCCAAGGTGAAAATGCCTTAGGAAATGAATAATAAAAATAAATGATTTATGTATTTTAGGCTACAAAATAGTGTTTATTATTTTATGTAGTACTTAATTCCTATTTTTATTTATTTTTACGAGGTTATTTATTACATGTTATTATCTATAAGTAAACTTATAGGTATATTTCCTTATATATTGTATCTTTTATTTTTATTTTGTATTTCGAATTTATTATTTTATATCTGTAATTTATATATTTATAACTTATTTAAATATACGTAAATATATTTTTATTTTTTTCTGATGGAATATGTATACTTAAATAAATAGGGGTATTAATTTCATATGTATAAGTATATTATATTCATCTATGTATTTTTGTATATTATTTTATTTTATTGTTTCTTTATGGTTTTATTGTTTTATAAATATATGCATATAGTATAAATAATATTTACAAATTTATAGAAAAATATCAAATAATGAAAATATAAACAATAAATAAAATGAATATTTTATTCAGGTATATTATACAATAGGGGTCCAAAACCTAGCTTTTGCATCTTAATTCCAAATTAAGTGAAAACACCTTCATTAAATAGATAATAAAAAGTTATTTGCAATTAAAGGTGATTTTGTACATTTTGTGTTCATATGGAGAAGATATGGGTCTGGGAATTTTGCATTTTGGAATTTTATTCTGAGTATAGATATAGAATTTGTATTATTTTTATGTGAAATAAATTTTGTATTTTTCTATATATTTTTATCTACAACTTTCATATTCAAATTTTCTATATTTGGAGTATAAATAATAAGAAATAAAATGGTCCCAAAAATGCAACAATAAAGGCTAAAAATTAGGGTTTTTATTATGTAGTTGACCCTTATCTCCCCTTACTTTATTCCTTGTCGACCTAGCCATTAAGATGCTTCGGTCTCGGGGTTTAATGCCATAATTACCTTTGGTATTTTATTTCTTTTCTTTTATTTTAGATTTAAACAAGGTATTTTATACAATAATTATATAATAAATAATGAATGTTAATTTACGTAAAATAATGCTATGTGCATGCATTTAACTAGGGTTTAAAGGTCAAAATGAAAGAATAAAGGTGATGAAATGGATATTCATCACTACCCAGCACCACATTTTCATAGTTATGTCCGTCACCTTGTTTATTTTTGTTGATCGATCATTATTTGAATGTTTTCTTTCTTTAAGTGGTATACTTGATTGATCGGTAAGACCCTTTTTGTGATCGATTAAACTTTGAATTTTCGAATTTTGTAACCGGTTGAGGTGGTCAACCATATATCTTGATCAATCGATTAATTCTTTATTGATTGATAGCTAATTTCCATATGACTGATCAAATGCTTGATTTTTCAATTTGAAACTTACTATTTTTAGCCCTTGATGGTTACACCCTTGAAACCTAATAAAAATAGACCACTACCTTCTCATTTCAACATACAACTCAGCTCGAGTCCTCTAGAGTTCTCTGAACATCTCTTTGTCTACTATCATTGAGTGTTCTTCTTTCTTCAGAGAGAAGTGTGTCAAAGATTGCAAGAAACCTATTCTTGATTCATAGCCAGTTCCTCTAGCTCTCTATGTGAAGTCAAAGATCTCTTCTAGTCTACTGAAAATTTTGGTAATATTTTTCTATATATAGCTTTTAATTATATTTAGATATATTTTCCCCAATTTGTAGTATGAATATAATGTCTGATATAAGTTTCGCTTTGTTACTTTATGGTAATTTTGATAAAGATATTGTTGCTATTCTTTCAAAGTTCATATAACTATTTATCTTGTTCCACCAACCTTGTTTCTGCAGATACTCCCAGAGTTCTCTATGTAGGTAGCTCAAGGAAAAGCCTGAAGCGGTGTTCAAACTAAGCCCAATTGCAGTGGTGACTTTGATATTTAATCCAAAGTTGTGACTTTGGTGTGTGATTCGAAGTTGAAGCTACCCAGCTTGTAATCGATTCAGATATCCATCTAAATATCTAAAAATATAATGGAAAGGTTGATTAGTTTGGCTAATTGGAAATCCTAAGTCAACAAGATTTGTGTCGTGGTTTTACCCGCTTGGGTTTCCACATCAACATCTTGTGTATTGTGATTGTTATATGGTGTCTTGTAAAGTGTTTGGATACAGCTTCTTGGTTGATATTTTGCAAAAAAAATACAAATGTGCTATACTCCATTCACCCCCTTCTAAAGTAGAATCGACACGTATTATCTATAACGTGGAATTCATAGAAAAATTAAAAAGAAATAGTTTTTGGTTGAATCATGGAAAATTCAAATCACAGCAATTGTAGGGAATAAGATATTCTACATTTTTTACGAAGATAAGAAGTTTCAACTCGACCTACAACTCAAGATGAGATTTGTTATCTTGAATACATGTATAAAACACATGTATTTAAAGTTTTTTTTTGTATTTTGAATATTGCTTTTATATTTTAGTTATATAATATACATTACTAAGCACATGTATTGACTTTTTATTGTTTTATTTAAGTTAGTGTGGTGTACAAATCAGTGTTAGTGGTTCATAAGACATCAAATACCTATAAATCCTACGAATTTTTATTTTAATTGTTATTGTGATTTTTTATTTTTTAAGAATATATATATAATATTAAATTTAAAAATTATTATACAAGTGGGGGTTACTGATGTAAATGTTGAATTAATTTACAAGAGCTAAAATCAATAGATGCATGTACCATTTATATGATGCATACTTTCCATATATGACCACTACTCACCCAAATAGTATACCCAATAAAAGGTATTTTTTAATATTCTATTTAAAAGATGAATAAGGTTTAATTGGAGTTCACATGTTCATGATATTCATTTTTTCATTCTTACATAATTAGAATTAAGGTTTGACTTTTCTTGGAATTTTTGCACAATGTGATTTTTTGACTTTTTTTATTTTATTCGTATATTTTTGACCTTTTTTATTTAGAATCTAGTCATTTGTAGCAAGAAATCAGGAAAGTCTCCATTTACTTAGGGTTTGTATAAACTAAAGTACATGTACACATGAGGCTCTTTTTAACTTCTTTTTCAGATTTTCTATTGAAGAGCTTATTTGTTTATTAAACGAAGTTTAATTATCCCATTTTTAGTTTCCAAGTGTTTGGAATTGTCTGAATTTTACGTGATCTATGTGGTTATCTGCTTATGAATTTAGGCCAAAATTTAATGTAGATGACTTATAGATCCGTAACGACGCTCCCATCTCCAATAACATCATTGACTAGTATGGTGGCATATAACCTTGAGATTGGATGGATAATAAGCAACCCTCTTTCCCTTCCTCTTCCTTGTTTTATATTCCACCATCATTGGAGGTTTTGTTGCTCCTCTTTTGGAATTATAGTTGATCATTTTACTGAATGTTTATATAATTATTTTATTTATTTTAGGGATGAAAAGGAATGTGAATATTTTCGTATTCGATCCATTATCGTAATCGTTTTATGCATATTTTGACATTTTATTTTAAATGGATGCGGATATGGATATCACTTTGACATTCGCTAATATTCGCATTCGTATTCATATATTCATTTTCGTACATAAGTATAGTAACATATTTATTTATAAATGTGTGTGACAATATTTTATGATTGCATTCACTATTGTTGATATAATTGTTATCAAATTACTATATCTAGTTTATTTATTTTATGTGTAAACCATCCTAAACATGTATATTTTAGTTATTCTATTAAAAATTTCTGTTATTATTCGTATCCGATTCGTATTCGTTTTACATTTGTATTCATTTTTAAGGATATGTTAACCCATTTTTTACATCCGTCAATATTCGTATCCGCAGTCGTATTCGTATTTTAAAATGGATATTCGTATCCGTATCCGACCATTTTCATCCCTAATTTATTTTCTCATAGACTGTTTTGATCTGTCTTGAGTGGGAGTTTGTTTCTATAGGAGTATTCTCCCCTTGCAATGGTATATGCCATGGGATTAAAAAAATGGAAAATGGTTTCGCATAAGTCTTGTATAGCCTTCTAGACACACAATGTGTAATAAACAATTAATCTTCCCATGTTACTCTACCAGGAAGAAAACCGTACACTACCTTGTCCTCCCTGCAATTCTCCCAACAACCATCACACGTGTCCCCTTAAAACCCCATCTACCAAATTAATCACAATAAAAAAATACGAACTATGAAAAATTAATGAAGTATGCAGTGCATTCTTATCATAATTCAACAAGGGGTTCGCTCTCACCATCACATCAAATACCATTTTTAGGTTTTTATTTTGTTATAGATCACAAGGATAAGACTAACCATTTATTTTCTCTATATGTTTGTGTGATTTTGCATCTTAGTAGTCTAAATTATAATTTAAATGTGGATATATCGGTTACATCTGCAAAATGGATGTATATGTAGACTACAACAAAATAAAACTACACCGTCACTTTTAAAAAAAAATTTATCATCCATTGGTAAATATATAATAACGATAATATTTGTTGTGAAATTAACTTTTATATTTAGAAGTTAGCGGCTAATATCATATTAGTTGTTATATCATTATCAACGATGCATATGATAATATGCTTATTCCTTGATATTTTTCAAGATTTTAGCTAATCATCGCTAACTTTTTAATTAAAGATTTAGTGATGCTTAGTTAAATTTACAAAGAATATCTGTGGATTAACGTTGTTCTATAGACTATCGTTAATGATATAGCAATGCCTATGTCACTCATTGCTAATTTCAAGTTGAAAAATTGTTTTGCAAAGAATAATCACTACCACATAATTTACCTTTATCGATGTTTGGAAACGTCTTCCTAAGGTATTTTTAATGTCGGTAGACCACTATTCAGATGTTAACAAATGTCCAAACCAAACGTCCAACTAGCCTTGTCAGGATAGGTTTTAAAGGATGTTTTAAAAGAACGTCCATATATCCACATCTGCGTGGACGTTTAATAACATCTGTGAAAAAAGATGGTTTGTGGACGTTATTTAAGAACGTATGCAAATTAAGCAATTTTACAGATGTTAGTGAGCGACTGGATAGAATCTATTTTGTAAACTATAATTTTTTATCCAAAATCATGTTTTATGGTTGTTTTTTAATGCCATCCACACAAAAATTTAGAAGCCGATGTTAATAAACATACTTGTATATTGTATGTGGCCATCCTTTAATATCAATCCAATGTTTAAGTGTAATTAGCCATGTAAGGGTATACGAGCAATCAAAGTTTATCAGTTTTTTAAAGAAGCTTTATTAGCACGAGAAATGATGGAATTACATTAATAATCAAATGTTAATAATTTGTATTAGAGCGTAACAATACATCGTGGAAAAATAATTTCAATTGTAAATGTACTACGACCAAAGTCAGAACTAAGTCATGCATTAAAATATGAGAATAAAGTTGAGTATCAGCAAGATTACAAGAAATTCCAAAGTTTTTAATTCCATCAAAAATACAAATCAAAAGTACATTGAAGATGTATAAGGCAAGTCAAAATATCTAAACATCTTCTTCAGTCTCGGCATCAGTATCAACACCACCGGATCTATTTCCTCTTACCGTCCTTGAGAAGCATCTAATAAGAAATAAATATATTAGACATGGTAAAAGAAGATATATCAAAATGATCATACTTTTGAAAATAAGTACCATAGAATGTAAGTGGATAAAGTGTCTAAGGTGTCCCATCTGTTAACGGGTAATTCTTAAAATATGCTACAATTCCAACCGCTATTTTATCTTGAAGCTCTGTCGACGTCATCTTATTAATTATATCTATATGTGACCTCAAATCCAACACTTATTGTTGAAGGGATGTCACGTTCGTTTCATTTTCGGCCTCCATTTTTCATCGCTCTTTCGCCACCCTTTGCTCAATTACATCATCTGAAATGGATGCAGACCTTTGACGCCCTCTTTCTTAAGGCACATGTCCTTGCCCCTACCAATAAGACAATCGGATCGTCCTTCACTATATAGTACAATATTAGCTATTTCAGTATCAGTTGTGGATTGTCCTATGCATTGGCCTTGGCACGCATTTCTATCATAGTAATCTATAAAAGTCCATAAAAGTAAAAAAATATTATATATGGAAACTTTAATTTATATTATTAATCTAGACAACTTACGTATGTCTATTTAGCTTCAGGTGTTGACCAATGTCCATGCTGCCCTACAATTTCATCCAATGGTGCATGTCCTGTTATATCGATACTAAACTTTGTATTTTTGAATAAGAGTATCTCTTCGCATGGTCGACCATCGAATTTATCACGAGACTTACATGATTGATGAATACCCATTCATCACTCTTTATTCTTTTATTTTAGTTACAAAACCTTTGCCAAACACATGTATATCTCTGTAAATACAAATAATTATCAAAAAGCATGCATTGTGTAAAATTAAATAATTAGCATGTTTTTGTGCATAAATAAAAGAATAAAGAATTAAAAGAAAAAGAGGGAGATATCTAGAATAAATATTGAGCGACCTAATCCCAAGGGAGGGCTCAGCATTGGCCTGACCGCATAAAAACCCAAGTAGAGAGAGATAAGGAAGCTCATGTGTGTAAATATACCTATAAATAAAAAAAATATTTTCCTCTAAAAACAAAAATAAAAATGGGTTGTATTTATTTGTAAATATTTGTATATATTTGTAAATACAAAATCAAAAGAAAAATAAGAAAATTAAAAAGAAAATAAAAAACATCCTTCCTTGTATATATTCACCATGTACATAAGACCACAAACCTATTTATTTAGCCCTATAAATAAACAAATTAAAATCTCAGAAAAAATGTAAATATTCCTTACTTCATGGTGTAAATAAATAAAATACAAACCATAAAAACAAAAATAAAATAAAAAGAACAAAAATAAAAATCAAAAGAAACATTGTATATATACCATGTATATAAATGTATATAACTATTTATTTTACCCTTGCAAATAAATAATAAAAATAAAATAAAAATACCAAATATTCCAAATTTTATGCTATAAATGAATAAAATATAAAACTGGAATAAAAATACATAAAAAAATTAATTAAAAATCAAAACTTAAAAAATCAATATTGTATATATACATATATAATATACTATATTATAAATACCTAATTTTTATTTCAAAAAAATAAATAAAAATCACAAAAAAATAGTATAAAATAAAAGAAACATTTTTTATGTTTTGACTTTTGTAAAATTCGATAATTTTCTATTTTAATTTGAATTTCCAATTCTTTTACACGTGGTTGTATCCCATTGGTCCACAGGGGATGTTGACCCCCCGGTCAACTCCCCCCCTGGACCACAGCCCCGCGGATCTGCACGCCTGACCCGATTTCTCCCAACTACTGCAGCATGATTCGATCATAAAAACCTCAAACCCCGGGCTCCTATTGATCATCACTCATCCGAGACCTTCGCCCAGGGTGGGTTTTGGGGATCCGCGCTCCGATCAGCTCGCCCGAACTCCTTCTAGCCGGACCCCTAGGAGTATTTAACCTGAGCTCTGCCTGCTCTTTCACGCATCTTTAACTCCGCATTCCCCTACCCAGGACCTCCGCCATCTCCTCCTGAGTGACAACAGTCGGCCGGTGGTGTTGCAGCGAGGAAGGAGTGCCTCGACCATCGATCCGGTAGCCTTACGTCGCCGTGCGCCGCCCCTTGCATGGTGCTCGAGCCTCGGGCATCGACGGCCCTCGAGGAAAGGACCAGGAGCTTCAGCGTCTTCTTCCCAGTCGACTTCGACCATCCGGTGAGCTTGAATCTCCCTATCTTTAGCTAATTTCGATTTACCCCCAATTTCACCCATCGCCGACGACCGTCGATTCCGACCATCTCCGACCCCCTTTCGATCATCGGACGACACCATCACCTTCGCCCTTCTCCCACGCACATTCTACACCCCTTCATCCAACCCAGTTCGCACAGGAACTGGGATTGGAGCTCCTCCGCCGTCGCATCGCCGGAGCTCCTCCATTCTGACGCATCGACCACCCGCTTCACCCCTAACTGGGTCGAGGCATTTTGCCCTCGACCCAGGAGTCTATCTGTGCCACTTTGCAGGTTAGAGGAGGACCATCTGAGGTCCCCCATATTCAGCACAGGAGCTTGAGCTCCGCCGTCGTCGCATGGGCTTCTCGGAGCTCCTGGGTGCCATCGGAGGAGCTCTTCAGACGTGGGAGGCTCCGACGATTCTTCTCCGACCATCAGCAGCCCCCGAGGAGGACCACCGTGCGCATACCGGGCCGACGAAGTTCTTCGGTCACCCGTTCTTCGTGGATCCTCCAGAGCCGTCCATCGAGACCCTCGCCCAGTTCTGATCCTATCCGTCCATTGGCGAGGGGTCAGCAGCCATCAGATCGATCATCGGAGCTCATCTTCACCGTCCGTTGCAGAGAGAGGCGAGCCACGTCCTCACCGTCCGATCGTATACGTGGCACCGCCTCCACCGTTGGATCAGATCCAGGATTTCTTCGGCGAGGCGCAGCGCACCATCACCATCAGATTCGCCACGCGGCGTCATCTCAGCCCTCGGATAAATAAATGGGGTAATATCACTTAGGACCCCCTTCTATTTTGTTTTAGTGTTTAGTCCTGTAAATATCGACTCTAGTTCATTTTATTTTGATAAAATTGCATAGTGGACCTGGTAGTTTTTATTAATTGCATTTCTACCCCTGCTTGTTTTGGTCACGTGCATCGACACGTGTATTTTGTGGTAAATTGCATGTAAGGGCCTGTACTTTCTGGTTGTTGTGAATTGAAAAGATATTTTTGGATATTTGTAAGTATGCTCCTATGAGTGTTTTAATTGTGCATGTGCCGAATTTCTTGAGCTTTTTATACTTTCGCCCCTGGACTTTTAGTACGTGTTACTAATAGGTCCAGGGACTTAAGTTAATTATAGATAGGTCCCTGAGTGCCCCAGACACGTGCCTTGCACGTGCCAACTTGGGATTTTTGCACCTGGACCCCCTGGGTTTCTTTGCTTGTTACTTTTAGGCCCTCCAAAGATACTTTCCTTACGATAAGGTCCCTATGACTGTGGGCTCTTGATTGTTTTGAATAAAATATCAAATATACTCCAAATCAAGTGAAAATTTAACACATGGCTCCTACCACTGTGTAGAATTTTCATTGAATTTTAGGAAATTTTTGGAGCCATTTTGTTATTTTTAAAAATTCAAAAACACCCATTTCTCTTACTGTCCAAATATAAAATTCGTAAAAAAAATACAAAAACATCTTTAAAAATTACAAAAAAATCAGAATTTATTTATTTTAGTGTGTTTGATTTTCTGACCTAGTTTGGTCATTTTTGGACTTATAAAAACTATAAAAAATTAATAACATTGAAAACCTCATAAAAATTCTAATAATTCATAGAAAACTCCAAAAATAAGAAACTCATTTCTGATTTTGCCTTTTTTTTCTAGTTTACAAGAAAAATACTTCATGTTTTATTAGGGTCATTTTGCATTTTATTTTGGCCCTTGAATCCTGACTGGACATTGTCTTTCAATTTTTGCCTTGTTTCATTTTTAGAAAATTACCAAAAATTCACCAAAAACAGTAAAAAATACAAAAATTCTAAAAATATTTTTTTTATTTTTTGGACTAATTTTGAGTAGTAATAATTGGTCCAAGTTGCTTGTTTTGGTTGTTTTTCCTAATTTCTTTATAATTAAAAATTCCAAAAAATTATAAAAATATTTAAAACCCACCAAAAATTCCTTGATTTTATTTTTGTTTGTTTTTTACTACTTCATAGGCCGTGAGGCCAACCCGTGCTCCTTGAGTTCGACCCTGGTCGCTATACTAGGTTAATCCAATAGCGAGACTGCTACTTTGAATTTTTATCGTGTTTTGATCTTTATTTAGTGGTCTGATATTTTTCTTGTTGAGCTCTGAGTCCCGAGCGACTGAGGTCGCAATGACCGCATATATACTTGATTTACCTCGCTCGCTCGGCTTGCTCATCAGATTGGTGCCGTTGCCGGGGAGCACGACTTAGTAGTCAGTTTTGATTTTCATTTTATTTTGTTTTCTTTTTCACGGCTTTTCGCGGCTTTTTATTTTTCTTTTATTTTTGTTTTATTTTATTTTATTTTCTTTTCTTTTCTTTTATTTTTGTTTTTGATTGTTTTTCTTGTTTATTTTTATTTTCATTTTTGCAGATATACCATGTTTTCTTTATTTTATTTTATCTGTTTCATTTTTATCTGGTATTTGACACTCTTTTGTTTTCTTGCGAGGGCCTGAGGACCAAGGTTGTTACTTTCGAGGAGCTGGCGCAACCGCGATGATCGGAGGCGGCTCCCTTCTGCACGGAGCCGCAGGAGAGCGCGAGGAAGCATCTGAGTGTGGGAGGATTAGTGTAGCTTTAGATTAGGTTTTATTTCAGTACCATTTGAACTATTGTAATAATACAGGGACAGCAGGACTATCTCTTGGACTTAGACACTCTCGGGGTCTGTTTCACTGAGCACCGGTGTGCTCGGGGGACCCCTTAGTTTTCTTTGCGGTTTTTCGTGGTTTTGATTTTTCATTGCCTTTTCCGATTTCTCACGGTTTTCTCGAGCCCCTAGTCGTAGGATTTTCCACTTGATTGTGACGTAATTAGTAG
This sequence comes from Ottelia alismoides, assembly GCA_037367405.1. Taxonomy (NCBI): domain Eukaryota; kingdom Viridiplantae; phylum Streptophyta; class Magnoliopsida; order Alismatales; family Hydrocharitaceae; genus Ottelia; species Ottelia alismoides. The sequence goes on from JAZKJV010009343.1 coordinate 114,128, forward strand.
GATCCAAGCACCCTAATTTATGTGCCTGTTCCTATAGTTCGGTAATTGGACCTATAATAAAAGATTAATAAAATAGTTGACTCACTTCCTTCGAGCCTACGTGCCGCAGCCCACCCTGCCAAGCGCTTCTCCTAAACCCGATTTGTCGGGAGGAGGAGGGGTGGACCTAGACCGGACTCTTTGTATGGGAGGCTGGTGATCGACTAGTTGTTCTTTCGAGTGGAATTGCTATTTAGGGACTCTATTTTCCGCCTGCACCATTTAGGTAGTTTATTTTCTGTCCTTCAATTCTGCGCAGATCATCTTGCATGTAGACTGCTGGAGGTAGGTACGCATTTCTTACTCTGCATGCATCATTGATTTCATCGCGCATCAGCTTTTTCGACTTCTCCCCCTGATTCTTGGACTTAATAACCAGGAGAACCGAAAAAATCGTTAGGCGATTTTGCTTTTATTGGAAAATACCTAAAAAGAAAAATAATAAAATTTGGGACTGCTAACTCTATCGACCCTAAAAGACACCTCACCTAAAAAATTGTCTTGGGGAGAGCAACCCTCTCATTGTCTGGTTTGCTTGCGCGAGAGAGTGACCCGAACACTAGGATAGAGCCCTCCGATATTCTTCTCGACCGATTACCGGCTATTTCTGTACGGAACAGTCGGTTGAGAAAATATCGGGTTACCCAACAGGTCACGTAATCGCTCTGTTAGCCTGGCTGATCACCAAATAAAATTGACAAGATAATTGACCGAGCCTTTACGGTCTTCAGCTCGCGTTGCGTTGGTGAATCGGGGGTTTGCTTATGATCATAGTTATTACCAGATCTCATCCGCACAACTCGCCACATCAAGATGATGGGCAGATGGTCTCTTAGGCAGCCTCTGACTGCACCGCTTTCCAGCACGTCTACCCGCTCATCTAGGTTGGTTCGCGAGAGTCGAGACCCGCTCTCCGAAATCGAGTTCGATGCCACCTTGTTCCCCCTCGATCCCCCTTCGTCTGAGTCCGAGATACCAGTGCCAGAGGAGAGACCGTCAGATGATTTATCGGCACCTGAGTTTGGGTCTTTTGCTTTTGCAGAGACCATGGCCGACAGCAGTGACGACCGCACCAGAGGTCCCCAGCATGATCAGACCAGGGTGCGATCAACTCCACCCTGATCGCCTCCCTCGAAACAGTGCAGCAGCAGTTGAGGGATCAGGGAGCATTCATGTTGGACATGAGGTGAGAGATGGAGCAGTTGAGAGTTGCTCGCGAGCAGCGCGAGCCCGGAGACGGGCCGAGGATACCCAACCACGCCGCAGCAGTCGCAGCAGCAGCAGCAGCCGCAGCAGCAGATCCACCGAGACCGATGCGGGAGTTACACAACCCTGGATCGACCTTGATGCATCACCGGGTTGTTCTATCAGCTATCGTGGGGGACTTCAAGTTCCCCCGAATACTTTGCAGCTTCTCCCCCGGTTCCATGGGCTCGCCACAGAGGAGCCCCATCTCCACCTTCAGGAGTTTATGATGATCTGCAGTACAGTCCACGACCGTCAGGTGGACCAGGATACCATACGGATGATTGCCTTCCCCTTCTCCTTAGCAGACAGAGCAGCCACCTGGCTGAAGCACTTGGGGAAGCTATTCTACACCTGGGAGTAGCTCCGCACCGAGTACTTGCACAAGTACTATCCACTCGGGCGGACGAACGTCGCTAGAGCCCTGATCAGCAACTTCTCCATGCTCCCCAACGAGCAGTTTCACGAGGCATGGGAGAGGTTCAGAGAGCTGACTGATAGATGCGTGCACCATGACATTTCCAAGCCGAACCTTGTTCAGAGCTTTTTTAGCGGGCTGACACTAGAGCTTCAGGGCTTGGTGAACGCTTCTTGTGGTGGGTCTTACATCGCCAAGGATCACGATCAGGTCTGGGCCATCTACGAGGAGATGGCCGAGAACTATATGGTGATGTCCCAGACCTGATTGTACACACAGGGCAGACCTCAGGCACAGACCGTGGAGTACCAGAGGATAGCACGGGTCGACGCCAGTCCATCCAGTTCATCAGCGGCAGCAGCATAGGCCGAGAGTTCAGCCACAGACATGGGGATTATCAGCGAGAAGCTGGACCGGATGGAGATTATTGAGAAGAAGCAGTGTCAGGGCATCACGCAGATGGAGCAGATGGCACAGACTCTGAGTAACCTGAAGACACAGCTCATGTGTCTCCAGGAGGCACAGACGGCTTCCCAGCCCCGTCTTCAGGCACGAGGCGATCTGAGTAGCAGAAGCAGCTCGTCCCAGCGCTCCAGCTCCCACCAGCAGCCTAGACAGGTTCATCTTGTACAGGCGGAGCCGTACCAACAGCCGCAGCTCACATACCAGGCACCGCCATCTCCGGACACGTAGATGGTGGTTTACCAGCCGGATCAGCCACTAGTAGTGCTCCCGCTACCCCAGTATGATTCAGAGCCGTTGATGTATGTCAACGGGATTTGGTACGACCGCCCCCAGCCTGATATCCGACGAGACCATCCCGGATTCCGTTGGTCAGCCGGAGGTGCCCAGCCCCAGCAGCAGCTGTCAGGACAGGGTGGCCAGTACAGCCATCAGAGGGATCACCAGCAGCAGCAGCCCCCAGTGTACCCACAACAGCAGTCACAGCAGTCGCCGTCGTATGGTCCTCGTCCCTATCAGCAGGGACAGTCTTAGAGGCGTGATCAGCCTCATCAGCCGCAGCATCATCCACAGTCTTACCCCTCTCACTCACATCAGCAGCAGCAACATCCTCACTTCCAGAGAGGCTACCCGTCAGGTTCTCATGGGCCAGCCTATGAGAACCCCGCCTTGGATGACATAGCCTGCCTCCTCACAGATCAGCAGGCTACATTCCGACGGGAGATGGATGAGTTTCGCCAGGAGATGCGGGACATAGTGAGAGGGAAGGCCGCCATCCCTGCCCAGATCAAGCCGAATCCCAACAACCTCAAGAGGAAGTCTGAGCAGGTATTTTGTACTGAGTATGCCACTCCTAGTGATACATTTGCAAATATGTCTGCATATTTGTTTGATACTGATTTTGTCACACTTAGGAGCGGTAGGATGCCAGCAGGAGGCGACTCGTCTGAGCGACACCTCGAGGATACATCCAGAGCGCCAGACGACGAGGAGAGCGGTACTGAGGCCGCTAGAGATGATGACGGTGGTACTGATGCCACCACGGATGTTGACCACACCGGCGGTACTGATGCCGTCGTTTCACCAGTTGGAGAAGGTGGTACTGAGGCCACCCATGTTGCCGAGCCAGAGTGCGGTACTGAGGCCGCGAGTCTTCCAGTCGAGGGTGGTGCTGATGCCACCGTGTCTTCTGAGAGTCCTGTAGTTTTTCCTTTTACTGATGTATCTCGGAACACTTATGTAAATAAAGGAAAGGGTTTGTTTTCTTCTGGTCCCACTGTGATGCATGATGTATGTGTGGATCCTGCCGTCGAGCAGCTCAGACCCGTTCCTAGTCCTTCATCTGAGAAGGACCCTGTGATCCCCTTCCCTAGAGCTCTTGAGATGGGGAAGGGGAAGAAAATTGAAAATCCCAAAAAGAGACAGCAAGAAGAGTTCAGCCAGCAGATGATAGATCGTTTTCACATTCAGCTGACTCTTCAGGAGGCTTTGCAGCACATTCCTCTACTCCAGCATTCACTCAGAGACAGGACTACAATTAGGAGGAAGAGGAGGAACCACCATTCAGAGATTCATGTGCTGACCATAGCCACTTATTTCATGATCCAGAACCGTCTGCCGGCCAAGAGGCCAGACTCAGGAGCCTCGTATGTCAAATGCCATATCAGAGAGCAGAGGTTCGACCGTACTCTATTAGACATTGGATCGTCGATCAACCTACTTCCGGCAGCCCTTCTCGACCGCTTCAAGTTGGGCACTTTTCGACAGAGCAGGACAGTCCTTCAGTTTGCTGATCGGTCTGTCAAGAGGCAGAAGATGTTACTGAGGGACGTTGTCGTCACGATTAAGGGCCTGCAATTCCCCGTGGACTTCGTAGTGTTGGACATGGAGATCCCTGACTCAGTGACCGATACCCCCATCATTCTCAGTCGCCCTTTCTTGGCCACAGCCAAGGCAGTGACCGACCATGATAGCGGGAAGGTATACTTTCTCGTCGAGGGCGAAAGTGTACAAATAGAGACGGTCGAGGACAGCAGAGCCAGAGACAGAGCATGATCAGAGACTACTTCCGATACAGACCAAATGACAGACGCCGGGCCAGACATCCACCAGGACTGCGACTTTGTGATCACAGATGACGAGGCAGTTTGGGCAGACCCAGCAACACAGGCCATCCTCTCACATTCAGATTCCGCTGATGCAGAGACGACAACAAAGGATAGCTTGGAGAGCACATTCCTGGTCCAGGATACTTTTGAGGCAGCAGAGCCGGTTCTCGACTGCGAGACTGATTTTTGTGATGATGGTGGTACTGAGGCCACCTTGGATGATAAAGATCCCTCAGAGTCAGATTTTGACTGGGCAGATTTCGATGATTACATACCCGATCTGACTTCCACTGAGCCTGCAGCTAGGGAGGAGGTAGATGCCGAGCAGAGCAGAGACAGTCCATCAGGGCAGCCTTCTCTAGATTCAGAGAGTGACAGATGATGGCACGAAAATCCAAGAGACTAAGGTAATCAGGTGTATCTAAGATGGTCGTTGTGCCCTCGGTCACTCAAACGTGCCAATCAAGAAAAATCAGACCACTAATAATAGACAAAATCGATCAAAAACGCGAAAGCGGTCTCGCTATTGGATTAACCTGGTATAGCGACCAGGGTCGAACTCAAGGAGTATGGATTGGCCTTTTGGCCTACGAAGTAGTAAAAAGGAATAAAATAAAAGAACAAAATATTTTTAGTGGTTTTTAATTTATTTTATATTTTTTTGGATTTTTTATGTATAAAGAAAATAAGAAAAACAAGTAAACACACACTTCAACAAATTATTAAATACACTAAAAATCAATCAAAAATTCCAACAAAAATATTTTTATGTGTTTTATAATTTTTAGTGTTTTTGGTGAATTTTTGAGAATTTTCTGATATTTATTTAATTTTTTAAAAATCAAACAGTACCTGAAATCAAAGGTATTGTCCAACCGAGCTAAAAATGCCTAGATAAAATATCTAAAGCCCCCAAATTAGCTGGGAGGTAATTTTCTTGTAAAGAGAATAAAACAAAGAAAATTTAGGCACCTATTTTATTATTTTTGAATTTTTGGTTTAATTATTAGAATTTTTATAAATTTTTAGGTGTTTTTCAATTTTTAGTGGTTTTCAGTAATGGAAAATAGCCAAAATTGGCTAGAAAATCAAGCACAACAAAATGGACAGTAGACAATTTTTTTGTAATTTTTAGACACTATTTAATATTTTTTGTGATTTTTAAAGTTAGACAGTGAAGAAAATAGAGGATTTTGAATTTTTAAAAATATCAAATGAAAACAAAAATGTCCTCAAAAATCCTCGAAAATTTTACACCATGGCAGGAGCCATATGTCCAGTTTTCGTTGGATTTGCAGGTAATTTGCTATTTTATTCAAAAATAAAGAAGGGGCACTGTGTACAGGGACCAAAGTGCAAATACCCAAGAGTCTGGGGGGTCTGGTGCAATTAACCCAGCAAAACACACACCACGCACGTGTCTGGGGCACTCAGGGACCCAAATGCAATGAAAATTAGTTCCAAGGACTTATTGGTAACAGGTACCAAAAGTCCAGGGTCCTATTCGCAAAATACCCAAAATATCACGCACATGTTGAAATATATCACGCACAGGGGTATAAATGCAAATAAACTAAAAGTTTCATTCAACTGTTAACATCCAGAACTACAGGGATATGATATGCAAATAAGCCAGAGAAACACGTGACGACGCACGTGTCATACAACGCACAGGGGCATAAATGCAAGGAAACTAAAGTGCAGGGTTGATGAACCTCAGTTTCATCATCTTTATTTCTCATAATTAACCCCCTTGCTTAAAAGTTTGTCAATAAATCTCTGTTATTGTCTAATAATTAACAGAGTCCTAAATAAATTAAAAATCACAAAAAAGGACAAAACAAAAATCAGTGGTATTTTTAGACTCAAAAATATTTCGGGCCCTTGTTTGATCTCTTTTCGAGTTTTAGTCAACATGAAACTTGTAGATCTTGTCAAGATCTACAACTTTCATGTTTTGAGTTTTCTCAAATTCGACCAAATAAGCCCTCAAAAATCAAAAATACAATCTGACTAATCTGATTGGGCCACGTGGCCCAATCTGGGGTAGCCACGTGGCCCGGCCCCTTTGTCTTATCCGCCCCCTTCCTAGACCGTTGGATCTCCTTCTGATCCAACGGCCAGCTGGCTTCCACGCACGCCTCAAATCCCGGCCATCCGATCATTCCTCCGCCTCCATCATCACCGCACGTGAGCGCTCTCACCAGAGCGTGCCACGTGGCGCAGACTGGTGCCCTCCGATCGCGCTCCTGATTGTCCATCTCGACCGCTCATTCCCCTAACGCTCCTCATCCATGCGATCAACCGCTCCTTCATCTGAGCCATCCGTTCGCGCTGCTCTCTCGACACGCCACGTGGCAGCTCCATCTGCCATCGATCACTCCGCCCCCTGACTTAATCTCGACCGCTCTCTCTCGCCTAGATCTCCACCGTTGGATCTCCAGATCCAACGGTCGGAGGTCATCGTCAACCTCCGATTCCTTCTTCTCTCCCACGATCTCCACTCGCACAGACCTCACCCCCTTCCCATTTTCACAGCCACTCCCGTGGACCTCTTCCTTCGCCAACCGTTCCACGGGCCTCCCCAGTCATCCCTCTCCCTCGCGCACTCCTCCACGATCCACAAATACGTTCCCAGTCGCCCCATAGCTGACCGCAAACCCACGTCGGCCACCATTATCTCCGCCACTTCTCCCTTCAAATAAGCGTCTACCACGACCCTTCGCCGGTATCCACCTTTACGTGGGGCTCAGCCCAGCCCTCCGCCACCTCCCGGTGACAGGGGGAGGTGGCTGGATTGAGCGATGACGACTGCTGCCCCCGGTGAGATCCATCGCCGGCCATGGCGATGTCGCGGCGCCTCCAGGCGACCGCCTGAGCTGCGTCGAGTAGCTGCCGACGTCCAGCGACGACCAGAGCTCAGCCTCGAGCTCGCCCCCAAGCTCTGCTCCGCCTCCGATCCGGTAAGCTCTTTTTCCTCTTCCTCTGTAATTTTCTTTAATTTCTTCTAATTTTCTAGGGCACTTCGACCATCTTCACCCTCCAACGACCACCCAGTTAGCTCCGCAACACTTCCCCCGTTCTCGCGCACCACTCCGCTCGCTTCCTTCTTGTCTTCCATACCTCGAACACCACCGACCCATCTCCTCCGCCATCCACGGCGGAGGAGCTCCGGTTCCCCATTTCCCCTCGCTCGAATGGAACCACATCTCACCCACGCACGCACTTCGAATTGCTTCGGCTATGTGCCTAACTTGCAGGTCCATCAAAATTGCAATGGCCGGAGCCTCGCCGGGGTCTTCTTCGCAACTGGCGTTCTCGACATAGGAGCCCCGGCGACCTGAACTGATCTACCAGAAGCCTCGCCCGAGCTCCAAGCGTCATCGACCGACCTTCAGAAGCTTCGGGCGAGCACCACCGGGGCCAGGACAGAGCGGCGGAGGAGGAGCTCCTTCGCCGGAGCTCCAAAGGCGCCGCCAGCTGAAGCCCGAGGACGAAGCACAGTTGCCGTTGGATGGTCCAACCCCAGCGACCATCCAACGGCCATGATAGAGCCACGTCGACGTCTTCTGCCAGCTGTTGGATCTGTTCGATCCAACGGACCACGATGGAGCCACGTGGCATCACCAGAACGCGCCCGAGCCTTTGTCTCCGTGCCTTCAGGTTCGGTTGCTCCGAGCCTCCACCGAGCCTGCACCGAGCTTCGAGTCTTCCGAGCCTGGCCGAAGCACCTCCGAACCTCTGCCGAGCCTGAACCAACTTCCGAGCCTGGAGGGCGCGTGCCTGGCGCGTGCCTTCTGGGCAAATTGCAGAGGAGCCCTCCGTCTTCTCCAAATTGCAAGCAGGTCCCTATCACGTGCACCGTGCGTGCACAGTGGTCATTTTACAGGGAAGGTCCCAGTATTTCATTTATTTACATTTTAGTCCCTCCTAGGACCTGTTTGTAGGTATCTTTTTCATGTTTTCTTTCATTTATGCCCCTATCTTCTTTTATGCATATCTTGAGCTACATAACTCCAATCGAGTTGATTTCAGTTTCGTTTTGAAGCTCTTCTCGTCCTCTTTATTATGGTATGCTTAAATTTTAAATTTGACACTATGAACTGTGATGTATTATTTTATTATTTAAGTGTCTTGATTTTTTTTATTTATCATGCCTACTTGCTTCATATGTGTAGAGGCTTCTTTATTCCAACTCTGTTTGATTCACGATTTTCTTATGGCTCAAGTGACTTTTATATTGGGCATATCATTCGCTTTGCATGCTCATTTATTTACATTTTAAAAATTGATAAAAAAAATGCATGTTTATTTTAATTGCATTGTCATGTTGTTGCTTTGACCTATATACCTTGAACTCAACACCTAATTGAATACACTTAAATCCGATTAATACGAGAGAGGCTCGTGTCCCTGAGTTCGACCTTGGTATCTTGCCAAGTAAAATAAATCTTCGATCACCTCATTTCGATTTATGGCATATATTTAAATGAGGTGATCGCTTTGACGACCCGAAACTGGCCTGACTACGATGATGATTCTGAGTGATAAAAACACTCTATTAAAGGGCCGATTTCTCGGTTCGTCAAGGGTCCACAGTGTAAATTTCACAAAAAGTAAACAACTATGCTACGTATTTACAGGACTAAAGACTAATTGCATAAAGGAGAGGGGCCTAAGTGTAAATACCCCTTATTAAACGTCGAAGGTCGGATGTGCGCCACGTAGCGGATCCAACGGGTGAGAACGGTGGCGCTGCAACCCTGAGAACGTTCGGCCTGATCGAACGGGAGAAGGCGCTCCACGTGGAGATCGGACGGTCCTGGCGCTCTGGAGCTTATACCCTCGAGTATCCAACGGCTATGATCGATCCTCCAAGAATTGGACGGTGGCTGCAGCTCCACGAACAGACGGTCGCAATGTAATCTGGAGCAGGAGGGCTGATCGAACGGTGTCTGGAGGTCGTGGAAGAACTGATGGCCGGCGACCTTCGCCGGCCTGCTGTGCGCGCTCCCGGCCTCCGCGCGGGCCTCTGAAGATCGGAGAAGAAGCTCTGTGGGCTCCCGCGTCGACTAGTGGCCTCCGATGGCTCGACGGAGCTCCGAGGAGCCCAGGCGAGGTCGGCGGAGACCAAGCTGCTGGTCCAAACGGTCCAAGTCCTCAGATGGACTCGGATGACCCTGCAAAACACTCCAGCAGACTCGCGGGTCGAGGGCAAAGTGCCTCGACCCAGTTAGGCGGGGTGACGGTGAGCTGTGGGTCGAAATGGCGAGCTCCGGCGAAGGGGGTAGACGGAGGAGCTCGGCTCCCAGCTCCTGTGCGAGCTGGGTTGGATGGAGGGGTGAAGAAGGTGCGTCGGAAGGAGGCGAAGGTGTCTATGGGGTCCGATGATCGAATCTATCTACTGGATGGTCGGAATCGATGGAATGCGACAGAGCGGCGATTTGGGCGTAATCGAAAATTAAAGGAAAAGGCGGAGCGAAATGGATACCTGGGTGGATGAAGAGACTGGGGAGGAGTTGGGGAAGCTCCTGGTCGTTGCCTCGAGGAGCGTCTCCCTCCGAGGCTCGGTACTCCTGCTGGTGGCGGAGCAGCGGCGGCATAGCTCGCCGGATCGATGGTCTCTCCTCCTCTCCTCGCTTCGACAGCACCGGACGCGAGCTGTCACTCTCGCGCACTCTCTGGAGCTCACAGGTGAAGGATTCGAATGGCCAAAGATAGGGAAATAGGGTGGCGGAGCTCGGCTTTATACGTGGGGGTGATCCGGAAAGAATCGCGCGGGTAGGGAAATCAGGAGCGCGGATCTCGATGCGGTGGCTCCGGCGAGGGTCTCGGGTGTATCGCGAAGAAGTCGGACCCGGGGTTTGGTGAAATGGGTGTCGGATCAAGCGGGTAGGAAAGGGAGAAATCGGGTCCGTCACCCAGATCCGCGGGGAAGAGGGTCTGCGGGGGAAGTTGACCGGGGTCAACAAACCCCCGTGGACCAATCAGGAGCCGCTAAGCACAAAATTCTTATTTATTTATTTTAGGCTAGAAAATGATCGAATTAATAAAAACTTAAAACATGAAATATTTTTATTTTATTTTTTTCTATTTTTTGTGATTTTTAATTAATTTTTAGAAATAAAAATAAGGTATATACATAGTATGTGATATATAGGTATATGTACACTATATAGAGTTTTTAATTTTTTTTTATTTTTTAATTATTATTTTTGTACACTTTTATTCCTATTTTATATTTTATTTATTTTCATTATAAAATAAGGAATAAAAAGGTATTTTTATTTTATTTTTATTATTTATATACATAGGTAAAATAAATACATATATACATTTATTTACATGGTATATGTACAATATATTTTTGTGTTTTTAATTTTGCTATTTTTATTTGGTTTTTGTTTTGATTGTTTTTATTTTATTTATTTACACTATATAACATAAAATACTTACAAAAATTTTGGGAATTAATTTTATTTATTTACAAGGTTAATTAAATGTAGAAGAGTGGTTCATATACATGACGAAAGGGGTGTTTTTGTTCTTTTTGATTTTTATCTTTTTCTTTTGTTTTTATACTTATAAATATAGACACATATTTACAAGCCTATTTTTGGTGAGGAAAATATTTTTATTTATTTACATAAATATGTACATACATGAGCCCCTATCTCCCTCTACGTTGGCTTTTATGCGGTCAGGCCCATGTTGAGCCCTCCCTTGGGTTAGGTTGCTCAATATTTATTCTAAATATTTCCCTCTTTTTCTTTTTAATCTTTATTCTTTTATTTTTGCACAAAAACATGCTAATTATAGGTGTTTACACAATGCATGCTTTTGGTAATTATTTCTATTTACACATATCTACATGCATTTGCAAAGGTTTTTGTAGCTAAAATATAAGAATAAAGAGTGATGAATGAGTATTCATCAACAGACAGTTTCAGTTATCCCATGCGGATTTGGCAGCGTTCACGCAGAGTTTTCAGAGGCCAGATCCACCAGCACCCAGTTGTCCAGAACTGAAGTTGCTTCCTGCGTCGCTGAAGTATAGGTTCCTTGCGGGTGAGCATGAGATGTACCCAGTCATTATCTCCTCCTATTTGACTGGAGAGCTGGAATCCCCTCTGATGGAGGTTCTTGAAAAGAACCGCAAGGCGATAGGATGGAGCGTAGCAGATCTCCAGGGGATAAGTCCAGCCCTGTGCTCCCACCATATCTATCTCGAGGATGAGGCGAAGCCGTCGCGTGAGTTCCAGCGGCGGTTGAACCCGAATCTGGGAGAGGTTGTCATGAAGGAGATTTCGAAATGGTGGAGCGCTGATTTTATCTATCCCATCTCCGACTCCAAGTGGGTCAGCCCTTTGTGTCTGGTGCCCAAGAATACGGGCATCACTACAGTAGTCAGCGAGTCTGGAGAGGAGATTGCTACATGGGTACCTACTTCTTGGCGGGTCTGCGTTGATTACAGGCGACTCAACCAGGCCACCAAGAAGGATCATTTCCCCCTACCCTTTATAGATCAGATCATTGAGAGACTGGCAGGGAAGAGCCACTATTGTTTTCTGGATGGGTACTCGGGCTACAACCAGGTGGCCATCGCTCCCAAGGACCAGGACAAGACTACCTTTACATGTCCCTTCGGCGCATACGCCTTTCGACGAATGCCATTTGGGCTATGCAATGCCCCTGTGACCTTTCAGAGATGCATGCTGTCGATCTTTTCGGACATGGTAGGGGAGTGCTTGGAGGTCTTCATGGATGATTTCTCGGTTTACGACGACGGATTCGACTCCTGTCTTGACTGCCTAGATCGAGTACTTCAGCGATGTATAGAGGTTCACCTTGTGCTATCTTGGGAGAAGAGTCACTTCATGGTGACTCAAGGGATGGTGCTTGGCCATATCATCTCCAACAGGGGCATGGAGTTTGATCCGGCCAAGGTAGATGTCATTAGAAAACTCGCACCGCCGTCCAACTTGCGGCAGTTACGGTCATTCCTGGGGCACGTCGGTTTCTACCGGCGATTCATTCATGATTTCAGTAGGATTGTCCGGCCGTTCACTGGCCTGTTGACGAAAGACACCGAGTTCCTTGTCGATGACAAGTGTCTTTCGTCGTTTGAGACTCTCAAGCGATGTGTTGTTGAGGCTCCTGGTCTCCAGCCATCTGATTGGTCTCTCTCATTCGAGATCATGACGGATGCCTCTGATTTTGCCGTGGGGGCCGTGCTCGGACAGAGGAGGGATGGAGTTCCATTTGCTATTCACTACGCTAGCCGCACATTGGCTTCTGCGCAGCGGAACTACACAGTCACAGAGAAGGAGATGCTAGTCATAGTCTTCGCCCTAGATAAGTTCAGATCATACATCATTGGATCTAGAGTGACCTTGTATACTGATCATACCGCCATCAGGTACCTCATGGCAAAGAAGGATGCCAAGGCCAGACTGACTAGATGGATTCTTCTACTCCAGGAGTTCGACATAGAGATCAAGGATAAGCCTGGAGTCAAGAATGTGGTGGCGGATCATCTCTCCCGATTAGAGCATCTTGAGGATTCTGAGCAGATTGACCCCATTTGTGAGACCTTCCCAGATGAGGCGATCCTTGCTATTGCCTCTCTCCCGTGGTATGCCGATATTGTGAACTTTCTTGTTGCTAAGAAAGTTCCATAAGATTGGCCCAGGCAGAGGCTTGAGACCTTCCTCGCGAAGGCCAAGTCCAACCACTGGGAGGATCCCATCCTTTACCACGAAGGAGGGGATAGCATCTGGCGTAGGTGCATTCCTCAGGAGGAGCACCATAGCGTCCTCACTTACTGCCACAAGCTTGAGGCAGGAGGATACCACTCTGGGAGGAGAACGGCACAGAAAGTGCTCCAATCCGGCCTATGGTGGCCTACCCTCTTCAAGGACTCTGATGAGTTCGTGTAGAGGTGTACTGACTGTCAGAGGATGGGCACTTGTGGACAGTGTGATATGATGCCGATGCAGCCCATTCACTTCTGTGAGGTTTTTGACGCATGGGGCATCGATTTCATGAGTCCATTCCCTAAGAGTCAGGGATTTGAGTATATTCTGTTGGCCGTTGATTATGTGAGTCGTTGGGTTGAGGCCATCCCCGCCCGAACCGCTGATGCCAGGAATGTTTGCAGATTTTTGAGGAATCACATCATTACACGGTTCGGGTTACCTCGAGTATTGATATCTGACGGGGGGTCTCATTTCATCAACGACCAGGTGAAGGCCCTTGCTAGCGAGTTCGGCATAGACCATCAAGTTGCCACTCCATTCCATCCACAGACTAATGGTCTAGCCGAAGTGTCGAACAGGGAGATCAAGACTATATTGCAGAAAGTCGTCCGCCCTGACCGAAAGGATTGGTCATAGCTTTTGGACTCGGTCTTGTGGGCATATCGGACGTCTTTCAAGACACCTTTGGGCACATCTCCCTTTCGCCTCGTTTATGGCAAGCCGTGCCATTTACCTGTTGAGTTGAGACACAGGTCACTTTGGGCAGTTACAGATATTTTTTTGGATCCAGATAGTGTAGGAGACCAGAGGAGGGCAGAGTTAGCAGCCCTGGAGGAGCTTCGTGATACCTCCTTCTCAAACAGCCTACAATACAAGGAGAGAGTGGAGGAGTGGCATGATTCTCATATCAGCCACAAGCATTTTGAGCCTGGACAGAGAGTATGGATGTTTGATGCTAGGCTTCGCCTATTTCCATGGAAGCTACAGAGCAAATGGAAGGGACCTTATCTTGTGAGAAAGGTATACGACAATGGAAGTATTGATATATCTGAGTTGTCTTGTGAGAGTACCTTTCGAGAGAACGGCCAGCGGCTCAAGCCATTTCTAGATCATGAGCCGCGGGTCGTTGATGTTGCCCCTATTCACTTTGCGTGAGATGTGGTCTCTTGACTCACATCTATTGCATCTCAAGCCTGATTATCACTGTTCTTCCGACCTGTATAGATCCAGATGTTCATATCATTCCATTCTTTAGTCCACATCCCCTTTCTCATCTTTTGATTATGCTATACTTAGGATGCACTTTACCCTAAGTATAGGGGGATGTAGGACTTTCGGGTATTTCTTTTGATTCATTTTACCCCTGTTTTTGATGCCTATACTTAGGGATATTTTACCCTAAGTATAGGGGGTAGACTCTGTACATTCTCCACTCGATTTTCCCTTCGTGTACAGCCTGCTATACTTAGGATTATTTGATCCTAAGTATAGGGGGAAAAGTCGAGACCCTCTTGATTTCTATTCATTCATTCGTCTTTGTATATAGCCTTCCTTTTCACTTCCCTATACTAAGCACGAGTTATGTCTTCTTCATCGCTCTTGACTCTGAGGACATCGTTCGAGCTAAGTATAGGGGGGTGTGTATATATTTCATATATACTTTAGCCATAACTCGTACTTTGTGTGAGTGTGTTAATAAATAAAAATGGCTAAAAGCTCAAAATCCATAAAAATTAAAAAAAATCTGTAAATAATCATTCTTTTATTGCACATACATAGCTAGTGTACAAATTATTTTTGTAAAAATGTTTTCAAAAACTTTTTGTGTAAAGTTTGTGTAAATATGTGCATATCAAAATTATGTATATAGTACAAAATTTTTCCAAAATGTTTTGAATCAAAAGTTTGCAATAATCTTGTGTAAATTTGTGTAAGTATTTTGCAAAACTTGCATTCATGCACACATCCATGATTTCAAAACATTTTTCAAAAAATTTTGCATTTGTGTAACTATTGTGTAAATAGCATCTTTGTATATATTTGTATAGTTTTTCCTGGATTATAGTTGACATTTAAACTAGCCTAGAAGTAAATTGGGAAATGGAGCTTGATTAAGATCTTAATCAACCTAATTGTAAGAGGAACCTTATAGGGCTTAGGGTTAAGGCTTTTCAAGTCCATGGTGACTTAATTCTTTGAGTCCACTAGGCTATGATCACATGCCATCTCAATGAGCCTAAGTAGAGCACTTAACAACACACACATGACTCATATAGACAATGGCTTTACTTGGACCCGCACTTAGCACCGAGCTCTCTACGGATGAGGTGGTGAGGAGGCAGTCTTCCTTGACTCGGGGTAGCATATGAGGGTAGTACTTCTAGGCGGAACCTCTCTTCTTCTTTTAGTGAAAGAAGTGCGTCTCAACTTGGTCTGGTTGCCATGAGGTCTAACGACATGAGTTGTGGGTTGCAATAATGCTTCAAAAGAGGGATAGTCTACTGGCTCAAGAGAAAAAACTCCTTGTATATATGCTGCACATGTATATGTTGTATAGATGCACTTGAAAAAAAATGCAAAAAGAAAATAACTCCAAAAAAGTGGTGGGTCTGATAGAAAATGATAATCCCACCGGAGTATGTATATAGTGCAAATAAGCAAAGCTTGAGATTCATGTCCCACCTTATGTAGCTTGCAACAGGGAGACTTGGCTACACTGGTTGAGCTTCCAAGGATACATGGCTACACTGGCCATGGTCCATTCTCTTCTTCTCCCTCTTCTTGAGCCGGTTGTACTTGAACTTAGAAGGGAATACCCCGCTCCTCGAGGAAAGAGTGGCCAGACTAGGGTCACAGAGTTACCTTGTTGGGGAGGGTTGTCAAGTTGCCATTTCTGAGGTGGAGAGCTTATATATCACATTCACAGTACAAGGAAAGACTCATAGTCTTCAGGGTTTGTGTATGGTGACTTGTTCTGATCTGGATTGTTGAGGAGTCATGATTATAGATTAGTGGATCTTAGAGGATGTTAAGTTTTAAACCTAAGTCTAAATAAGGTTCCGACATATTAATAATCCAAAGATCTGATCTAGCTCCATAATCCAATTTAATGAAGGCAAGTTTAATAATCAACCTTGACCCATGTACATTCTCCTCTTTTTCTTTTTCTTTCTCTTTTTCACTTCTTTTTCAAATAAGTGTTTGCTAAGGGACTAGCAAAGTTAAGTATAGGGGGGTGATGAATACCCATTCATCACTCTTTATTCTTTTATTTTAGCTACAAAACCTTTGCCAAACACATGTATATCTCTGTAATACAAATAATTATCAAAAAGCATGCATTGTGTAAAATTAAATAATTAGCATGTTTTTGTGCATAAATAAAAGAATAAAGAATTAAAAGAAAAAGAGGGAGATTTTTAGAATAAATATTGAGCGATCTAATCCCAAGGGAGGGCTCAGCATTGGCCTGACCGCATAAAAACCCAAGTAGAGAGAGATAAGGAAGCTCATGTGTGTAAATATACCTATAAATAAATAAAAATATTTTCCTCTAAAAATAAATTAAAAATGGGTTGTATTTATTTGTAAATATTTGTATATATTTGTAAATACAAAATCAAAAGAAAAATAAAAGAAAATAAAAAAAACATCCTTCCTTGTATATATTCACCATGTACATAAGACCACAAACCTATTTATTTAGCCCTATAAATAAACAAATTAAAATCTCATAAAAAGTGTAAATATTCCTTACTTCATGATGTAAATAAAAAAATACAAACCATAAAAACAAAAATAAAATAAAAGAACAAAAATAAAAATCAAAAGAAACATTGTATACATACCATGTATATAAATGTATATAACTATTTATTTTACCCTTGCAAATAAATAATAAAAATAAAATAAAAATACCAAAATATTCCAAATTTTATGCTATAAATGAATAAATTATAAAACTGGAATAAAAATGCATAAAAATAATTAATTAAAAATCAAAAATTAAAAATTCAATATTGTATATATACATATATATATTATACTATATTATAAATACCTAATTTTAATTTCAAAAAAATAAATAAAAATAAAAAAATAGTTTAAAATAAAAAAAACATTTTTTATGTTTTGACTTTTGTAAAATTCGGCCATTTTCTATTTTAATTTGAATTTCCAATTCTTTTACACGTGGCCGCATCCCATTGGTCCACAGGGGATGTTGACCCCCTGGTCAACTCCCCCCCTGGACCACAGCCCCGCGGATCTGCACGCCCGACCCGATTTCTCCCAATTACTGCGGCATGATCCGATCATAAAAACCTCAAACCCCGGGCTTCGATTGATCATCACTCATCCGAGACCTTCGCCCAGTGTGGGTTTTGGGGATCCGCGCTCCGATCAGCTCGCCCGAACTCCTTCTAGCCGGACCCTTAGGAGTATTTAACCTGAGCTCCGCCTGCTCTTTCACGCATATTTGGCTCCGCATTCCCCTACCCAGGACCTCCACCATCTCCGCCTGAGTGACAGAAGTCAGCCGGTGGTGTTGCAGGGAGGAAGGAGTGCCTCGACCATCGATCCGGTAGCCTTGCGCCGCCGTACGCCGCCCCTTGCGTGGTGCTCGAGCCTCGGGCATCGACGGCCCTCGAGGCAAGGACCAGGAGCTTCAACGGCTTCTTCCTAGTTGACTTCGACCATCCGATGAGCTTGAATCTCCCTATCTTTAGCTAATTTCGATTTACCCCCAATTTCACCCATCGCTGACGACCGTCGATTCCGACCATCTCCGACCCCCTTTCGATCATCGGATGACACCATCACCTTCGCCCTTCTCCCACGCACATTCTACACCCCTTCATCCAACCCAGTTCACACAAGAACTGGGATTGGAGCTCCTCCGCCATCGCATCGCCGGAGCTCCTCCATTCCGACGCACCGACCACCCGCTTCACCCCTAATCGAGTCGAGGCATTTTGCCCTCGACCCAGGAGTCTATCTGTGCCACTTTGCATGTTAGAGGAGGACCATCTGAGGTCCCCCATATTCAGCACAGGAGCTTGAGCTCCGCCGTCGTCGCCTGGGCTTCTCGGAGCTCCTGGGCGCCATCGGAGGAGCTCTCCAGACGCGGGAGGCTCCGACGATTCTTCTCCAACCATCAACAGCCCTCAAGGAGGACCACCGTGCGCATACCGGGACGGCGAAGTTCACCGGCCACCTGTTCTTCGTGGATCCTCCAGAGCCGTCCATCGAGCCCCTCGCCCAGTTTTGATCCTATCCGTCCATTGGCGAGGGGTCAGCAGCCATCAGATCGATCATCGGAGCTCATCTTCACCGTCCGTTGCAGAGAGAGGCGAGCCACGTCCTCACCGCCTGATTGTATACATGGCACCGCCTCCACCGTTGGATCAGATCCAGGGTTTCTTCGGCGAGGCGCAGCGCACCATCACCGTTAGATTCGCCACGCGGCGTCATCTCAGCCCTCGGATAAATAAATGGGGTAATATCACTTAGGACCTCCTTCTATTTTGTTTTAGTGTTTAGTCCTGTAAATATCGACTCTAGTTCATTTTATTTTGATAAAATTGCATAGTGGACATGGTAGTTTTTGTTAATTGCATTTCTACCCCTACCTGTTTTGGTCACGTGCATCGACACGTGTATTTTGTGGTAAATTGCATATAAGGGCCTGTACTTTCTGGTTGTTGTGAATTGAAAAGATATTTTTGGATATTTGCAAATATACCCCTGTGAGTGTTTTAATTATGCATGTGCTGAATTTCTTGGGCTTTTTATACTTTCGCCCCTGGACTTTTAGTACGTGTTACTAATAGGTCCAGGGACTTAAGTTAATTACAGATAGGTCCCTGAGTGCCCCAGACACGTGCCTTGCGCGTGCCAACTTGGGATTTTTGTACCTGGACCCCCTGGGTTTCTTTGCTTGTTACTTTTAGGCCCTCCAAAGATACTTTCCTTACGATCAGGTCCCTATGACTGTGGGCTCTTGATTGTTTTGAATAAAATATCAAATATACTCCAAATCAAGTGTAAATTTGATACGTGGCTCCTGCCACTGTGTAGAATTTTCACTGAATTTTGGGAAATTTTTGGAGCCATTTTGTTATTTTTAAAAATTCAAAAACACCCATTTTTCTTACTGTCCAGATATAAAATTCGTAAAAAAATACAAAAACATCTTTAAAAATTACAAAAAATCAGAGTTTGTTTATTTTAGTGTGTTTTATTTTCTGACCAAGTTTGGTCATTTTTGACTTATAAAAATTATAAAAATTAAAAAACATTGAAAACCTTATAAAAATTCTAATAATTCATAAAAAAACTCCAAAAATAAGAAACTCGGTCTCTGATTTTGCCTTTTAGTTTCTAGTTTACATGAAAAATATCTTCAGTTTTTATTAGGGCCATTTTGCATTTTATTTTGGCCCTTGAACCCTGACTGGACATTGTCTTTCAATTTTTGCCTTGTTTCATTTTTAGAAAATTATATAAAAATCAGAAAATTACCAAAAATTCACCAAAAACAATAAAAAATACAAAAATTCTAAAAATATTTTTGTTTGATTTTTTGGACTAATTTTGAATAGTTAAATAATTGGTCCAAGTTGCTTGTTTTGGTTGTTTTCCTATTTTCTTTATAATTAAAAATTCCCAAAAAATTATAAAATATTAAAAACCCACCAAAAATTCCTTGTTTTTATTTTTGTTTGTTTTCGACTACTTCATAGGCCGCGAGGCCAACCCGTGCTCCTTGAGTTCGACCCTGGTCGCTATACCAGGTTAATCCAATAGCGAGACCGCTACTTTGATTTTTTATCGTGTTTTGATCTTTATTTGGTGGACTGATATTTTTCTTGTTGAGCTCTGAGTCCCGAGCGACTGAGGTCGCAACGACCGCAGATATACCTGAGTTACCTCGCTCGGCTCGCTCATCAATGATCATGAAAATAAAGGAATTACAACTATTACCAACGAGTCACGAGACTTACATGATAAAATATTAATTCCTTCACCTTTCTTCTGGGAAGTAGGTGGTCCTTGATCTGAGTGTAGTGCTGTAAACATTAAAGGTACATGAAAATGCTCGGATGGTGGTGCAGGTGTCGGTGGTGCTTGAGATTGACTACGAATAACATGTTCTGATTGGCTGCTCTTACGCTTATCTTTCTTTTGCCTCTTCCTGAATGTGAATGGTGAAGACATGCTTAAAATCTAGAGTATTGTATTTGAATTAGTCTAGAGTATAAATACACCATATGACCAAATTAAAATATAAAAAGGATAAAATAATTACAAGCAAGCAATCAATACAAATTGCACAAATTAATTTTACCAAAAGAGTATACTTTTTCTCCAAACAAACAAACATGAAACTATAACTTGTATATCATACCAAAAAATCAGCATGTTTTACCATAAATTAGTTTAATATTATACCAAAAATATGTAGCAGATTACACCAAACATAGTATATAAAAACAAAACGATGATGTCCATATAAGTCATCATTGAATACTAATCGGGAAAAAAAGTCCATATAAGTCATCATTGAATTCTAGTGTCAGTGGTTGGAGTAGAATAAGGCAAGACCTGATGCATGCCATTAATCTTTTAACCGGTGAGAGAGATTTGACAATGAGATTTATTCAGTAATCCTGATTCTACTGCCATTTGAAAAGCTCATATAGAGATATAAAGTTAGTTCATATTTTTTCGGATGCAAAGAAAATGAAGTATAAGTATATAGGCCTACTAGTATGAAGAAGACGATGTACTATAGGGGGCGTGCACCTCAAAGTATCAGGACCGATTAGGTCTTGCATGAGTGCAGGTTGGATGACAAAAAATGAGAGGACACCATGGGGATTTAGGTTGACTATACTAATTAATCTAAATTCATTAGACTCGTGGATATCTGATATTTACATATTACTCTGCCTACACTGTTCAATGTCAATGTAAATTAGTGAACGTTAATGATAGAATATTACATCCACAAGACCTCAAACATAAGAAAAAGAAAAGAATTAGATACACAAACATAAGAAAAATAACCACAAGATCCTAAGACCACAAATATATTTTGACACATAAACCACAGAGACATAAACATAAGAAAAAGTTGACTTCTTTAGGGAATACATCTGAAGTAAAAGGACATGAACATCATCTACAATGAATAAAAAAGCAACACACGAAAAAAACATTTCCATCTAAATAATCTATCCCGTTCTGACGCAAACGCACATGAACATCATCTAGAACATAGAAAACAACACAGAGAGCACATTCAACCATCAAAAAGAGGATCAAGGAAGGGATGGAGATGAAAGGGAAGTTACCCACAACTTGAAATGCCAATGAGGACGACGGTATCATGGCTCTCCACTAAGACCACAACCGTAGAAAGATGGAAGAGATGTTGTGGTGGAAGGCAGAAGGAGAAGTGTGTGGGTGGTGGGGGTGGAAGCTGGACGGACCCTTTCTTAATCGTGGGGATCATTTGTTAAATTTTCGCGGGATAATTAGAAAAGTCGGAATTTTTATGTTGACGTTAGTATAAAACGTCTACTAAAATAATTCTATGTAGATGTTTAAATTATGTCACGAAGTCTTTTTTACTTGGTGGATGTTAATAACTAATTCCAGTGACAACATAATCTAGGTGGACGTTCTTAACGCTTGAACGTCGGCCTAGATTATGTTTGTGGGACTTTTTTAAATAATTATCAAAATATTCATAATTAATTAAATATGTATCAAGTTTTATTATTAAAAAAAACTATCAATCGGCACCTGAGGTGCCGATTTGGATGTAAAGTCCAAATCGGCACCTCAGATGCTGATTTGGATTTCTCCCTTCGAATATTTTATGTTCATACCCTCTTTTTTATTCCTCATTCAAAACACCCAGCACTCATTTTGTCTATCAAAAGGACGGATATGGATGTAAATGACCCAGAAGGCTCCCTTTTAGGTCATTTACATCCATATCCCTCCTTTTTAGAAGCACGCTTTTGCTGCATGCATCACATAATTTGTTAAAATCATTTCATCTATCTCTTCCACTTCTCGATTTATTTTATTTAGATCAACAAACTAACCACCGGTCATTGAGAGATCAAGTAATTAACTAAGACCATAATTATTCATATGATTAATTAGCTAAAATATCAGCATTGATCAATTGTTGTTACAGGTTGGATTGATGTTCTACATATGCATCTTTTGGACGTCGTCGATATTCATGGTAGTGTACGTCTTCCTGTTCAGCTGTGTACGTTGATAGTGGCCTCACTTGTGCTCATGTTGTTTCTTTTGACCGGTGGTTAGTTTGTTGATCTAAATAAAATAAATCGAGAAGCGGAAGAGATAGATGAAATGATTTTAATAAATTATGTGATGCATGCAGCAAAAACGTGCTTCTAAAAAGGAGGGATATGGATGTAAATGACCCAAAAGGGAGCAACCCAAATCGGCACCTCAGGAGCATATTTGGGTTGCTCCCTTTTGGGTCATTTACATCTATATCCCTCCTTTTGAGAAACAAAATGAGTGCTGGGTGTTTTGAATGGGGAATAAAAAGGAGGGTATGAACATAAAATATTCGAAGGGAGAAATCCAAATCGACACCTGAGATGCTGATTGATAGCTATTTTTTTAAATAATAAAACTTGATACATATTTAATTAATTACGAATATTTTGATAATTATTTAAAAAAAGTCCCTATGTTTGTTGTAGTGTATATATTTAACAATAAATAATCACGAAAGACTTTTGAATAACGTCAGTATAAACACATTTGGTTGTAGTGATATCACATTGGACACGATTACTTATTTAGAAATCAGTTCGATTAATTATAACTACCTCGAGGTTTAGATAATCGTAAATTTATTTAAACGACAGATAATACATTCTTATCTCATAACAATTAGACTTTATTTCAAAATAAATAATCCTGAGATAAGGTAGTTACATTATTGTCACGTTAACTAATTCTTTCGTTCCATAATACTTATTATTTTCATAATAATCTCACAAATTAATTGAACATCAAATTATCTACTTATCTTTCCAAATGTTGGATGATATATCATGATATGATGATTAGGGAATATATAAAATCTATTTAAAAATAAATCTCACTTTACAAATGTTGGATGATATATAAGAATAAATCTCACTCATCAATAATATACTAGGATAAGAGGCGGATGTAAACTGATAACTAAGATTTACCGAATCTATTTAAAAAATATGTTGGAACACAAATACATCTAGAGTGTTGAAAACATGATGAGCATAACTTGTGATTTCCTCTTCCAAACGATTAGTTAATGATATTTTTCTACTAACCGCTTGCCAGATTTGTCTTATGGCATAAAAAGTATAATGGTGCCGACTATCTACTCCACCCTAATAAGAATATCAACAGAAAGAAAGGAAAATGCAAGACACAACATGTCTTATTTAACACTGCATGTCACATTCTTCATCACAATTTAGACTGAACTAATATATAAAAAAATCCGTTAAAAATTGGACAGGAAAGAATTGAATGTGGATGAATTAACGTGATTTCACGTGTAATCCTAAACAAATATAGTTTTTTTCCTTTGGTATGCCATATATATATTTGTGGGTGGGTTGGGGGGTTGGAATTGAGGTAGTTGGCTGCCTCCGCTCTGGTTTTCAATATATTTTTTTTCAAAAATAATATCATGTATTTTCATCACTATATCCATCTAATGTCATTCCAATTTCGTCAGAAACAACGACTCCTGTAATTTTAACGGTATAAGAATTGTTGTAATCAACCTGTTCTAGATGAAGGGTATAGGAGTCTTTGTTTTGACGAAATTGAAATGACATATTAGAGTGATATAGTGATGGAAATACACAGCTTTATTTTCGAAAAAACGGCAGAAATGGGGATGAGGCAGCCCCATTGAACCATACATACATGCATGCATGCGTGCATACACACACACATATAGGGAAAATGTGGCTACCCATAAGGGGAACTAACTTCGCTCCCTTCACCCTATTTTTTCTTAATTTTTTATTTTTTAAAAATAATACCATGGAATTTCATAAATATATCCCTATATTATGTCAATCAAATTTCGTGCGAAACAGAGACTCTTATGGCATCCATCTAGACATGGTTGATTTCAACTATTATACGACCGTTAAAAAATGATTGTCTGGATGGAGGACGTAGGAGTCTCTGTTTCGCATTAACTTGAATGACATAATATAGAGATATAGTGAAATTTTTCCATGGAACCATTTTCTAAAAAAATAAAAAATTTGAGAAAATGGAGTGGGGGAGCTAAGTTAGCTCCCTTTAAAGGGCAACCCCATTAACCCTATATATAGGGAAAAATGGGGCTGTCTCCACCCCATTTTTCGCATTTTTTTTGGAAAAATATCAACATGTATATTCATCTCTATATCCCTCATATATGTCATTCGAATTTCGTCAGAAATAGAGACTCCTACGGCCTCCATCCAAACGTCATTTTTTAACGGTCGCAGGATTTTTTAAATCGACTATGTCTAGATGGAGGCCGTAGGAGTCTCGTTTCTGACGAAATTCGAATGGCATATAGGAGGGATATAGAGGTGAATATACATGGCAATATTTTTCAAAAAAATAAAAAATTGTCCAAAACTGAGGTAGGGCAGCCATGTTGGCTGCTCCTTGGGGGCAGCCCCATCAACCCCGTATATATATATATATATATATATTATATGAGAAACTTCTAATTTCTAACTCCATAAGTTTAATAACAAATGTTAGCATAATATGTATGCCAAGAAAGATTTATGAAAATATTATTATATTGGACAAAAAATGTTAGTTACAATATGGATTCTATATTTTACAAAACAGTATAATCATCACTATTTATAAAATTATTAAATATTTTGCAAATTTGATAGTAGCTTTCTAAATTTTACAAAAGGTTCGTCTCATTGGAAGGGCTATGTATAGGGTTAAATGTGGGTGCCCGCTAGTTCCTCCCACCCTAATTTCTCAAATTTTTATTTTTTTTTAAATCCTTCCATGAAAATTCATCACTATATCTCTATATTATGTTATTCAAGTTTGCGAAATAGAGACTCCTACGGTCTGCATCCAGATAATCATTTTTTAATGATCGTGAAATAGTTGAAATCAACACTCTCTGGATGGAATATGAGTCTCTGTTTCGCACGAAATCTAAATGACATAATATTATTTATGAAAATCTATAGAAGTATTTAAAAATAAAAAAATGAAAAATGAGACGTAGAGTTAAGTTAGCTCCTCCTTGGGGGTAGCCATATTTTTTCAGGTGCTTCCTAACATCTACTACATATATCGTCACACCATGGAAACAAACATGCTCTACCTTTCCTTGTCAAAATCTGGCCACATATAAGCAGCCACACGAAAATCTTGATTCTAACCTTTCCTTGTCAAAATCTACTCCCAAATTTAGGCACAAACTCGTGCCACAATCATTGGGTCAAAGGTGGTCGATGTTGCAAGGGCCTTGTTCGCTTTATTTGTAGAAAACATGTCATCCCCCCATATCGACGAGTTCGCCCCTTGTGATGGCCCCTCTACCAAGGCAAGCTTGCCATACATGGCTATGAAATCCCCCACTCTTTTATTCGAGATGTTCTATTGCAAACAACATGGTCCACGCCCTCTCATTCCAGACCTTTGCAACTCTTTGTAACACCCATACCTCCAAACATAGTGCCACATCTAAAATTCACGAAGTGTGGGTGTGGTTTATAAGTGGTGGGGATTACTACTTGACAATTTGAGCTTAAGCATTTGGATGGTTGTCAACGGGTTCATTTGGGCCCGTACACAACAAGTTGTCAGGGCCAGTTTTCCTCGATAACGGATCGGGGACCTATGCCCGGGACGTTACACTCTTTGCTCATAGTATACAACTAAAGTGAACATGCGACAAAATAGTTTACAAAAGGATACCTCTTCTGTCTAATCGCCATTTTAGAGTGAGAAACACTCCCTATCGCCCATCACTAGTTGTAGGGATGCATGGAGCCAAATTTTGCAAGACCATACATATTCTCCTCGACAAAGTAGAAGGGAAGCCACAATATCTATGCGTGCAACCAAACTCGAGGAAGATTTGTAGATAGATCCGATCAGTCTCCAAAGAAAGTTTGATTGATATCCCTGAATTCTTATAGTCCAATTTGCAACCAGACCCTTATTCATCTCTTCTAGTCATAGGATTCCGAGCCTCC
This sequence comes from Ottelia alismoides, assembly GCA_037367405.1. Taxonomy (NCBI): domain Eukaryota; kingdom Viridiplantae; phylum Streptophyta; class Magnoliopsida; order Alismatales; family Hydrocharitaceae; genus Ottelia; species Ottelia alismoides. The sequence continues at coordinate 140,457 of JAZKJV010009343.1, forward strand.
TTCTTCAAGAGTTTGTGTTGACTCATCCCAACTAATCAAAGGAATCCTCGAGTTTTTCTACACAAGATCAGAAAGAATGATATCGTCAAAGATTCGAGATGCTCTTGCGAACATTAATTGACAATACCCCCGAAGATAAGAAAAACATTGGAATAGTTGGGAGCACTGCCTTTACAAGTACAAAATTTTTGCCGTAGAAAGACATCACTTTTTGTGCTTCCAATTTCTTTTCAATCTTCTCAATCACTAGTATCTAGTCAATCTACCTTAGACAACCACATACCAAGATCAACTCGAGATAAGTAATAGGCTGACTCCTCCTTGGGGTCCCTAAGAACATTTTAGTTTTATAGGTTGGAGTTCGCAAGTTATAAGGGATAGAATTTCCTTATCATGTGCCGCTTATTGGACAAGAACTTATGCAAGTGGAACCAAAAGCACACTAGTTAGGTTAGGACGAAAGAGAGCTTGGCTCACTTAAACATCCAAGTTCAAGTAATTAAGAGCCAAACAATTGAGTTTGAGCAAGAGAAGAATATATGAGTTCAAGAAAGACCCAAGTCCAAGTAATTAAGAGCCAAACATTTGAGTTTGAGCAAGAGATGAATATATGAGTTCAAGGAAGTGTGAAATACTTGAGTTTGACCAAATAAAGGATCTAAGATATGTTTTCAAATGTATAAATAGTCTTCTCCAACAATGATCAAGCAAAGTATAATGTTGTGAATCAAGAAAATCAGAGTCAGATTAAGATGCGATCAACAATGTCACCAATCACCACAATTATCTTTACTGCCTTTGTAAAGATCCTTGATAACTCGTTGAAAACCCATTGATCATTCACAATAGATTTGAACACTCCATATTGTTCTCCTTATTTTTTTCCTATATAATTGTAACGACCCCGGATCCGAGCGGCCCAATGGAAGCATTTAAATACCTTTTCAATTGCCACGTCGGTCCTGGGTGTTACTTGATCGTATACATTGCACAATTCTCAAACAAGTCACATGAAAAGTCAATTTATTATTATAACAAAAGATAACTATTACATGTAAGTGTTGTCCCTTAGATATAATGTAGTTCCAACAAAAAGGGGTCCTTGTGCAAAAAGATCTTCTAGGTCAAGCTTTCCTTTCTGGCACCGTGTCTCCTCCTACTTTTACTCCTCTGCAGTTTCTGTGGCGGGGCAACCACAGGAGCGTACAAAATGCTCATAAGCAACATGCTTAATATGGCATAAATAGGAGACAGAGAATTTATCAAATGCTTGCAATAACGATAAAATGACTAATGAAAACATGTCAGAATATTATCAAATTTTATCAAATATGTCATTGAAAAAGAATTCATGGGCAACATACTAATCATAATATTCTTGGCAATCATTTTTCATGGCAGTATATAAAAAAAAATGTTGGCAATAATTCTGACTTCGTTGGGACTTGACAATAGGAATTAGTCAATAGTATAAATAACTATCAAATCATTAGTTAACCACTGGCACATGTGGTCCATATCAATCAATCAAAGGTGACATCAGCTGATACATTTGTTCACTTAGGTTTCTTCAAACCCTGACACCCCCGGTAGATGTTGCCCTCTTTGGCCAATATGACTGTCAGGACCCGGCCATATGGACTCTAGAGGTGGCTCCCGCTTTAAATCGCGTAGCACTTAGCTCCATTGGTCGTTAATGGTTCCCGCAGACCCGACACAGGGACTCTAGAGGTGGCTCCCGCTTGTGCGTAGCACTTAGCTCCAAGTGTCGTTACGGTGCCATTATATCTAATCAATTACAATCAAATCTGGAGAATCTTGCGATGTCATTTATTCAATTTTCACAGTAATACTAAATCAGATATTGTTTTTTATATAATTGTTTCTATACAGAATTCATTATACAAATGCAATCTTTATAGATTTCAAATAAATTAAAAACTTAATGTACTGAACGATGATAAAATAACTAAGAAGAGATAAAAAAATGTGCAACCAGATGCCCTTCAAAAGGTGAAGTATAGAGGAATGCAAATATCTATTTTGACAGCATAACGCTATATTTATTTGATAAAATGGGCCAATACCAGAGTCATACTATATTTGTTTGATTAAAGGCAGATTGGTAAAAATAACCATGCTATAATTATTTGATCAAATGACAAAATGGTAACAAAACCATACCTAAAAATATGTTGTATGTTGCTTTCCTTCTCTCTCTTCTTTCTCTCTCTCTATCTCTCTTCCCCTTCTCTCTCTCTTCCCTCTCTCTCTTCACGCCTCTCTCTCTCTCTCCTTTTTCTCTCTCTCGCTCTCCCTTTCTTTCTCGCGCGCACACTCTGCCTCTCCCGGGATTTCTGAATTTGAGTGTCCCTCCCACTTGCTATTTATAGCAAGGGGAGGCGGTCATGCCCTCTCCTCCTTTCCTCTACACGCGTGACACATACACCCCCTACTTTTCCTATTTGCAGCCGCGTACCCACCGCCCTTTTCCAGTGGGGGCCACGCACGCCTCTCCTTTGCGTGGTCCCCACGGCACCTATGCCGACCCCATTATTATTACAATCTACCCTACTTAAAAGAATTTCGTCTCGAAATTCATAAGTCAAAAGGCTTACCAAAGAGTTCTGGATACTTGGCTTTCATCTCATCTTCAATCTCCCAAGTAGCCTCTTCATGCTTGTGATGTTTCCATAAGACCTTCACCATAGATATTGTGCGTCGTCTCAGCCTGTTTTCCTTTCGATCAATGATCTTGATAGGTCTCTCTTCATAGGATAAGTCGACTTCTACCTCAGGAATTTCATATTCAATTACATGTGAAGGATCGGGTATATATTTCCTTAGCATGGAAACATGGAAAACATTATGGAGATTCTTGAATTGAGAAGGAAGATCAACCTGATAAGCAACTTCTCCAATCTTCTTGGTGATTGTGAATGGTCCTATGTACCTAGTATTTAACTTTCCTCTTTTCCCGAATCGAACAACTCCACGCATAGGAGAGACTTTTATAAAAATTTTATCACCTATCTCAAAACTCAGCTCTCTTCTTCTATTTTCTGCATAGCTCTTTTGTCTGTTTTGAGCTGCTAACAATCTCCTTTTTATAATATCAACTTTCTCAACAGTGTCTAGCACTAGCTCATGTCCAAGTATTTTCTTTTCTCCAACATCACTCCAACATAAAGGAGATCGACATGGTCTACCGTAAAATGCCTCATAGGGGGCCATCCCAATGCTATTGTGGTAGCTATAATTATAAGCAAATTCGACCAAAGGTAGATGGAAATCCCAATTTCCTGTAAAATCTAATGCACATGCTCGAAGCATATCCTCTAGTGTTTGGATGGTCCTCTCTGACTGTCCATCTGTTTGTGGATGAAAAGATGTGCTGAACTTCAAATTTGTTCCCAATGCATCATTCAAACTTTTCCAGAATCTTGATGTGAAACGTGTATCTCGATCAGAGACAATTGACACAGGCACTCCATGCAGTTTTACTATTTCATGTACATATAGCTTAGCTAGACTTTCTGTGGATTGGCCAAGTCGTATAGGTAGGAAATGTGTTGTTTTAGTCAGACGATCAACAATTACCCAAATAGTATCATACTTAGAACCCTTTGTAACTGGCAATCCTACTTTGAAGTCCATTGTAATGTGTTCCCATTTCCATTGTGGTAGGTCTAATGGTTGCAGCTTCCCAGCTGGTCTCTGGTGCTCGATCTTTACAAGCTGACAAATAGGACATTTGGCTACGAATTCTGCAATTTCGAGCTTCATTTTTCTCCACCAAAAATTTCTTTTCAAATCTCTATACATTTTTGTACTTCCTGGATGAATGGAGTACATGGAACTGTGTGCTTCTTCTAAAATATCTTTCTTAATATTTTTGTTGTTAGGAACCCATATGCGATTCTTGAATCGTAAGCCTCCATCAATAGCAATAGAGAGCTCACTATTGGGTTTCTTTAAGGATTCAATCATCTGTGGTAACTCAGGATCATCTTTCTGTGCTGCTAATATTCTTTCAACTAAAGCAGATTGAATTTGTAATCCAGCAATAAAAATAGTATGATCTTGATCCTTAAAAGGTCTCCATTCAACTAAATCCTCCATGAGTTTCCATTGAAGTCTCATGCTGGCGCATTGAGATTCCCATTTCCTGCTAAGCGCATCCGCTACCTTATTAATCTTCCCTGGGTGATACTCTAATGAGAAGTCATAGTCTTTCAATAATTCAAGCCATCTATGTTGCCTCATGTTCAAGTCTTTCTGCGAGAACAAATATTTAAGACTCTTGTGATCAGTCATTACTTGAAATTTCTCCCCATATAGGTAATGTCTCCATAATTTCAAGGCAAAGAATACTGCTGCTAGCTCTAAATCATGTGTAGGATAATTACGTTCATGTGTCTTCAGTTGTCTAGAGGCATAGGCAACAACCCTACCATGCTGCATAAGGACTGCACCGAGTCCTGACCCTGAGGCGTCAGTATGCACTGAAAATCCTCCCGTCCCTGATGGAAATGTCAATATAGGAGCTGAAGTCAACATATTCTTCAGTTTCTGGAAACTCTCCTCACTTTGTGGACTCCAAAGGAATTTGGTATCTTTCCTTATCAGCTTGGTTAATGGTAAGGCTATTTTTGAGTAGTCATGAATAAATCGTCTATAATAACCAGCCAATCCCAAGAAGCTACGTACTTCAGTGACAATCTTCGGTTGATTCCAGCTTAAAACAGCCTCAACCTTAGATGGATCAACAGATATGCCATCTTTAGAAATAATATGTCCAAGAAACATCACTCTATCTAGCCAAAATTCACATTTTGAAAATTTAGCATAAAGTTTGTGATGCTTTAATGTCTCTAACACTATCCTCAAGTGTTCTCCATGCTGACTCTTGTTTTCTGAGTAAATAAGAATATCATCCACAAAGACTATCACAAATTTGTCCAGGAATTCCCGAAACTCTATTCATGAGGCTCATAAAAGCTGCAGGTGCATTAGTCAATCCAAATGGCATTACCCGAAATTCATAATGTCCGTATCTGGATCTGAAGGCAGTTTTTGGAATATCATCTGTCTTAATCCTTAGTTGATGATAACCTGACCTCAAATCAATCTTCGAAAAGATTGTAGCGTTCTGCAATTGATCAAATAGGTCATCTATGCGGGGTAAAGGATACTTGTTTTTGATAGTAATCTGGTTCAGGGCTCTATAGTCAATGCAGAGTCTAAGAGTTCCATCCTTCTTTTTGACAAATAGTACTGGTGCACCCCAAGGAGAAATACTGGGTAGATGAAGCCCTTCTCTAATAGCTCTTCTAGTTGCTTCTTGAGTTCTGTTAACTCTGTTGGAGTCATACGATAGGGTGATTTTGAAATAGGAGATGCTCCTGGAATAATATCAATAGTAAAATCCACTTCTCTAGGTGGAGGCAAACCAGGAAGATCTTCTGGAAATACTTCTGGGTATTCCCTAACCACAGGCAGACTCTCTATAGACATGGGTTGGGCATCGGTTTTTACTATGCTGGCAAGAAAACCCACACATCCTTTTGATATCAGCTGACATGCCTTCATTGAAGAGATAATTACTTTCTATGTATTTCTCTTAAAACCTCTAATTTGAAACTCAGGCTCACCAGGCCTACATAATACGACCTTCTTTTCCCTACAAAGAACATTTGCAAAGTTCTCGTACAACCAATCCATTCCTAGAATGACATCATAATCAGTCATATTAAGCAGAACTAGGTTTGCTTCTGACTTTCTAGTTTCAATCTCTATAGGAACATTATGCAAAAAAAATTCTGCTTTCCCCAGTTCACCCAATGGTGATGCAACAAACAAGATGCATGACATTTCTATAGTGGGTAATTCAAGCTGTCTAGCAATTCTACTAGATATAAATGAATGCGAAGCACCTGGATCATAAAGAACTTTTGCGAGAATGTCTGAAATCAAAAGTGTACCTTCTATAACTTGGTTTGGATCCTCTGCCTGCCTAGTCATCATGGAGTATACTTGTCCCATAATTTTCTTCTTGGGTTCTGCTGTCTTTCCCTTATCATCAGAGGCTTTCATCATAGGGCAGTTACGAATGAAATGTCCCATCTACCCGCATTTAAGACAAGCTCCAGTCAGCTTATAACATTTCCCATAATGCCTTCTTCCGCAGTGGGGACAATTAGGAGAGCCTGATTTTTCAGTGGGTCTAGCTCCTTCCTCCTCCCTACTAGGAAATCCCATTTTCATCTTTTTGCTTGGGCCTTGAGAAGTCCCACTTCCAATCATCTTTCCAGATCTCTTTTGCTGATTTAGGGTCATCTGATATTCTTCATTTATCACTGTGGCCGCATTCACTGCCATGACTAAGGTCTCTGGTATACTGGCTAGAACTTTTGATCTTAAGCCTGTCTTTATTCCCATAATATATTTCTTTGCCCCTTCCCACTCAGTAGCACAAATCCCTTTGCCATATTTTTCTAGACTATAATATTTAGCTGTATAAGCATCTAGAGTCAAATCTTTTTGTTGTAATTCAATGAACTCCTGTCTCTTCTTTAACCTTGCACTTAATGGAATAAAGTGCTCGGTAAAGTGATTCACAAACTTACTCCAAGGTATTTTTGGTTCATTCTCAAAATGAACACCTTTACAAGTCTCCCACCAGTCTTTTGCCTCAGCTCGCAATCTAAACATGGCAAAAGTAACCCTTTTCTCGTCTGGACAATCTAATGCACTAAAAGTCAGATCTATCTCCTTAAGCCAGTGTTCAGCTTTCTCAGGATCTGGTTCTCCATTATATATGGGCGGATCAAGCTGGAGAAATTTTCTTAAAGTCACATCTTCTCCTTTTGTTTGTTCCTGCATCTTAAAAAATTATTCTCTTTCTTTTTGCATCCATCGTCCCATCTCCGCCATAAATTGGGCTTGTTGATATTGTGAAGGCTCAAGCTCACTATCCCTGAGAATAAGTTCCCCTTCCATCTACAATTAAAAAAAATCTAGGTTTAGTCCTTAATAGCTAAGTCACAAAATCCTAGGTGTGGTTAAGTGAAATTATGCTCTGATACCACCTGTAACGACCCTGGATCCGAGCGGCCCAACGGAAGCATTTAAATACCTTTTCAATTGCCACGTCGGCCCTGGGTGTTACTTGATCGTATACATTGCACATTTCTTAAACAAGTCACATGAAAAGTCAACTTATTATTATAACAAAAGGTAACTATTACATGTAAGTGTTGTCCCTTAGATATAATGTAGTTCCAACAAAAAGGGGTCCTTGTGCAAAAAGATCTTCTAGGTCAAGCTTTCCTTTCTGGCACCGTGTCTCCTCCTACTTTTACTCCTCTGCAGTGTCTGTGGAAGGGCAACCACAGGAGCGTACAAAATGCTCATAAGCAACATGCTTAATATGGCATAAATAGGAGACAGAGAATTTATCAAATGCTTGCAATAACGATAAAATGACTAATGAAAACATGTCAGAATATTATCAAATTTTATCAAATATGTCATTGAAAAAATTCATGGGCAACATACTAATCATAATATTCTTGGCAATCATTTTTCATGGCAGTATATAAAAAAAATGTTGGCAATAATTCTGACTTCGTTGGGACTTGACAATAGCAGTTAGTCAATAGTATAAATAACTATCAAATCATTAGTTAACCACTGGCACATGTGGTCCATATCAATCAATCAAAGGTGACATCAGCTGATACATTTGTTCACTTAGGTTTCTTCGAACCCTGACACCCCCGGTAGGTGTTGCCCTCTTTGGCCAATATGCCTGTCAGGACCCGGCCATATGGACTCTAGAGGTGGCTCCCGCTTTAAATCGCGTAGCACTTAGCTCCATTGGTCGTTAATGGTTCCCGCAGACCCGACACAGGGACTCTAGAGGTGGCTCCCACTTGTGTGTAGCACTTAGCTCCAAGTGTCGTAACGGTGCCATTATATCTAATCAATTACAATCAAATCTGGAGAATCTTGCGATGTCATTTATTCAATTTTCACAGTAATACTAAATCAGATATTATTTTTTACATAATTGTTTCTATACAGAATTCACTATACAAATGCAATTTTATAGATTTCAAATAAATTAAAAACTTAATGTACTGAACGATGATAAAATAACTAAGAAGAAATAAAAAAAATGTGCAACCAGATGCCCTTCAAAAGGTGAAGTATAGAGGAATGCAAATATCTATTTTGACAGCATAACGCTATATTTATTTGATAAAATGGGCCAATACCAGAGTCATACTATATTTGTTTGATTAAAGGCAGATTGGTAAAAATAACCATGCTATAATTATTTGATCAAATGACAAAATGGTAACAAACCCATACCTAAAAATATGTTGTATGTTGCTTTCCTTCTCTCTCTTCTTTCTCTCTCTCTATCTCTCTTCCCCTTCTCTCTCTCTTCCCTCTCTCTCTCTCTTCACGCCTCTCTCTCTCTCTCTCCTTTTTCTCTCTCTCGCTCTCCCTTTCTTTCTCGCACGCACACTCTGCCTCTTCCGGGATTTCTGAATTTGAGTGTCCCTCCCACTTGCTATTTATAACAAGGGGAGGCGGTCATGCCCTCTCCTCCTTTCCTCTACACGCGTGACACATACACCCCCTACTTTTCCTATTTGCAGCCGCGTACCCACCGCCCTTTTCCAGTGGGGGCCACGCACGCCTCTCCTTTGCGTGGTCCCCACGGCACCTCTGCCGACCCCATTATTATTACAATAATGGAGAGTGAAAACCCTAAAGGATGTCGATTTTCATATACTACACCCTTTCCCACGTACAAAGGAGATTGCTTTTTGTTATCCACCTTTTCTATCTACTTATGTTGGGAATAGATTTATTAAAAACAACAATAACATGGTAAAACAACTACAAAATCTAGACCTACAAGGTGCCCAAGGACTAGTCCCACACTTGATGAAATACCTTTTATTATAAATTATCTTCTTTATAGATCGCTTGTTCATTTCCTTCTACAAATTCTTAGTGAATGAGATATAGTTCGACAACGACAAGGGATTTTCACCTCAAACGTTAGATATTGTCTATGGTAGTTCGATGACAAGTCACAATGATCAATGTTATTCCTAAAGCTCTCAAAGCACCTTGCATGGAAACTTTCTTGTAGGTATATAGCCTCTCCACATCTAGGTCATGATGAGCCAAGGGAATCCTCCTTGTTGTAAAAGAAGCCACTGCCCTCATACGCGAACTTCTTTGTAAGGTTTGATCACTACAACAACTTCTGCATTTTCATGGCCGTCATGACAACTATGGTAAGGATCATGCTACACGTATTGATTTATCACACCCATGCAAGGGATCTCCGCTTTACAATGATAGACAGCTAGGATCAAGAACAAACATGTTCTTTAATCATCGCTTAGGCATGAAGCTGAGTGTATTGCCTCCTTCCCTATCAATCTATCCTAAGTGATCGTCTATGGTGGTTCCACCCCACTGATGATGCTTGCTCCTCTACCTTATTGCTCAACAAAACCTAATACATCAATGAACATCACTCTTGGAATTTGAAAATTGTCTCCTTGAGGACCTCCCTCCATCTATGCCATCCATCTGTGGCGATAGTGCATGATGAATCCATGATTTATCGACTTCATTCTCTCAATTTGACTAAAATCCTTGGTAAAATATATGTAAATATGTATGAATTCTCACTAATTAACATTCTAACTTCATTTGTTAATATTATATATTTAACACTTATTTTATCCAAAATAAAATGATAAAGAGAAAAAATAAAATAAAAGAAGGATGTAGATATGTAGATATGTACGAACTGATCCTAACTCCTAGACATGGGTAATATTGACTTGGTCGGCAAAATAAATAAGTTGGGAGAAATAAGAATCTTAATTTATAAAAATATCAGAAAATCAGGACCACAAATATACATAAACACATTTTTACCTTGTATATATGTTTACCTATTATATTTATTATTCAGAAAATCTTAAATGAAAATATTTCCTTCAAGAAAGTTGTTATACTAATATTTATTAATTTATAAAAATATCAGAAAAAATTTTAATATATAAATAAATAATTATGATGAATCGAAAACCATAAAAAGTCGATTTCCAAGGTTCATAACTATTTATAAAAAAATTCCAAATCGACCAAACTTACTTTTAAACTATAACAAATACTATTTATTAAAATATCAAAAAATTATTAGAATAAAAGTGTGGGTTTTGGCGGTTGGACCATTTGTATATATGTACAATATGTATATAAATCTTCTTCATTTTCTATTTAATTATTCCTAATCCAATTAAACTTAATTATTTTTCTAAAGTCTTTATAAAAATCAGTAGAAAAATATAAGAATATAAATTAAATTTTATTTTTTATTAAATACCAATAAATTCTAAAATTAAAAATTTGTAAAGCCGAACTTCTGAACCTCATAACTTGATTATATGAACTCTAAATTGAGCATACTCACTTTAATCTTTTTCTACAAATTTAGCTATCAAATAAAAGTGATTTCATTAAAATCGAAGTTAATATGCAAAAAATAGATTTTGGGACCATATTGATATAATTAAAAAATATATTTTTATTTTATTTTATTTATTTTTATTATTTCTTATATTTTTTATACTTTATTAATATTTTATTAATTTTATTATTAATATAAAATAAAATAAAATCTATTAAAAATTAAAATTATTTAAATAATTAAATAAATTAATTATATAGGTATAATATACTTATACTATATATATGTATTTAACTAATTAAATGATCTTATCTATATAATTAAATTATTTATTTAAATTATTTATAGACTTTATTTAAATAAGTAAATACTTTTTATTCCATTTATTTATTTTTTATTTTTATCTCTTCCCCTTCCTTCTTCCTACCTTGTTTCTTCCTCCGTCCGCCTTCTTCTCCCTCTTCTCCCATCACCACCTCCTTTCCCCTTCGCTGCTTCCAGTCACCTCTTGTTGTTCCTCCAATGGCCTGATCGTTCGCCCAACAAACTTGCCATGATCTCCACGCCTCCTCCCTTTTCTTCCTCTCCTATTTGTATCTATGCACTCCCTCTATCAGCTCTAGATCTGCCATTTGCTTCCATTTTTCAGTGAGCTCCGAGAGTAAGCTTCGGGTGACAGTTGTTGCTTCATTCTCATTGAAGTGAGGATTTAGGAGGAGATCCGAGATCGATGCTGATGCATAGCCCCTACTCCGTCGTGCTCTACCTCTGTCCTGTCGCACGTAGAGGCGATCACCATCGAGCTCAATGAGCTCGATTCCCAATGCGAAACACTCATCGAATTCCCATGTTAGGTCTTCCAATCTATTCCTCTGTTCTCCTCGCAACCCCTCCAAGTTTTTCTTCTTAATCTGATCAATTTTCAGTTTCGATCAATATCGAAATCTATCGCTGATCATTCATTGTTCCCATCGCTTCATTATTTGTTTTCCATATCTCACATCTCTGACCACACAAGGTGGTTGGAAATTTGGTTCCTTCCGTCACCAACACCGAAACCACCTGCTCACCCTTTCTCTTTGCAACTTGGGTTGAGGCTTCTACCTCGAGCCTTCTATTTGAAACTTCACAGGTCCTTGATGATTATCAGCAGCCGGAGCACTGCATGCGAGGTCTTCATGGATCTGAGATCTGATCCAAATCCCCCATTTTCAATTAAATCTCCATTCATCTCATTTTGCGGAAAGCGTCATCTGAGGACATCTCTACCTCCATTTCGAGCATGAAATCTAATCACCTAGAGGTGAGAAGAAGCATCGATTGAACACCATCCAACATTTGGATCCCAAGCAGCAATCATCTAGAATTGCCTGCAGCTGCGTAGTACAACACTTGAAGATCGCATAGATATGAAAACTTCATCTGAATCGATTGCAGCGCATGAGACAAAACATAAGATCTTAAGAGCATCTACAGATTTACAGGGGAGCAGTAATGACATGAGTGAAAGAGTCCTTCACCTTCATCATGCAACGCCTGTAAGAGATCAAGATTTGTAAATCCGCTCGCGTAAGACTGAGTTCTATCGCTTGGAGCAAATTTGAGATTTGGGGAAAGAACATAAGCCCCATTCTAGATCGCTTATCAACCGTCCGATCAAAGCGATTGGGCACGCCCACCGCTTAAGCTCAAAGAGCCCATCATGTGCGTTGTGCGTGTTGGAGAAGATATTTTGGTGCCAATTGCATACAATACCCTTGAACTCTCTTAAACTGCATACATGTAATCCTCGATCTTCATCACGTAAAGCATCACGTGTGTTTAAACCTTTTGCAAATAGGTCCTCCATTATTATGTAAATTGTGAATATGTCTTGACATCAATGTGCACGTGACTGCGCACGTGAGGTCTGGTTCTTTTACATTTAAACCCATGTATGTTTTTGTAATTAGGGACATGTCCTACTGAGCTGGAGATCACGTGAAGCATCACATGATAATCCGGTGGTTTTGTAGAATATCCTCCGCAACTTTCTGATATTGCACGTGTACACCACCTTTTCCAGTATTATTACAATAGCACAGTTGTATATAGTATACTTATACTATACAAATTATATACATAATAAATAAAATACCAATAATAGAAATATAATAAAAATTATGTATAAATACTTAGTATTATACTATGTACAGCATTATGTCAGTTTTACAAAATAAAAATATTTTCTGATTTTAATAATTCAAACAAACTACCAAAAATACATAAATTTATAAAATCAAAAGAAAAATAACTCTAAAAAATCAATGAAAATTACCGACAGTATATTTTACTATATCTTATATATAAAATTAAAATAAAATAAAAATGAATAGTAAAATCAATAAAAAAATTTAAACACATAAAACTTCAAAAATCCATAACTAATTCAATAAAATATCATAAATACATATAATACATTGTTGCAAAGGTATTTTTACCCACTTTCCAGTAAAAATAAACATTTATTTCACTTTAAAATAACTTAAAAGCCATAAAATATCTAAAAACCACTAAAAATATGCACAAAAACATAAAAAAATAATAATATAAAAAATAAAAATCAAATAAAAATATAAAACATAATACCTATATTTCTTTACTTATACGTATATAAAAATACAGAAAATAATATAAAATTCATAAAGCAAATAAAAATTCAGAAAAATTCTTAGAAAATAAATAAAAGTCAGAAAACTCATTTACCTTAGATCACTCTACCCATTTACCTTAATTTCCACAGTTTGTCTTCCTGAATTCAACACTAACGTACTTATCATTATACCTTTGAGTTTAGGAGTATAAATTATTTGATTATCGTATAAAATCAAATAATATCTGTGAATTTATACGATAGGAGCATAAATTATTTTTTAGGAGAAAGATGAAAATAATATCATCATTGAGGCGATTCTCTGATGATTTCATTCCACTCCTTAGGGAGTAAGGTTTTATGTAAAATTAAAGTCTTCTTTATATATTTGTCCTTACTTTGATTTGCGTCCACATTTCTTCCTTCTACATTATGTAACTTATAATAGCAGATGAAGTCAAGGACGACATCAACCTAGTGGTATATTTGGAAGGAGTGGTTCTTGAGAACCTTTGCCTTGATTGACTCTCTAAAAGTTGCTCAAGAAGTATCCTACTTCCTCACGCAATTGTTTGCGCCATGAAGGATCGGGCGTTGTCTTTACAACATTCTCTTTCTTTTACTAGAAAGCATAAGCACATTGATCAATGGAACACAAGTATTCTTCTAATAGAATTTTTGAATCTCATTGTTGCAAGTTGGAAGGGATAGCTTAATCAGCGTGGATCCTCTGCCGTAAGTGGATTGCAGTAGACTCTGCTGCAATCCACGGATGAAGGACACGTGGCGTTGAGATGATCCAACGACCGACACTCCCGCCCCCATCTCCTCCTCTCCCGAACCCCTACCCGCCTCTCGTCCCTGACCCTCTCCCACCCCCGACCATCGCCGCCTCTCGTCCCCAACCATCGCCGCCCACCCCCGACCATCGCCGCCTCTCGTCCCCAACCATCGCCGCCCATCCCCGACCATCGTCGCCTCTCTTCCCCGACCCTCTCTCGCCCCCGACCATCGCCGCCAATCCCTCTCTCGACGCCCACCCCGGCTGCCAAGCCCTCTCTCGCTCTCTTGTCGCTTCGCTGCCACCGTCTCCCGCCCCCTCTCATCCCCGCCGCCATCCTCTCCCCCGACCTCAACTCCTCTCGCCAACTAGATTATTCTAAAACATACATAAAAACTGGATTACATGATTTTGCAGGGCCCATATTTCCTAAATGTATAAAAATGATGTGAAGTTCATTGACATTAATAATAGTAAAATGCTGGAAGCTAACAAATGGTGACTCACACGGTTCTGCATTTCAACCTGATCAAGCAAATTGAAAAATGCTGAATATGCATCCCGGTCATTCAGTAATTTTCGCAAGTCGTCGACACTATCAAGCATTCAAAGGGATGGTGTGTCAGGAAAGACAAATCAAAAGTGTAATAAACACTTCGATCACGGTAAAGACTTCTGATGGAGTAATATTTGATCTAATTGACTACCATTATCTGATATCTGTACAGAAAGAGGCTTTTTGTACAACAAAGATCAGTTGTCAGCATAAGTTAAATACCAGCAGGTGAAACATCAGTCTAGATGGAAGAAATGTAATTGACTGGTTGGAATCGTCGGAGCAAATCAATTATAGAAGTCTGACAATTTAACTTGGATCTAAGATGTCAATGTGACAAACAACAATGATACAGCTTCACATTTCTTCCATCATGTTAACAATTTTGATATCAATATACTGGCAAAGTTTTTCTATTATACAAAATTGTGCGAGTTTTGGTATGGGCATGCTCTCTGTTGTATGAAAGTGTCAACTTTTGTATATCTGTGCTCGTTTTAGTATGGAAGAGGCTCTACTCGGATAAATGGTCTTTTGGTATATATGTGTGTTTTGGTATGAAAACATCCTCTTTTGTATAATAGTAGAGGGCTCAAGTAGGATTCTTCGCAAAGCGCTCTTTGTAGGATAAACGCTGTTTTTGTATATATGTGCGAGTTCTGGTATATTTGTGCTCTCTGTTGTATGAAAGTGTCAACTTTTGTATATCTGTGCTCGTTTTGGTATGGAAGAGGCTCTACTCGGATAAATGGTCTTTTGGTATATATGTGTGTGTTTTGTATGAAAATATCTTCTTTTGTATAATAGTAGAGGGATCAAGTAGGATTCTTCGCAAAGCGCTCTTTGTAGGATAAACGATGTTTTTGTATATATGTGCGAGTTTTAGTATGTTCGTGCTCTCTGTGTATGAAAGTGTCCACTTTTGTATATCTGTGCTCGTTTTGGTATGGAAGAGGCTCTACTCGGATAAAATGATGTTTTCATACCAAAAACACACATATATACAAAAACATCGTTTATCCAACAAAGAGCGCTTTGCGAAGAATCCTACTTGAGCCCTCTACTATTATACAAAAGAGGATGTTTTCATAGCAACACGCACATATATACCAAAAGACCATTTATCCGAGTAGAGCCTCTTCCATACCAAAACGAGCATAGATATACAAAAGTGGACACTTTCTACAACAGAGAGCACGAACATACCAAAACTCACACATATATACAAAAACATCGTTTATCCTATAAAGAGCACTTTGCGAAGAATCCTACTTGAGCCCTCTACTATTATACAAAAGAGGATGTTTTCATACCAAAACACACACATATATACCAAAAGACCATTTATCCGAGTAGAGCCTCTTCCATACAAAACGAGCACAGATATACAAAAGTTGACACCTTCATACAACAGAGAGCACACCCATACCAAAACTCGCACAATTTTGTATAATAGGAAAACTTTGCCAGTATATTGATATCAAAATTATTAACATGATGGAAGAAATGCGAAGCTTGTATCATTGTTGTCTGTCATATTGACATCTTAGATCTAAGTTAAATTGTCAGTCTTCTGATAATTGATTTGCTCTGACGATTCCAACCAGTCAATACATTTCTTCCATCTAGACTGATGTTTCACCTGCTGGTAATTTAACTTATGCTGACAAGTGATCTTTGTTGTAAAAAAGCCTCTTTCTATACAGATATCAGATAATGGTGGTCAATTAGATCAAATTTACTCCATCGGAAGTCTTTTACCGTGATCGAAGTGTTTATTAGACTTTTGATTTGTCTTTCCTGACATACCATCCCTTTGAATGCTTGATAGTGTCGATGACTTGCAAAAATTACTGAGTGATCGGGATGCATATTCAGCATTTTTCAATTCACTTGGTCAGGTTCAAATGCAGAACCGTGTGAGTCACCATTTATTAGCTTCCAGCATTTTACTATTATTAATGTCAATGTACTTCACATCATTTTATACATTTAGGAAATATGGGCCCTGTAAAATCATGTAATCTAGTTTTATGTACGTCTTAGAATAATCTAGTCGGCGAGAGAAGTTGAGGTCGGGGGAGAGGATGGCGGCGGGGACGAGAGGGGGCGGGAGACGGTGGCGACGAAGCGACAAGAGGGCGAGAGAGGGCTTGGCGTCCGGGGTGGGCGTCGAGAGAGGGCTTGGCGGCGATGGTCGGAGGCGAGAGAGGGTCGGAGAAGAGAGGCGACGATGGTCGGGGGTGGGCGGCGATGGTTGGGGACGAGAGGCGACGATGGTCGGGGGTGGGAGAGGGGTCGGGGACGAGAGGTGGGTAGGGGTTCGGGAGAGGAGGAGGTTGTTGGGTTTCTTTATAATTTTCCAGCCCGAACTTTGGGGTAGTAACAATTTTCCCCTTTGGGAGGGGCATACTTGATATTTATCCAGATTTTTGCTCCCATTCCAGGGAACCCCAATCGGGGCTTTTAACCCCTTTCTCCAGAACGTAGTGGGCAGCGATTTAGCCCCCATTCGTCCCATTTCCAGCAGACAGAACGCCCCTTTTCTCCAGTGAAGAACGAGTGCAGCGGCAAGGGGTTTCGACCCTCTTCGTCCTCCTCAAGCGTGAGAAAGAGCTCCAGCGCAAGGGAGAGAGCAGGAGTAGCCGTGTTCGAGAGAAGCAGCGTCTAGGGCTGTGGTCTTTGGCTTGGAGGGCAGTGGTTTTGGGTGAGCTCGAGTGGGAGCAGCGGGAGGTCGTTGAGAACGACCTCAAGAGGAGCCAAGCATCGGGTTTGGGTCTCCATCCGGTAGCCCACAAGGGGAGTCACTCACCTATCTTGGATTTGAGCATGTTGTTTGATATTGTTAGATACCTAGGGCAGTTAGCTACTTGTAGAAGAACTACCTATTGTGCTCGTGGTTTGTACCTTGGTTTTGTGGGCAATAAAACCGGGAAGAACATTTGACTCCATTTGACCGTAGTGGAATCGTTGCCGGTCTTGCCCCGTGGTTTTTCCCTTGCTCACATTGAGTAAGGGTTTCCACGTAAAAATCTGTGTCTCGTGTGGTTGCTTGTTGTGGTGCTTGTGGTTGTTTATCATTGTTGCTATTGAGTTCCCGTGTGGGGAACATATATTCTTATTGTGCCATCTTTGTTGCAGGACAGATTTCAGGGGATATATCCTGGGTTGATTGCATCCTCCAATATCCCCAACAAGTGGTATCAGAGCTCAGGTTTGAGCAATATGGGCAAAGATGATGAAGGCACTATGATTAAGCTTACAAGTAGCAATTGACAGATTTGGAAGGCGAAGATGGAAGATATCTTGTATTGCAAGGACCTCCACGATCCCGTGGAGGGTGAGAGCGCCAAGCCGGAGAACATGTCCGCAGCAGAGTGGACAAAATTGAACTGAAAGGCTATTGGTACCATTCGGAAAGTGGCTTGACATGTCCATGTTCCATCATGTTGCCGAGGAGACCAATGTGAAGGAGCTATGGGACAAGTTGTCCGAGTTTTATGACCAGAAGACCGCTACCAACAAGGCTTTCTTGATTATAAAGCTTGTGAATTTGAAGTACAAGGATGGATGCAAAGTGGCGAAGCACTTGAATGATTTCCAAAGCATAATCAACTAGTTGACCTCCATGAGTTTGACTCTTGATGACGAGTTGCAGGCACTTCTCCTATTGGGTTCTTTGCCAGATAGTTGGGAGACTTTAGTTGTCACTGTGAGCAACTCTGCGAAGGATAGCAAGTTGACCATGGCTATGGTCAAGGGCAGTCTCCTCAATGAGGAGATTAGACGTCGCTCTTCGGGAGAGGCATCCTCCTCTTCACATGTGTAAGCAGTTGAGAGGAGAGGAGGATCCAACAGCAGAGGAGCGTCACAAGGAAAGACAGAAATCCAAAGACAAGTCCAAGGGTAGAGGAAAGTGTCACCATTGCCAGAAGCCAGGTCACTGGAAGAGAGACTGCAGGGTTTGGAAGAGAGAGCAAGCTGAAGCCAAGAAGAAAGATCAGAAAAATGGAAGATGGGAATGTAGCTGCAGTTGTCGCATATGAGAGTGCAGATGGAGGTGATTCTCACCATCCAGGACCAGTACTTGCATGCAGGGAGTGATTTGGAGTGGGTCGTTGACACGGCCGCTTCCTATCATGTGACTCCACACAGGGAGTTTTTCACCACCTACACGAGGGGTGATTATGGGAGAGTCTTGATGGGTAATGATAGTTACTCTAAGATCATTGGCATGGGCACCATCTCGATTCAGACTGATGTTGGGTGCTCAATGACTCTTCAGAATGTGAGGCATGTTCCTGATGTGCGGCTTAGCCTTATATCTGGTTCATAACTAGACAGTGAAGGCTACCATCTAAAGTTCGGCGACAACAAGTGCAAGATAAGCAAGGGTTCTCTCATCATGGCTAGAGGAAGCTTATGTCACACACTCTATATGACTAGAGTGAATGTCATGGATGGCAGTTTGCATGCAAGTGTGCAGATAATTTAGATTTGTGGCACCGTCGGCTTGGCTTACATGAGCCAGTAGGGCTTGCAGCTTCTTAGCAAGAGAGAGTTGATCCCTTACCACAATGACATCACCTTGTCTCCTTGTGATGCATGTGAGGTTGGGAAGAGCAGGAGTGCACCGTACAGAGCGAGATCCAAGGTGAAGGGAGACCTTCTACAGCTGGTTCACTCAGATGTTTGTGGTCCTATGGACACGACCTCTTTGGGAGGCAACAGGTATTTTGTCACGTTCATTGATGATGCATCTAGGAAGGTGTGGGTGTATGTGCTGAGGTTGAAAGATCAAGTTTTTGATTGTTTCAAGAAATTCCATGCCATGGTTGAGCACGAGACAGGAAAATTGTTGAAGTGTCTACGCACGAACAATGGGGAGAGTACACCTCCCATAGATTTCAGGGATATTGTGTAGAGCACGACATCATGCATGAAAGGACAGGGCCAGGCACATCCCACCACAATGGTCTAGCCGAGAGGATGAACATGACCATTGTTGAGAGAGTCCGTTGTATGTTGAAGACAGCGAAGTTGCCCAAGACCTTTTGGACCGAGGCGGTTTGCACCGTATGTTACTTGGTCAACCGATCTCCATCGGTTCCTTTGGGTTTTCAGATTCCAGAGCGTGTTTGGATAGGGAAGGACCCCTCATATGCTCATTTGAGAGTGTTTGGATGCAAGGCTTATGCATTGGTACCCAAGGAGCAGCGGAAGAAGCTGGATGACAAGGCGGTGCCTTGTATTTTTCTTGGCTATGGAGATCAGGAGTTTGGATACCGTCTTTGGGATCCAAGAAAGAAATCTGTTACCAGGCACAAGGATGTAATCTTTTATGAGAATCAGACGTTGGCTGAGGACATCACTGAGAGTGGTGATGCAGATGAGTTTTCCCTTGATCATGACAGTGATGAGGACACAGAGCCCTCTCCAGTACAGGGTACAGGTGGAGAGGATGGGCAGCTAGAGCAGCACAAGCCAGATGCAGACCCCGTTGATGCAGGTCAGGGGACCTAGGGCAGGGGGAGCAGTCTCATCCACATGCAGATGCAGCAGAGCCTTAAGTCAGGAGATCTGAGAGGACACGCCAGCCATCATCTCGTTATCCCACTTACAGGTATGTGATGCTCACAGATGCAGGTGAGCCATACACCTTTGAGGAGGCACAGGAGCACCAGGATAAGGGTCATTGGCAGAATGCAAATGAATGAAGAGATGTCATCCCTCAAGAAGAACAACACTTATGACCTTGTTGAGCTTCCTAAAGGGAAGAGAGCCTTGAAGAACAAGTGGGTTTACAAGCTGAAGTCAGATGACAACGGCTAGCAGGTGAAGTACAAGGCCCAGATTGGTAGTGAAAGGGTTCAGCCAGAAGGAAGGAGTGGACTATGATGAGATCTTCTCCCCAGTGGTGAAGATGAATTCAGTGAGAATGGTGCTAGGGCTTGTTGCTAGCAAGGATCTTGAGCTGGAGCAGATGGATGTGAAGACGACGTTTTCTTCACGGTGATTTGAAGGAAGAGATCTACATGGAGCAGCCAGAGGGTTTTCAAGAGAAAGGGAAAGAGCACATGGTTTGCAGGTTGAGAAAGAGTCTTTATGGCTTGAAGCAAGCTCCGAGACAGTGGTACTTGAAGTTTGATGCTTTCATGGCAAAGAAAGGCTTCAAGAGGACTACATCCGACCCATGTGTATATGTTCGTCTCTTCCCAATGACAGGTTCATCATTCTTTTGATATATGTGGATGACATGTTGATTGTAGGTCATGATTCCAACCTAATTGCAACGCTCAAGAGGGAATTCTCCAAAGAGTTTGAGATGAAAGATCAGGGCAAGGCAAAATCACATCTTAGGGATGCAGATTACAAGGGACAGAAAGAAACACATGCTGTGGTTGTCACAGGAGAGCTATGTTGAACGCGTGTTGGAGCGGTTCAACATGAAGAATGCAAAGCCTGTCAGTACGCCTTTAGCCTCTCATTTCAAGCTAACCAAAGAGTCATGTCCTTCTACTTCTGAGGAGAAAACAGAGATGGCCAAGATCCCATACCAATCAGCAGTTGGGAGCCTCATGTATGCAATGGTTTGCACTATACTCGACATAGCCCATGCAGTGGGCGTGGTGAGCAGATTCATATCCAATCTGGAGAAGGACCATTGGGAGGCAGTGAAGTGGATCTTGAGATACTTGAGAGGGACCACAAGTATGTGTCTTGTTTTTGGGAGGTCAGATCCCAAACTTTGTGGCTACACTGATGTAGATATGGCAGGAGACATGGACCAGAGAAAGTCCACCTCATGCTACATTTTCACCTTTGCAGGGGGAGCCATATCATGGCAATCAAACTACAGAAATGTATTGCTCTCTCAACTACCGAGGTAGAATACATTGCAGCAGCAGAGGCTGCGAAAGAAGTGTTGTGGCTACAACGCTTCCTTGGTGAGTTTGGATTGGAAGGCAGTGAGTCGGTTGTGTTTTGTGATAGCCAGAGCGCTATAGACTTGAGCAAGAGTACCATGCACCATGCTCGAACAAAACACATTGATGTGAGATACCATTGGCTGAGGGATGCAATTGAACAGAAGCAGCTCGTGTTGAAGAAGATCCACACCGATGAGAACCCCTCAGATATGTTGACAAAGGCAGTCACTCGTGACAAGCTTCAGCTCTGTAGAGAGCTGAGCGGTGTCACCTCTTCATGATCTCCATCACCAAGACAACACCTCCTCGTTGGGGCTGGAGGGGGAGGTTGTTGGGTTTCTTATAATTTTTCCATCCCCAACTTGGGGGCAGCAGTAATTTACCCTTTGGGAGGGGCATACTTGATATTTGCCTAGATTTTTGCTCCCATTCCAGGGAACCCCAATCGTGGGCTTTTAACCCCTTCTCCAGAACGACAGTGGGCAACGATTTAGCCCCCATTCGTCCCATTTCCAGCAGACAGAACACCCCTTTTCTCCAGCGAAGAACGAGTGCAGCGGCAAAGGGGTTTCGACCCTCTTCGTCTCCTCAAGCGTGAGAAAGAGCTCCAGCGCAAGGAAGAGAGCAGGAGTAGCCGTGTTCGAGAGAAGCAACGGCTAGGGCTGTGGTCTTTGGCTTGGAGGGCAGTGGTTTTGGGCGAGCTCGAGTGGGAGCAGCGGGAGGTCGTTGAGAACGACCTCAAGAGGAGCCAAGCATCGGGTTTGGGTCTCCATCCAGGAGCCCACAAGGGGAGTCACTCACCTATCTTGGATTTGAGCATGTTGTTTGGTATTGTTAGATACCGAGGGTAGTTAGCTACTTGTAGAAGAACTATCTATTGTGCTCGTGGTTTGTACCTCGGTTTTGTGGGCAACAAAATCGGGAAGAACATTTGACTCCATTTGACCGTAGTGGATTCGTTGCCGGGTCTTCTCTGTGGTTTTTCCCTTGCTCACATTGAGTAAGGGTTTCCACGTAAAAATCTGTGTCTCGTGTGGTTGCTTGTTGTGGTGCTTGTGGTTGTTTATCATTGTTGCTATTGAGTTCCCGTGTGGGGAACATATATTCTTGTTGTGCCATCTTTGCTGCAGGACAGATTTCAGGGGATATATCCTGGGTTGATTGCATCCCCCAATATCCCCACCAGAGGTGGGGGCGGGAGTGTCGGTCGTTGGATCATGGATCATCTCAACGCCACGTGTCCTTCATCCGTGGATTGCAACAGAGTTTGCTGCAATCCACTTACGGCAGAGGATCCACACCCTAGCTTAATTTCGTATCTTGCAAGCTTTTTGAGCCTCTATAGTACCTATCCGTCTCCCGGCCATGATCGAAGATCTTGGCATTCTATTCGAAAACATTTCTCTTTTTGAATGCGAGGGATATCTGCTTCCTGCTGGCTTAAGATACATCGGGATTTTTAATCTCTTGAAACTCTTTTTGGTTGGTTTTGGATGAATGAAGAACTTTTTCTGAAAAAATAATCGAGTGATGGTGTGTTTTTCTAGGTGTTAAAGTGCAGTTGTGGATGTCATCAGAATTTGGCCGTCAGATCTTCGATGTCGTTTACAACCCTGGCCGCACGATCCGCGATCTAGTTTAGTTCGAACAACGAGGGAATCATATAACTATGTCCAGTAGGGAAGGAAATTTCTTACGTCGACGGGATGCTGGATCGTTTCGAGAAATTCTCCCGGTTAAAGAATGCTCGATTGCTCCAAGCATTCGGGCCAAATTACGAATTCCATGCAATCAAATTCTCCGAGTGCACCCGTGCAAAAATTCCCCCCTCCCCCTCCTCCCCCTTCTTATTCCCACCACCGCCACTCCATGCAAACAAGGACAGCAACAGCCACAACCCATCATCGACATGATCGAGCTCGACCTCGAGTCCCTCACCTTCCACCGCGTCCTCGGACGCGGCGCCACGGGCACCGTCTTCCTCGTCTCGCTCACCCCGCCACCGCAAGAACCATTCGCTCTCAAGGTCATGGACCCATCCTCCTCCCTCCGCCGCGCTCGCTGGGAGCTATCCGTCCTCTCCCGCCTGCCCCCTCACCCCTTCCTCCCCTCGCTCCTCTCCCACCTCCCCCATCCCTTCTCCCTCGCCCTCCCCTTCTGCTCCGGCGGCGACCTCAACTCCCTCCGCCACCTCCAGCCCGATCTCCTCTTCTCCCCCGCCTCCATTCTCTTCTATGCTTCCGAGATCGTCTCCGCCCTCCAGCACCTCCACCTTCACGGTATCGTCTACCGCGATCTCAAGCCCGAGAACGTCCTCATCCAGTCATCCGGCCACGTCACTCTCACCGATTTCGACCTCTGTCACTATCTCCCCCCCAAGTCCCCCTCCACCTCCACCTCCCCGGAGAACCCACCTCCCAAACACCTCAAGAAGGCCAAATCCGCCCGCGTGTCCCCCGTCAGCCGCCGCGTACCGATCCCCTCGCCCCAAGAACGCTGCAACTCGTTTGTGGGTACCGAGGAATACGTCTCCCCGGAGGTCGTTCGCGGAGAGGGGCACGAGTTCGCCGTCGACTGGTGGGCCCTCGGGGTCCTCCTCTACGAGATGGCCTACGGCAAGACTCCCTTCCGCGGTAGCAATCGGAAGGAGACGTTCCGCAACGTAGTCTCCAAGGAGCCCGAGTTCACCGGAGCTCGCCGCGACGACCGCCTCACGGACCTCCTCAGGCGGCTCCTGGAGAAAGACCCAACTCGGCGTTTAGGGTACCACGGCGGCGCCGAGGAGGTGAAGGCCCACCCCTTCTTCAAAGGCGTGATGTGGGACTTCTTGGCCGACGTGGGTCGCCCTCCGTGGCTTCCGCCGCCGGTAGACGACGTGGAGCTCGAGGGAGGAGGTAGGATCGACGTGTGGGAGTACTTGAGAAGAAGGAAAGAAGAGAGGAGGGGGTCCGCAGGCGGAAACGTCGCCAGCGACGGCGTCGTTGTCGTTGGTCTGACGGCGGTGGGTAATATGGTAAATTGGGAATTAGTGGTTAACACGACAAGGAATATGTACATAGTGGAGGGGAGGGCTTGCCGTAGCCGTTGGCGGCAGACACACGAAGGGATGTTTATTACCTCACTCGTTGAGCTTCAACTTATTCTTCTTCCGTTTATTATTATCGTGTAAACGGACCGGTTGTAATTTTTCTTAGGTCCTGTTTTGTTGGAGAATAGCCCTCGAATAAGGGGCCAATTCTCTTTCCGACACGGTTCTCGGTGGTATGATTATTCTCCATTATTCCATCTTATTTTACTTTTATTCTTATCTTTATCCACTTTACCTACTTTTATTTCACCTTATTCTTCTTATTCTTATCCTCAGAACGGAGAATAGACATTTACTCTCCATCCTTATTCATGTTTATTCTCCTATCAAACGGGTCCTTAGTATTAATTATAAAAATTGGGACAGCGTAAAAATTGGGGCAGCGTAAAAATGATGATAGATTTGAAACCGAAGGGCTTCCGAAGCACCCATCAAAAGTCGGCATGCCCCCAATTGCCCATAACAAGCTCACAGCCCTGCAAGATCTGACTTTCAAACTAGGAAGTAATTCAGGGGAGTTGATTTATTGGAAACACTTGCCTATATGATTTTATTATTTTACATATAAAAATTATTTTTTGTTTATATACTCTTATACGTTAATATATATATTTTGACTACAAATGTAAGATATTGTACGTTTTACTTCTAATTTAATTATAAAATATTTCAAAATAATAAGTTTTTAACGGCTAACCGATCCGAGCAACTACAGAGTCTACTGTACGGACAGAGATGTTTGTGTCCAGTCCAATATTCAAATCCCACCAGTGATATAATGGAAGGAGAATACCTGCTAAATCGCATGTGCATCAGAAAATTAGTTTAATCATGTAATCAACCAAAGATCATCGCGAGGTAAGGAGTTTCCCACATCATTTTCACATGTTAATACATTGTTGTGTACATGAATACAAACATAGATGAATACAAATCGAAATAAATTGAATACTTAATTAGTATGAAATAATCTAAATGAATATCGATAAAATAACAATAGTTGTGATACTAATAACAACATCAACCATAATACTTAGGGTTTCTTACACTCATAACCTTGAGTAATTCCACAATAATAATTATAACCTTGCATAATCGCGAATTACACGAGAAATACCAAGTAATGCTTGACTCTTACATGACATAACCCTGTGTTATATTCCGTTTGAGATAATCCGTTATATTTGACGGTTTCCGTTAAAAAAGACAACTGCCCCTAAAGGTCATTCTTATTTACAGAACGTGCCATCCTCTCTTCATGCTTGCCCCTCTCCCCCCTGCTCGAAGCAGCCCACCGACAATCCTCTCCTGCTCGAACCCCCCAGCAGCCCCCCAGCTGGTCCTCCCCTGCTCGAGGCCCCCCAGTCTCCCCCTCCTTCCCCCGCCGAGCACTTGAGAGGCCCCCACCCCCGTGTCGACCCTTCCGCTCGAAGACCCCCTCCCCCCGCCATCGAGGCCCCACCCTTGCGTCGACCCTTCCGCTAGAAGCCCCACCCCCGCCTGCTCCTCCCCTGCTCGAAGCCTCCCACCGCCCCGCTCCCCGGCTTGAAGCCTCCCGTGCCGAGCCTTCCCCTCCATCGCTCGGAGACCCCCCCCCCACGCACCTCTGCAACCTGTTGATCTGTAAGCCTCCCCAGTCCCCGCATGTAGGGATGAGCATGGGCCGGGCTGGGCCGGGCCCTGAAGGGCCCAGGCCCAAGCCCGCTTAAAAAATTCGGGCCTTGGGCCGGGCTTAGCCCACAAAATTTTTTTTTGCTCGGCCCAAGCCCAGGCCCGGCCCAATTCCTTTGGGCCGGGCTTGGGCCGGGCCGGCCCATCGCCACCCGTTAGAGACTATGAATTTTGAGTCTTTTGTTTCAAGTTAATCTCAACTCAAGTTACACAAGCTAAATTTGTTTTAAAACATGTGCCATAATACTTGTGAAACAAGTAAAATTCGATTCTACCAATCCGATGATATCTCATTTTTTATACGTGCACTCAATGTCGGATACCATGAATGTCTCACATGTATATAAACTGAAAGAGTGAAACAAACTTAGCAGTTAACAATAGGTGCACCAGACCTTACATGTTAAAAAATGGGCATAAGACCCATATTGGGTAAAGGTTCAATAATAGAAAATATTCTGATTGAAAAATAAATACTAACAAATCCAAGAATAACCAATACAATCTAAACCAAAGACTAATTAAAGAAAATTAATACTGAATTGAAATACAATGATCAGCAACTCATATGTCACACGCCTGACTTTCTTGATTTATAAACATTGTATGAAGATGAGATACAGGAAGGGAGTGTACATGAGATAGGGTGGGAGTTTTCATACGTGTATGATATGGAAATGGTTCGGGCCCTCTTCGGGTCGGGCCCTTGGGCCGGGTCGAGCTGGGCCGAGCAAAGCCAAGCCCGGCCCAAAAAAATTTTGGGCCTAAATATTGGGCCCAAGCCCGGCCCGATGTTCATTTGGGCCTAGGCCGGGCCGGCTTTTTGGGCTGGGCTTCGGGCTGGGCCGGGCCGGCCCAGCCCCAATGCTCATCCCTACCCGCATGCACCCCACTTTGGGCGAGTCCCCTCCCCGCACCTTTGCAACTGCCCCGCCGTCAACCTCTACAAGGGACCACACCCCCCACCTCGAGCACCCCCCTGCCGTTGATCTACAAGCACCCCACACTCCCCCCCCCCCCCCCGGTCTATTTGCTCGTCGTTGATCTGCAAGCCCCCACAGGACCCTGCATGCAACCGGCTCCCCCCACCCCCTGGCCGCCGCCTGCTTGCCATCCTTCATTCATCGTTGAAGCCCTGCAAGCCCCTGCGTCGGAGCCCTCGAGCCCTACAAGCCCCCGCATCGAATCCCTCATGCCCTGCAAGCTTCCCGTGTCGAAGCCCTTCCTCGTTCCCTACACCTGCAAGCCCATCCAAAAATATTTTCCTTTTTCCTTTTTTAAGATTTTAGCAATACCAACCGTTAGATGACGGATTGGTTAGATTAACTCAATCATTTGGTTGAGTTAATGAACTCACCTAACGGAAGATTATATTATAAAACAGAGCATTTATTCAGGGTTTGGGGTATAATTCACGATTATGCAGGGTTATGATTGTTATTGCGAAATTTCTCAAGGTTATAGGTGTAAAAATCCCCATACTTACCATTCTAATATTGCCAATCATAAAGTGGAAGCTAGGAAAGGAATGTAATTTTTCATCAGAGCAGCTTTTTCTTGGACATTGGGAAACATAGATTCCAAACATCCAATTTGGCTTTTAGTCCACTCCTATTCGGTGGAAGAGGATCCTCAGTTGTAATTTCTTTTATTTTTTTTATGATTTCGATTTCCAAATCCAACTTTATAGATTGAATCATAGATCAATGCTCTACATATTTTCTAAATTTCATTCAAATCCGAGATTATTTGCTATTTTATCTTAATAGTTTAAAGATCGAGTCATTTTAGAATAGAATTTAAGTTACTTGGATCTTGACAGAATGTTAGACCATTAAGATAAAATAACAATTAAGCTCGGATTGAAGCTAAATTTGGAGGATATGTAGAGCATTAATCTAAAATTTAATCTATAAAGTTGGATTTTGAAATTAAAATCTAAAAAAAAGAGATTACAACACCTCTGCCGTAACTCTAGTTACCACAGGGGATTTTCTTCTATGTAAAGCTTCTTCACCATCAAGAAAGCCTAATACTTTCCCCATATCTCCGTAAGCACGCTTTGGATCACTAACCAAAATCAAAGCACATCTTTCTATCCAGTCCTCAAGAAAGCACAGGTTTTGAATCCCAGTCTCATAACAGACTAATATCCTGCTATTTAAGTAAATTATCTCGCCATCCACTGGTGTAAATCTTGACAAGAAGGAATATGCTAAGAAATCATCCATACGTGTGCTTCAGAGGGCATCCACATCCATACGTGCAAACCTCTTTGAGGAGAAACCATTGGGCTCTGGTCAGACAAACTTCACATTATTATTTTCCTGAAAATTTTTCCATCAGATACCATGCAGCATATGGGATTATCATGCACATATCCTGACATTGGTAATATCTGTATAGATACACCAACACAACAAACTCAATCTCGGCATGCTCATCTCTGTCAGAATTCCATACAAATTCATGGAAAACACAAGGATATTCTGACAATATACAGAGTGAAAAAATCCATTAATTTTCTCCACGACTGCTTAGCTGTGAGCATGTGGAGCTTCCTGGATGAACCTTCTAAATCCCCAACTGGGAACAAAATATATTATCAAAAATTGAAACAGCAACTGGGGTTGTATTAATGGGATTGGGGAAGGGTAGCCCAAGGGCTATATAAGGTTCTGATAGGAGGGGGGCGACTGTTCAACTGGCTTTGCATTAATTGAGGGGGAGTAGATAAGGGCTCATTGGGCAGCAAATTGCTAATAAGGAAAGGGGCACAGTACAGATACTGTTGTCACTGCAATGTCCCAATTTGCAGAAGTATTGTGTATCATTGTTGTGATCTGATCCAATCCTGCAGTGCAGAGGGCCTCTAAATCATATGCGTGAGGCATGTGGGCACTAAATTGACTAGCTGTCTTTTTGGTACACGAACAAACAAAGTCCAAAGCCCTCTCCTTTTTACTGTGCACACTGGCTACATATCACTGCTTGGCAGGTATGGTACATACAATACTTGTTAGTTATATGGTAAATAAAGGTTACATCTTTTGGGCATCGAGGAGAATGAGTAGGTGATGAAATTTAGTGGTTACTGAAGCAACCCATCTTTGAATGTGTGGGAGCTGCTCTTAATATGCAAAGTTAGGGTGATCTGTTCCATGAAGATCACAATGCTGGAGGCGATGGGATTTGAAACATCATGATGTGTATTCCTGTAATCCCAAACATAGACCTTTATCAACAGTTGGTGTGGAAACTAAGGGCATGTTTGGTTGCTGGATTGGACTGGGTTGGATTGAGGTACACCGGTGTATCCCTCCTTCCAACTCTCTTAATCCTCCTCACAGTTTACTATTCATAGGGGTACAATTTAATTAGCTTCAATTGGGATGCTAACGTATAGATTGGAATTTCTGGGTAGGGGGAAGTTCGGGTGTAGAAAATAGTACCATATTTTTTGATTCTGATATTTTTGTGGACAACTATATGAGTTTTCACATAAATTGTAGTAGCAAAAGTAGAAAGAGTGTTGAAGGGCCACACATGTGTACACACACTCCAATCTTGCTCCTGCTTCGGAGTGTCGATTCGAAGCTCGGATTTAAATAAGGGTGTCATTGGACGGGAGTTTGGATCCTTTAGGTAAGTTCACGTTTAGCTAGAGTAGGTAATATATCAAAGATGAATGACGCAACATTCCTTTTACAAGTGACAACCATCTAATAAAAAGAAAAAGATTCAAATTGATTGGGACGTTAATGGCAAACCTCTCATCTCTTAATGGATACTTTTCGTAAAATTTGAAAGTTACTTTATATATTTCTACTAATCAAATATTTTATTTAAAAATTGGTGATCACTTTTCAACACAAAAATATTACACCAGTAAAAAGATCCATACCATCATCATTATTTGATTGATCAAAAAATTACAATAGGAAAAAAATTGATTGAAGATGGACAATATAACATCCAAATATCCAAATGTTGGTGGAAGATGATTGGCCATTATATATGCATTTGTATCATTCTGATATGTATGTCCATATCCGTAAAAAAATTATATTAGACATATGGATCCGCAAAATTTTTTTGATTGGAAACAAATATAGATGTCTTTTACTGTTATGGATGATTACCATACAAATGGTTTCGTAAACAATTACTATATCCATATTCATATTTTTGAGGATACAGATACAGATAATTTTTCTGCTATCAAAATAAGGAACCAAATACATATGATCTTTTACCGTTAGAGCTGATATTTTACTATGCGGACACGTACATATAATTTTATGCATATATGGATAATAAAGAAACACGATTTCAACTTTAGTATGTATATTATTGTATATATTTTCAATCAAATAATTATGAAATCATTTGTTTGATGTTTGATATTGTATTTTTTTTCAGATATTGATATATATCATAATGATATGAATGTAGATTATAGGAATAGCCATCTTCAACCAATATACGGAAATCTATATGCTACGACATCCATTCGAAAAATCCATTTGATGGGTACTTACAGATACCTGATTGTTTCATATTATAATTTTTTACCATTAGATACTGATGATGATATGAATCCATTTGATGTTGTAACTTTTTTTGTTCATAGGAAAGTGATTAGCTAGATGAAAAGTGATTTGATGTTGTGATAGGAATCTATTTTTGTGTGTATAAGAAATATTTAATTACTAGAAATATATAAAGAATCCTTTAAACTTTTTTAAAAAGTAACCAACATTAAGAGAGGAGAGGTTTGTTATTAATGCTCCAACTAATTTCTATCATTTCTTTTTATTAGATGGTTGCCACATGTAAAGGGGATGATGCGGTATTCATCCATGCTATATTACCTACTCTAGGTCAAAAGTGAAGTTATCTAGAGGATCCAAACCCCATTGGATGGAGGTTACAAATCTGAGCTGACCTGATCTCTCCACAACTTATAGTTCTACATCGCAAAACACAACTTGGAATCACACTACACATTCTTCTTTATACTCTCTCCCCTTAATGTTTTCTAAGGTGCTTTCAAGGATGATCTCCGTTAGAGTATGCCAACATCGATTGTGAAACTTCGTATATGAGCACATCACTTGATCCGAAGCACCGGTAAAGTGAGCGCGATATTTTCTCTAAGGGAACTCTATATGAATGCTTTGGTGATCTGTTAACGTGATTCATTTTCCATTTGTTTTATGTTCTTGCGAGTGATTTCTTATTATGGTTTTGTGGATCCTGCCTAGTACCATATATGATCTTGAAATATCAGGTCTTTCTTTTATTCATTGGATTATGTAATGATATCTTATAATTGTTTTTGGGTTATTCCGTGGTTGTTGATTCGGTTAATAATGTTTAACAAAGTGATTTATGATCCTGAAAATCTGAAAAATTTTTTGCTTGATGTCATTGTCGATAATCATGTCAACAATTATCTTAGAGAAATTCAAAATCATATTTAAAAACATGATGGACACGACTTGAAAACAAGGGTAGATATGATAAGAATGCTTGGGTAATTACATGGACAGATTTCCATTCATATACAACAACATATAAAATTTTGATTGACCAACATCGGATTAATTTCAATGCTTAAAACATGTTACTCATTGTAAAAAAAGAAAACACAACTTCGAAAAGTCAAAAGGCACAATCTGCATGGAAAGAATATGACCATATACATCATGACTGCATTTTGTTGGCTTTGTTCCAACAAAGTATTTGATATATACGATTCATCTACATATACTACACACAATTTGACAAAAAGGTATAACACTAAAGAAATCGTACTGAAAAATGCTCCATCGTGAAGTTCTTAAAATTTTCGATGGTCAAGAAAAAAAATCCTTTTATATATGCATACACATGCGAAATTCTGTTCCCTACTCGATGGTTTGGATGATACTAAAATGAAAATTTTTCGGAAAAGTTTTATATCTAGACAATTATAAAAAAGTTTTCTAACTCATAGAAGTCTTCAAGACGATCCTTACTCACGGGAATGAAACATCTTTATAGATGACTTGATGCTGGAAATTGACACTAAAGAGGAACACATGGAAAAGAAATCCGTAGTACTCGTGGATGTTCAGGCTAAGATACATTTCATGAGCTTGAAGGAAAAATTAGCAAAAATGAAAGTGCATAAATTATAAAGGCAAACTTAAATTAAAAAAGCAAGATTCAGAAATAGGCAACAAAGGCACTGAAAGAAGTACCATTCGTCCTTGAAAACTCAGTAGAAGACTGAACATCTTGAACTTAGGTCTTCATATTGTTATCACGGAAAACTGTCCCTTATAACTCGTTAAGCTCGGGTCCAAATGAACTAGTTGATATCCACTCAAAATGCGTGTATCTAAGTTGCCAAGCAGTAATCTCTCAATCATATAACCCGCTAACACTTTCATATAACCCGCTAACACTTTGACAGTTAGATGTGATATTTTATTTGTTGTATTACCTCCCCCAATCCTTTATATTTGCAATGTTCTCATTGCGATATAACACATCACTTATTCTTAGTAATAGTGGTGCTTGCATGCTCCAGACTTAGGCCCCCTCGTATAGCCCTTTTCACTATTAGAAGGACCCCATTCTAATACTTAATACCAGTTGTAATGGAACTGACCGTGCGGCTTGGCGGAATCACGCGACTTAAAATCGTACGTCTGAACCGTTACTGAAAATTGTATAGTAATCAATAAACAATAAAAAATCTACCTTATAGAATTGCGATCACCATTCATATCCCAAAAATCCATTATTTCAACACCGACAAGGGTATACTTGCAAAAAGAAATCTCCATGATGATATAACTTGCCTTTGGTTCTGGTGGGCATATAAATATATTCCAAATCCATGCAATAAATCCTACCATGGTGAATAACTCCGCAACGCGATCCTAACCACATGACGAACTTCATCATTCACTTGAAATTGACAAACATAGATTTTCATGAACCTAATGATGAGTATTCATGGGTATTATCAACACATGCCTATTAGTTCCCATACTTGTTTTAGTTCATATGCATTGACTTATTATGATTTACTTTCCTTAACTACTTTTATTTGACTTATTATGATTTATTTTTCCTGCATGACTTGTTATGATTTATTTTTTATTAAAATATTTCTTGCATGACTTATTATGATTTATTTTCATCAAACCATTCTTGCACAACATGTTATGATTTATTTCGTGAAACCATTTTTTGCTTGACATTTCATATCCTTATCTTGTTATGTTCTCATCTTCAGGTACTTGCGGTCCATGACATGACATGTAATTGTACATGAAGTGTAAATGACTTGTTCATTATCCTTTACGTTTCCGTAAACCATACACCCCAAAATCGCATTACCATTTTGGCTCACAAAACACTTTCTAGTCGAAACATGTGACTCTTTACGATTTTGTAATTTAAATTTTATTTTTATATTATATGCATTTGAACATAATGCGTTCAACTTGTGCATGATGGGAATTTGGTACCCTATTATTTCATTTGACCAAAAAATATGAATAATACTTAGATCAAGAATAATATAACTTGTTACGGATGGGGATGTTTGTAAAAAGTTTGTAAAATATAGTTTGTAAAAATATTTGAAAAATTGTTTGAGAAATTATTTGCAAAATGAGTTTTTCAAATGTTTGACAAATTTGCAAAAATATTTTCAAATGTTTTGAATACTTTGTAGATAATTATATTGCAAAAATTCTTCAAAAAAACTCTACTTGTAGAAAAATTATTTATAAATATGTATAAAATCCTTATAAATATGTACATAACACTTGTGAATGCCTTCAATTCACTAATCTCTTTTAGAAGTTCCTAAAAAATTGAATAAATGTTTTCAAACCACCATAAAATTTTGTAAAATGATTTGAAAAATTCCATAAAAAGTGCAAAACTAGAAAACTATTTTCACAGATATATTTTCTGCATTGGATAATCATTTTCCAGAATGATGTGATAGTTGAACAAGTCTGAATAAAATCTAAAGATTGAGGCTTGGTCTAGACCTTGATCCACTTAATTTCACAAGAACCTTTTATAAATTGAATTAAGACTTTTCAGGTCAATGAGACTTAATTCTTTGAGTCCACTAAACTATGTTCACATGTCAACTTAACCATCCTAAGTAGAATACCCCGGGGTGCACACATGACTCTTGTTAATAATGACTTAACTTGGACAAGCACTCCACACTTAGCTCAACTCTGATGATGTGGTGAGGGTTGGGTTCTTTAATTTGATAAGCACGCGTGTGGAAACCTGCATCAACTCAATAGGTGGCCAGTGCCTCCCAACCCGATCTAGTGGCATGGACATCTAAATACATGATATCGTGGGCTCCAGTAAAGCTTAAAAAGAGGGATAGTCTACTAGCTTAAGAGGAAAAAGTCATTATGTTAATGTTGATATATATAGTAACAATGCAAAAATCAAAAACTCCAAAAGAATATATGGGAAAAAAGTCAATGAAAAATCAATTTCCGTTGGAGTATGTATCAAATAAGCAAGGCATTACACTTCAAAGTCAAAGAAATCAAGGTTTCCCGTAGCTGGAGACTTGTCTACACTGGTCAAGCTCCACAATATATGCAACTACACTGGTTACAGTCCATTTTTCTTCTCTACCCCATCTTATTGAGCCGGTTGTATCTGAACTTAGAAGGAAATACTCCGGTCCTCAAGGAAAGAGTAGCTAGATTGGGGAATTATGGTTATCTTGCTGAGGGAGACTATTTTTTGCTATTTCTTTTGGGAAGAGCTGTATTCACGTACATTATATAAGTGAGATTCATAGTCATAAAAGTTTGCGTATGAAAAAACTTATTCTGACCTGGCCATTGAGGCGACCTGAACAGAGGATTATGGAACTTTAGGGCTGTTAAGTTTTAGATCCTATTCCCAATAAGGATCTGAACAAACAATCCAAATATCTTAACTAAGCTTCAAACTTTGATTTTGTGAAGATAAGTTTACAAATCATTATCATTCTAAGTTCTTTATTTTCATTTTTCTTTATTTTCTCTTTTGCTTCACTTATTCTTCTAATAAGTGTTTGCTAGGGACTAGCAAAGGTAAATATAAGCGGTGATGGATAGTCGTTCATCTACCTTTATCTTTCACTTTATCTTTATATCCCTATCAAAATACCTGTAAATAAAACTAACTTGTACAAACTAACATCTAACATTCATCTGTAAAATAGTCTGTAGTTAGTGTATAGTTATCTGTACTTAAATCTAAAATTAAAGAGTAAAGAAAAGAACAGAAAAATCAATGAAGCATCAAAAATACTGAATGGCACTAAATCTCGAGACCAAGTCAAGATTGACTTGGTCGAAAAGGAACAAAGTAGGGGGAGATAAGTCCAAAATATTGTACATAAAACCCTAATTAAATACTCTACAAATATACATTTTTAAAATATTTTATTCTTCACATTACACACCTAAAATAAAAAAATGTTCAACATGAAACTTGTACATAATAATATATAAAAAGTTATAAAAATAATTGTCAATAAAAATCGTGCACAATGAAACTTGTACACACACATAAAAAAGCCGTAAACAAAACTTCATAGATTAATATCTCATCCATATGAACTCAAAATACACCAAACTCACCTCTATTGTATTTCAAATTAAATTATCTATCTAATAAAGATGGTTTCACTAAAAAAAGAGATAAGATGTAAAAGTTGGCTTTATGGGGTACTATTGTATTGTATATCTGTATATAATATTAATATATTTTATTTTTTATATTTTTTCTCTCTTTACATTTTTAAATAATTGTATATAATATATAAAACATATTATAAACATAAATTCAAATAAAAACATTAAAATACATGTAAAATAAATAATACATAATAATATATGGGTATATTGTACCCAGAATATATATGTGTGTATTTATGTATACGTGTAAATAAAATCATAAAAAATATAAAAATATAAAAATATGTATTTAATAATATTATAAATATATAAGATATGTAAATATGATAATAAGTATTAAAATATAAAATAAAATAAAATACACAAGATACATGTAAGATACCTATAAGTATACATGTAAAATTAACACTTATAAATAGTGTTGTAAAAAAGTCACAGAAAAACAGCTTAAAAAATTATAACATTTTCCATGTTTTAAGTTGTAATTAATAAAACCAATTACTACTTATTATTGAATTAATAAGGGTTTTAATTTCTATTTTGCCCTCATTGGTATGACGTGGACCAATGAGGTTTTTCCTTTTGTTGATCTGCAGGTCAACTATACCATTTGCTAGCCTTGACAATGCCAGTGCATGTAAGCCCCTCTCTTCTCCCATTTCTTTGACACCCTCCTCAACTTCTTTTTCCTCGAGCACCCCACCATCCTACGCCTCCTATATCCCTCTGCCACACCCATACAATAGGATCCACCAACATTGTCTTCTCCTCACTCAATCGTCTTCACGAGATGGTCCACCGCCATTTCTATAAATAAACCCCAACACCCTTCTGCAACTTTTTGATCCTACTATCCTACCTGTAACACGAATCTCAAAAGCCAGCTTCCCTCCTGGTGACAACAATGAGGTCCGACGAGTATCGGTGTCGATAAAGGTGGCTGGAGAAGCGATCCACTATCGTTGGGCTTCAGCTTTGGTAAAGGTCATTTGCTCTAGGTAATCTCCTATTGAGCTGCTAGCTTAAGTAGGTTTTAACTTGCAATTTCCTTTCCTAGCACAATTTAAGCAGTAGTTTAGCATGATTTCATTTCATTAACATAATTTAATCAAATTGAAGTTCGTCGGAGCTAGTGCTCCAGCCACAGTTCTCCGTCGAGTCACCCCTTGTTCCGACCCGAAAACTGTCTCACCATCTTTCCCCCTTCATTTCTCCACACAAATCATCCATTTGACCCCTCAATCTTTTTCAGATCATTGAATCAAATATATGTTTTGTCACATCGTCAGAAATATGTCGACCACACCTATTTTGTGTGAATAGCTTCAATTTGGATCGAGGAGACAACCCTCGAACCCCTCAATTTTTTGTGCATGAATCCAGACTTGAGAGCTCATGACTTGGAGCTCGAATTAGATGGAGAGTTCCCCAGGTCTCCTGAGCCAAATTGATCTCCAAGCCTTAATCAACGAGGTCTAGACCTCTGTGAAGGTCCCTGCAGCTGTGGAGTAATACCAGGAAAGAGAGGAGGTCAGTGTTGTGGGGAATCGATGATCCGAGGAAGATAAGAAATCTGTTCTCCCTTGTTCTTCCTCCTTGCTCCATCGTCATTTGATTGACGCCACAACCCAGATCTAATCTGGATTGTTCTCTCAATGCGAAACAATGCTTCTTCTCGATAGTTCATCTTCTGTGGGACCACGTGGCGTGCTCAAAACCATTAATCAACGATGCGCGCGCCCTGTACACGGACCCCAAAGGTATACTTTGCCAATACCCCTATACCATTTTGTTGTCATGTTTAGTCCTGTAAATATTAAATCCAATGTAATATAAATATATTATTTTATAAAAAGGACCCCGCCCTTTATTGTATTTATAAATTAGTCCTTCTGCATCACGTATAGCGACACGTGAGGCACTGTAAATATTGCAATTATATCCTTATATTTTTGGGATATGTTCAGAAATGAAGTTTAAGTTCTTGTTAACTGCAAATATGTCTCCGTGACTGCAACCTTACACTTCTTGCATTTTGTGCATATTGGCTATTTTTATTGCTCTAAACTTTGTAGGAAAATTATGTTAGATGACTGATGTCATGCTTAATCTCACATAATTTTATTTTGGCATTTTAACTGATTTATCCAACTTCTAAAAATACAAGAACATGCATTTTCACCATATTTAGCCTAAAAACCCATAAAAATATAAAACCTTTTCCAAAAATTCAAAAAAATATATTATCTATATCATACCACATATCTGAAAACTCACTAAAATAATACAAAATAAAAAATATAAAAATCACAAAACCGTGAAAAATCGTATAAAAATGGCAAAAATTATATAAAAATCCAAAAATATATTTATTTGTGAATTTTCTTTGTTACATATACTATATATTAAAAATAGTTTTGAGTGAATTCTGAACTTATATATTTATTAAACTCAAAATAATCTCGAGTATTTAATCTGTTTACTATTTTGTATATTTTAGTTATAAAAATACTTAAAAATCCTTCAAAAATCACTAAAATGGAGCAAAATATAAAAAAGACAACATGTTTTATTTTCTTTATTTCGATCGTATTTGACTTAAATAAAAATCCTTATACCTATATCATCTATTATATACATATTGCTTATATAATATATATTATTTATATTATTATATATAACTATATATTTTTTAAAAATAAAAAGAATTAAAATTTAAAACATAAAAATTATAGAAACATTTAAAAATCCATAAAAATTAAATATAATTAAAAACCCACATAAAAATAAGAAAAATAAAAACAAAACATAATATAAAATACTTATTATTAATTAGCAATAATTACTAATAATTAACTACCCTATAATTTTGCTGCTTGAGTTTGACACTCTACATTACTTACACTCTACACACATATAGCAGAGTTATGATAAATTTTAACTAACATATGCATTTGATTTATTTATCTATTTATCAGTGGGTTATCTGTTGTTTGAATTTGATATTGATCGCCACAATGATTAGGGTTTCAACCTTGTTAAGAACTCTAGATCAATCCCAATTCAAATGGTTGGACATTTAGAATGGCATATGATGTGGCCTTGGTCAGGAGATGCTTTTCCTTGCAGGGTACCTTCTGCTTGTGATGTCTTGTACACCTCGCCATCAGTTCTTTCATGAAAGGAAAATATTCCAAGGCTTCCTTTAGTTGAATCTTTAAGTAGATGTTTTCTTTGTAGAGCTTTTCCATCCGAGGATTACGAGGTTGTTTTTGATATTTTTAATATTCTCCTTTCCTCTCATAAGGCATTGGGAAAATTAACCATAAAAGGAGTAGACGCAATAACATGAATTTCTTTCATATTTATATTGTTCTCTGCAAAAAAATTACTCTGCATTAGCATGTACATTAGTGGTCCCTATAGTGCGTATTTGCATGACCACCAATTTGCCTGGCCATAAAGTAAAATGTAAATATCAATCTTTTACATGTAGTTTACTCTGTGCACCAATTAAACTTAAGTATTACTACATATCTATGACCACAATTAGTAAGATATAAACCTAAATTCATGACTATTTATACTAAATAGATATCAATTATG
Source organism: Ottelia alismoides (assembly GCA_037367405.1). Lineage (NCBI taxonomy): Eukaryota > Viridiplantae > Streptophyta > Magnoliopsida > Alismatales > Hydrocharitaceae > Ottelia > Ottelia alismoides. Next base: position 179,970 of record JAZKJV010009343.1, read on the forward strand.
CACTCTACATAATTGTATACAGGGATATTTACTTCCATAATCTTGAGTAGTTTTGTATTTACGTACATAGCCCTCTATAATCACGAATTACATGAGAAACTCCGAACAATCACTCCGTCTCATACCCATAACCCTATGTTATTTTTATCCAATAACTCAATCAGTCCATCGAGTTAACTTAATCCATCTTCAATCCAATGGCTATGAGTTAAACTTAAAAACAAGAAGAAGGAAAAACTCTCTTCCTCCTCTAGGCCCCTCCTTCCTATACCCCTCCCCTTTTGACCACCTCCCTTCTTCGTCGCCTCCTGCAACCCCTTCTTTACCCCCTTTGCACCCCCCCCCCCCCCCACACACACACACAGAGCCTCCTCCTCCACCCCCTCTACACCCCCTCTCCTTTGCTGCTCCCCTCCAGCCCTTTCTTCCTCCTCCTCCGCCCCCTTCGCTGCCCCCTCCCACTCCCCATCCCAGCCCCCTCTGATGCCTCCCTTTCAGCCCCCTCGTCCGCCCCACCAGGCTCCTCCACCACCCATCGTCGTCCTCACACATCCTCATCAAGCTCTGTCATACGCAAGATCAGAAGAGAAGAAAATAGGAAGACGATGCTCAAGTTGTCCAAGTTGAGGAAGATGGGGGCCATCTTTTGAAAATGTAATTTTGATTAAGGGGTAAAATTGTCAAAGAAATGACGGATTCCGTCAAAGTTAACAGAGGAAATGGATGGAACTTGACACATGATTATGTCATGTAAGGGCTAAACATTATTCGAGGTTATCGATGTAATTCATAATTATCAAAGATTATATACATAAAACAAAACTACTCAGAGTTGTAGATCTAAACATCCATTGTATGTAAGGCGGAGACTCATTGCCCAAATATGTTAGTTCAATAGAGGTGAAGCCCTTTCAATTACTTTATACGGGTCACATGTCCATAGACTTTATTCTCAGCTCCATTAACGGGTCGAAGATAGAACATGAAATGAAGCAAACAATACTTAGATATTGCAAATATGTGTATGAAGACGTAAAATTACATGCCAATATACTCATGAAGGACAAAAAGTTTGACTAATAATTGAATACTGAGGTAACGAAGAAAGTTAAATTCATGGATTCATAACTATCCGATTCCTCAGTTATAACTTCTCGTTTTGGAAAAAAAAACATCAAAATGAAGTTAAAGCAACATCTTAAATTCAAAAGTGCATTATTAACGAATTCCAAATCCGACAAATTAAACTACTAAGGGATGGTTATATGTTAAAGAAATTAAAATTTTGATGCTGGGAGAAGATCTGAAGGGTTCTTTTTTAGTGGAGTTGAAAGTTTATGATATAAATAGATCAATAAATTCTTATTTCCATTTACTCATCCGGAAATATCTTGATAATTACTTCACTTTAGAAGGTGAAAACCTGATTCTTTATACTCCAATATATCACTTGGAAGGTGATTCTATGTTGACTATTTGATAATCTTATCAAATGGAGCATAAGTATAGATGTAAAAAAATGCAAAAAGAAAACATTGTCGAAAATTGATATTCATTTTTCAAAATGCCGCTTAATTAGAGAAATCATCAACAACAATACCGAATATCAAAATACCATCAAAGTCAAGGAGAATCAACCTTACAAGAAATTAGATCTAAGGCAACGAATAATTTGAATATTCGTAAACATATCTTCTGATGTTCAATGTATAACAACAAATATTATTCATTGTAATATTAGTTTTGGTTCTTTTAATTAGCAACTGATATCATATTCATTGCTAAAGGTTCATATGTCAAAGATTTATCCATTGGTTTATCCATCAAAATATGTACAAATCATTGTTAAATTTAACAATAATTAGAAAAAAACATCAACGGATATCCACTATTATATTATTTGATGCTAGAAATATAACAACGAATAAAATAATCATTGTGAATTTAAATTAGTAAGTAACAAATATTATTCGTTGTTATATATTTAACTGCGAATGATATTGCAACAAATGTTGAATGTTGAATTGTTGATTACCTTTGATCAATTTTGTTGTAGTGCATATTGTAATGTTGAAAAATTTTTTGTTGCTTGAAATAAATTTAGATCCTTCAACCTTGTGAATTGTTAACCAAACATAAAGTTAATTATTAAGTTCTTTAAAGATTCATCATGAAATGTATAATGAGATTACCCTACTCCATGACGAGAGTCCTAGATGGGGAAGAGTTGGGATTACACTCTTAAAGAGTTGGGATTACACTCTTTCCTTTCCCTGTTCAATAGTTACCATAACGAGATCACTAGATCCAATTTATAGGGGCAAGGATTTTAATAAAAAGAGAAAAGGGATCCTACTCCATGGAGTAGGTAACTTACCTATTTTATTTTTTTTCCAATTTTTTTATTTTTTTTTGAAAAATGCTTCCATGGATTTTCATAACTATATCCCTCTAATATGTCATTCAAATTTCGTTAGAAACAGAGACTCCTACGACCTCCATCCAGACAGTCATTTTTTAACGGTCACAGATTTGTTGTATTTTTCATGTTCTTGATGGAGGCCGTACGAGTCTCCGTTTCTGACGAATTTTGAATGACATATTAGAGAGATATAGTTATGAAAATCCATGGAAGCATTTTTCAAAAAAATAAAAAAATTTTGAAAAAAAAGTGAAGTAGGTAAGTTACCTACTCCATGGAGTAGCATCCCTTTCCTCTTAATAAAATAAATAAATCTACCATAACCAACGTATAAAGAGACCCACTTACCATCAACATGAGTCACCTTAATTCGATTAGATTAACCAATTGGCTCGATTAAACTCACTTTTGTTCATTATTAACTCCATCGGTGAAACATTGATCATCTATCGAAGGACCGCAAAATTGAGGGATAAGAAGAGATAATCACCTTGTCCCCTTCCCTACACCACAAATGAACAGACCTATATATGGCTCATGTTAAATAAAGCATGCATATATGTTATGGGAAAAGTTAAATAAAACAAGTATATAGAAAGTGAATCCCTCCTTACAAGTGATGGGACCCAAAATGTTGAAGGTAACATCACATCACGAGTCACACCGACATGATTTGCATGATGTTGGGAGGACAATGATATGGAATAGAATGCAATTGCGATCGCAGAAGGACAAGTAGTCCTTTTAACCTGTGGCAGAAATAATTCATCTTTGGATTTATATTAACCTCCAAAGCCACTCGATTCGTGTACAGTAATGGTAATATCCACCCCTTATCTTCTGAGCAGCCTATGACAAGTCTTCCTACCATTTTACAATGCCTTTTTCTAAGTTAATTAGGGTTGTCTGCATTTATTTATTTATTTTGCTTCCATTCAGATCTATATTGAGTCATTTTCGAGCTTAGATCTAAAAAAAATTAAGATCCTTTTGTTTAGTCCCATTTCAATACCTCTTGAGCTTTTTCGTCCTCTCTTAACTGCCACAATATCTCAATACTCGCATCTTCTAACATGTGCATAATCTAAAAGGAGTAAATGGAATAAATTAAGAAAAGAACCCTGGCGCATGGTGTAATTGAATCTATAACATCAAGCAAGTCGGAATTGCTATAGAAACGGGAACAAGTACAATCGTACAACACAAGCATTTACAGTGGTTCATCAATGTGCTTCTAACACCATATCTTCTTCTTGCTTACCACGAATACAAGGACTTCTTTATAACGCAACTCTAAGTTAGGGTTATAGGATGAGCTATATGAAACTACCACAAATATATCTTTGGTATATAAATAATACCGCAATTATACGTGTATTGATTGGAGAGGTTCACTACAAGAAAATTGACCTAAGGCAATGAACAATTCGATAATCGTTGGCATATCTGCCTGGTTAAAAATATATACCTAACGAATATTATTCGCTACTTGGTTCTTTAATTAAATTCATAGCAAATATTGTACTCGTTGCTATATTCCTCGCAACGAAATCATATAATAATAGTTAATCACATATTTTTTTCTTATAATCATCGCCAAATATAGCAAGGATTAATACAAGATTTAACGATTAAGTTAAAAGAAAAATTATTGTCATATAAACCTTTAACAACGAGCATTCAACAAGGACCATGAAAGTACACTAAGTATGATAAAAAAATATATTCTAATAGCGAACAATATTTGTTGTCATATGATTAACACCAGAAGATATTACAATGAATATTATTATAATTATTCGATGTCTCAGCTCAATTTTACTATAGTGATTGATGGATACATGTACATCATCAATCTTTACATGAAAAACGTCAACAATGAAAAGTTCAAACAATCGTACGTAAACCCTGCTCAGATGGAGCAAACAAAGTAGGGTTTAAATTGCGTGTACATTTTTATAATCTTGGTAATTTTGGCACGAACAATCTACGTAGAAACATATTTTTTTACTAGGTAAATAACCAAAGAGTGGGATCTAAATTTGGATCACAATATTTGAGCGATAAGTACATTACATTGCCACCAGATCATTGAAGGGGATTTTACGAGCGGAAATCAAAAATCATTGATAGAAATGATTGATTCATCATATGAAGGATAGGATATGTGACAGCGTCAACGTGATGTCTATGAAGATGCAGGAAAATCCAACGGACCCTCCTGTCACCTCCATGGAAGCTTGACAGGAGAGCTGCCTCCTGCAATTAATATTGCTCGTCGCCATCTTACGTCTCTTTCAACTGTTGATAGACCTTCTCGTCTTCTCACTGAACACAATGTCAAATGATGCAGTAGATTGTATATTTGGTAACATATATTCCTTTGACAGAAATATATCTGCTTCTGTTCAAGAGAAATTCGCTCTGTAGTTTAATGGGTTTAGGGTCGCATGCAACCATAGTGGTATTTAGACCTAAATCTGAATCATTAAAAAATTAGAACAATTTATATAAAATAGTACATGAAGAAAAGGACGGAGGTTCGTTGGGTTGCAGGTTGGACAGGGTTGGATTGGGTTGGGTACCCCTGTGAATATTAAACTGTGAGGAGGATTTGGAGGGTTGGACCGGGTTGTGCTAACCCAACCTTGCCCAACCCAGCAACCAAACGAACCCTAAGAGATGTTTTGTATAATATTTAACTCATCTCTGCAAATACAATATCAATTTTTATGTCTCTGTCAATTCCTCGACTATATTGTACATTTTGGTCATCTACTGCACGCATAATTACACGGTTCATAACATCACCAAAATCCCCGTAAAAGTGCTCCATCTTAAGTCATATGTGCCCGGAGGTAGAACAATGAGTTTCATCAAGAAGGGGCAAGTATACAATTATTATTATGCTCAAAAATAGAAAAACTATGTATTTTCGAACGTTATTTTCAAATAGAATTAATATTTTAAAATGAACCTCTTTCAATTTTGATAAACTTAGAATTTAAATCTATTATTAATGTTAGATTTTCAAATAGATTGGTATTTTCAGTCGTGATTTTAAAATTTTGATAAATATAATAATATAGGCCTATCTAAATCCATCCTAAATAGGTTAAATTATCAAGTGCAAATTTGAAACAAAAAAGTTCATGATTAAAAGGAAACAATAATATTTATTTTATTTACAAGTAATAATAAAAATAATGGGAGAGATAAATAAACTTGAAAATAATTTTATATCAAATTATGTTGATACATTGGAAGTATTTAGATAAACCACATATAAGAAGAGGATGGGGAGCTTGCACCAAGGTGCATGTAACTTTACATGCACCGACGCTTATATCTTCCACATTTTTTTACTTTTTTTGAAAAATACCACCATGTATATTCATCCATATATCCCTCCAATATATCATTCGAATTTCGTCAGAAATAGAGACTCCTATGACCTCCATCCAGAACATGTCGATTCCAACAATTCTAAGACCGTTAAAATTACCTGTTCTGGATGGAGGTCATAGGAGTCCTTATTTTTGACGAAATTCGAATGACATATTGGAGGGATATATGGATGAATATACATGGTGGTTAATTTCAAAAAATAAAAAAAATGTGGAAGATATAAGCGCCAGTGCATGTAAAGTTACATGCACCTTGGTACAAGCTCCCCATCCTCATATAAGAAAGTAAAAGTGAGGGAGCTAAAAGTAGAACTTAGTCTCCAAAACAGAAATCATGTTACTCCACCACTTGACCATTTAATGATTCTACAACTTTTTCTACAATATTAGTTATAATACAATTAAGAAGGGTTCATATTAAAAACTTAATACATTGTACAAGATGAAATCGACAAAGTTAGGATGGAGAAAGACTGGAATAAGGAAAGAGATGAAGAACGGAGAAGGATGAAGATATGTGTATAGAAACTGTTGATGTTTTTAGGTCCTTTTAATAGATATTTTTCTTACATTTAGTCCCTGCAATCAATCTTATTGATTTCACCAACAATCATTAGAGGCAGAGTATATAATGTAACATTAACCACTTTTAGGGCTTGTGGTGTACGTATGAAGTATATATGCAGTGGTTAAAGTGAGATTAAGAAATTATGCATGGCCATTCCTGTAAATATAAATAATAATTACTTTATCTAGATTAATGTTTCGGAATTTTTACAGTTTTGTTCAAACAACTTTGCATTACCTTTTTCATACTTTCACTCTAGTTCCTCGTTCTTACCAAATTACCACTATAAAAATTTTAAATTCACTACTTCAGCACCCTAGTAAATGTGGAAATTCAAAAAGTTTACAAAGGTCACAGTATAAGTGGGTTTTGTAAAGAAGGACACGGTGAAATTGCAACTTTACCCGGGTGTAGCATAGGGCTCATGCACATGCATTTAGGGTCGTATACTCTTTCACTAGGGCACAAATCATTTTTTGTAATAGCACACTCTGCATCGCTCGATCATGATCGAGCGGCTCTGTTGCTGTAGCCAATCTGTTGTTACAACAGCCAGCCCCTTTCGGTATTCAAATGTAATTCTCGCTGCTATCTATCGAGGTTGTATGCCATGTTTAAACTCACTAGAGTCTCTATGTTATGATGTAAAGTGCTTGCACTTGTTCTCGTTTCATCTTATTATCAGGTCGGTGTTCGAGGTAGACCTAGGAATATAAACTAGATAGGGCGCATGAATAAATAATAAATAATAAATAAGATTAAAATATTCAAAAGAAGCTTATCATTGTAAACATCTATTTGCATAAGGATATATAAAGAGATGTTTTACATATAAAGCAAACTGAAAAAGAAGCATACTTGTACTTAAGTTGTCCTCATCTAGTTTTTCATATTTCGAAAATAATTCATAATATCATCATCAACAATCTTCTTTCAATAATATTAGTAAATCATTATTCATCCATTCATCTCCCACTCGATTATGCAACATGAGTCTTAGCAATAGTCATTGCTGAAAAATGCTCTTTCAATACTTGTTACAACAGGTAATAAATGCCAACTGAGTTCTAACAACAAGTTCTGTCAAAAAAATAAGATCAAGCACTCGATATTTTACTTTATGTATTTAATATACATCATCATCTTATTTTAAAGAATCAATAAATCTTTTAAAGAGAAATTCACTGGGTATATCTGAGTAAGAGGAATGAGCTTATCAATGTCAAATGTTGCAAATGAACCTTTGGGACTTAAATGTACCACACAAAAAGAAGTTCTAAGTTAGCTTCAGTGAAGCAATCATTCAACTATTGAGTTTGTACATCGATGATTACAACAAAAACTTGAATATGATAATGATGCAAAATTGTAAATTTATCAACATTATGTCTCCATCATCTTACAGTTGTATATGATTCAATTTCACTACCACCATCTCCCATCTCCTGCAAATATTATTTTATTATAGATACCAATGGCATTGCATTAATAATATCTTGATCATTCCTTTCAAATTATTTTGAAAGTCCATACATAACACCTAAAACATTGACTATTAAGTGCAAGAAGAAAAGCGAATGACGATGGTGGAGACCGAAGAGGTCGGAGACTGGTGGAGACTAGTGAAACCACTAGAGAGGAGGTGTCGCTTGCGCGAGCCTCCTAACGAGTCCGATGGTGGTTGACTTGGCCTCCTCACAGGTCTGCTCTACTCTGTGTAACTGCAATGAAATAGATACTAACAAATACAAGCATATGAAAATAAAATAGTGTAAATATTAAAGTTCTAGTTGTCAAGTAAAACTTACCTAATTATTGTTTGAGCTTTGATCTAATTAGATACTTGGCAACTACTCAAAATACTTAGCCCGTGTTGTCGAGTTGTTGTCTCTACTTATAACCACACTTACTTTTTATTAAAATCTTGGTGATTGCTTGTATTGGTATTTTAATGCATCCCTTTTCTTCTCTACCAAATTCTAGGAGGATAGATACAAATATTGACTAGTTAAGGGAGATACTATATGAAACTAAAGTACCTTTTCTTAAGTTATCCCCTAAATATGGGTACTGAATAATATTGTCTCGAGAATAGGATAAGTTAGAGGAGTAGAAGCAAGATAATTATAATTTTAGGAGGTTAACCAACCCCTCCTATTTACACACGTCAAAAACTATTTTTTAACTACTCTTTCTTGTTTTTTGCAACTCCATTCTCAACTATTATAATTTATTATTATTATCTACAACTTTCTGAAGAAGGGGATGTCAAATTTATAAAAGAGTGCCATAGAGATGTATAAAAATGATAACGAATTTTAAAGAGTAACAAAGAATCAACAAGGTGTTAACGATAAAGACCAATTTGTAAAACAACAAGAAAATTGTAGGAAATCACAAAGTTGTAAAAAATTAATATGATGTTAGTAAAATAGAGGTTATATATAGTTGTGAAAAATGAACACGGATTAGTAATAAAATAACACAAAAGTTGCAAGGAATAAACATGTTATAAAACATTAATTTATAGTTGTAAAACTCCAGAACATGTACGTAGTAAATGAATACAAGATTGTAATAAGTAAGAAAAGACTCGTAATAAATATAAAATTGTAACGCGTGACTAAATAGTTGTAATTAATCATAGCCTAACACTAATTCAAAATCTTCTCAAAAAGTTAGCTTTTATTAGTTATATGCAAATGTGCAAACATTGGAGAAAAACAAAAATACCTTTTTTTTTAAATCAAGGAGTGATTTTTGTGTAATTAATAATGATGAAAGGTGCAAACAGAAAGGCTAATATTTCATACTTATAAATTTGCCAATGATATCTGAGCTCATTGGAAATGCCCTCAATGTGTATGCGCCCACATGTGTGTGTGCATGTGCATGTGCATGTGTGCGTGCAGGGGGGTGGGGAGCATGCAATCGCGTGGGCGTGGGTGCGTAGGTGTGTATGTGTGTCGGGGGCGGAACCTTCAAATGTGATTTTAAAAATATGATAAACTTACCATTTCAATGTTATTTGAATTTTTCAAGAAAGTATAGAATATTTTTCCCAATGATGATTTTTTAATAGTTTTAGTTAAAATACTTCATATTTAAAAGGAAACAACAAATTTTATTTCATTTATAAAGAGAACTAGAAATAATGGGAGAGAAAAATGGATGGAGAGAGGTAAAGTGAATAGAGCTATTTTTTTAATAAAGAGAGTAATGATGGGATTTGGACCCTAGTTGATTTATTAAAGGATGCAAGGTTTAGCCAATAAGCTATTACGCATTTAGGGCCTGTTTGGTTGCAGGGTTGGGCAGGGTTGGCACAACCCTGGTTACTATTCACAAGGGTACTTCCTCCTCACAGATTACTATTCACCCACCCCAACCCAACCCAACCCAACCCAGTCCAACCCAGCAACCAAACAGGCCCTAAGGGCCATATCGAAAATAAGTTTTTCTATATTTGAACTTAGAGCAAGGGCCATATCGAAAATTAAGAACATGATATAAGTGAAATGTATTAACTGAGGAGGGGCCATGACCCCCCCAAGAGATATACCAGTTCCGCCCCTGATGTGTGTGTGTTTGTGTAAATGACTCGATGGATTGGGACTGTTTATTTGTACATCAGTTGCATTATTGTAGTCACACTGGTGTGAGAGATCTTCTAACCCGCACATGAGAGAGAGAGAGACTATTAGACAATGATGGACACCCATGAATGCCAAAAAAACTCTCCCCATTTACTATTGATCGCTCTGACAAGAGCTTACAAATGAAAGTCTGCTTACAAGCACAAAAAATTCAACTAGAGTAGGTGAAGGTTGGATTCATATGATTAGAAACAACATGTCTAACCATGAGACTAATATTTGATGTTTCCAGAAAACACATTTTATTAGGTTGTAATGCAATTCCATTGAGCTCTATTGAATTGAGTTGGATGCATATTTTGGTATCATAACTAATAACTTATTTTGTGGTTTTTTTATGTAACAGATCAAACCGAAATATATAGATCTATTTATATGTGTTATTGATCACTATTTTGTATCATAGGCAAATTTTGGTTTTTATTCAAAATAGATTACAGGAAAATGATTTCACATAGCCTTTTAAAATAATCCATAATGACTTTGGTGTAATTCAGTGCCAGCTATTTTTTTCCATAACCCTCTTTTCCATATTTTACACATAAATCCTTATACCTCGTTTTTGTTTTTGCTTTGTTGATTTCATGTTTATTGTTTAAACGTTAACAAACTTGTTGAGTTATTCTTGAAAAATTGGTTGATATGTCATGGGTGACAATCCATCTAATCTTTTATGTTTGTATTTGTAACTCGTCCTCCTTTTTCGTCATATCATTAAAGTGAATGCAACTCTAGTCACCCTATGAGCGTTATGATCGGCCCCTTCATAATAATCCTTTCATTAAAAAGAATATTTCAAATAAATCATTTTATCTTCTGGTTTGGTTATTTCTCTTTACTTTCTACATGGTATTAGATCCTATATTATAGAGGACTCGATTTTTTGTGGACCTTCTCTATCCTTTAGAAAATGAGGATTTCCATGCATTTTATTTCAGATGAATAGAGACTTTAATCCTTGGATTGAGATCTTCCATATAAGGAAACTCATCCATCTTGATGGGGAATTCGGCCTAATAATTTTATGGGCACTACATGAATTCTATTGTTTTACCACTACACTTACGACCACAAGTAGTGAGTTTGCGATCGCATTAGTCTATGCGAGCACTTTCCCACAAATAGTGGTCATATAGCTAAATATGCGACCACAAATTTGAGGAGGGTAATTTGGCACCTCATTGTGCGACCAAATTGTGTCGCATATTATAGTCACATGTTCTGCTAAACATAACAAGAGAACTAGATTAGAACCTCATTTCCTCCTCCCGCTTGCAGTGCCCTAGCTCTCACCCTAGTTCCTCCCTCTCTGCCCGACCTCCTCCCTCTCGATAACCTCTCCTCCGTCCTTCGCCTTGTCCTTCCCTCTCCTCCTCTCTTTGCCATCTCGTCCTCTCATGCAGACTCATCATTCACCCTTGTGGAGAAGAGGAGCCTCCTCCCTTGTGGAGAAGCTCTTCCTCTGTCATCTTCAGCCACTGGCGAGCGTCTCCCCCATCTCATCCTCATGTTCCTTAAGTATATCTTGTGTTCTTTAATTTTCTCATCTAATAGTTTAGTTTTTGTTTTGATTTGAGTATGCATGTTATTTTTAAATTCATTGTAGATGTTTGTTGAAATACCTAAGAGATATTGTCTTATTGGATGATGAATTAAATAGAATTCAAAATGTGATTTTTCCTGAAATATGTGATTTTGTCGTCATATGTGAATTAGAAATGCAATTTTTTTGCGTGAGTGTTGAAGTGTGTGTATGTATGGTAATGCCAATAATATTTTGAATGTTCATGTACTTGATGTCAACGCTTAATATAATTTCATTTATTAGGTAATCACCATTTTAACTATAAGTAGTTGTCTGCAGTGTGTTTGTTAGATAGGCCTAGCATGTATAATGCATTTTAGGGTATTGCACGAAATCACACGAAACCCCATTCATACACGTGCATCCTTCCACACTAGGTTAAGTGTGGTCCCGCACAACGGGAGATGTGTGAAACACGTTTTGATGAGTGATGCCCCCATCACGTGTTATATTTTTTTATTTTTTTCACAAATGTTGGGATCTTAGCTTTGCAAGCTAGGAAATGCCCCTCACGACACTATGCAATTCTTGATGTTTGTTTTGCAGGTACGAGGATAGAGGTAGGATATGTTAGGACTATATATCGAATTGGCCCATATCGAAACTAAATTATCTCAGGTGTTGTTACATTTGAGTAATGTCGCTCGCTCATATACTTCAACATCTTATAAAATTTTCAAGATAATTGAATAAATAATAAATACAAAAAAAGAGAAAACAAATCATCGACACTCAATCATTGGTAAATATGTATATATGTATGTTAGTGTACGGGGTATATGGGTATGCATGTGGTAATGCAAGTGTATATGAGAATAGCTATGTGAGAAGTCGATGACCATGAAGTAAGTATATGGCTATGGATGGTAGTATGTATAGCTATGCAAGAGGTCGATGCCTCGTATGTATGTATGTGGATGTGCATGTATTAGGAACGTTAGTGCGATGGAGGTATCTAGGTAGGTGGTTATTATGTATGTGGGTAGAAGGCTATGCATATTGCTATGCATGGTAAAATATGGGCATGCAACTGTGATTTGAGGAATTTGGGCATTGAATGTATCTATCTAGTTAAGTGTTTAGTTACGAATGTGCTTGGATATGTAAGCATTGGGGTATGTATGTAGTTAAGAATGTATTGAGGTATTTGGACATGTATGAAAGTGTTAGACATGTGAGCCGCATGTTAACCATTTCTACAAAATATGTTATTGTAATCCTTTGATATGTCAATAAAAATCATTAATTTATTTCACTCCTTATCTATGATTAAAATGAATGCACCTATAAGATCCCTTAATACAATTAGTATTTGTACCATGGCCACCCTAATCAGCATACAACTATTGATCCAATGGTTGAATCATAGAGACTGGTGCTTGGATGATATCTGAAGAGTTAGATTGAGGACTCATCAAGCATCGTCAAATGATTGTTAATAGAGGATCTCCATCCTGAGAAGGAGATGACAATTTCTCTCTAAAGGCTGCTCTGGTCGACCTCTTGATGCAGATCCTCTGCATATGAATAGATGAAGGCTATGGCTTATGCCTTAGCGCATCACAGAAGCGTGTAGATCTCATCGAATACGATATAAGTCAACTAGTCATATTAGTTGCAAGGGACATCAGAATTTAAAAATTTTGAAATAGATGAAACCACATGATTTGAGAACACTTCTCAAATTGTTTCATCAAAGATCACAAATGAGTAATTAGGATTACCTCTTTGGAGCGTGTTTGCTATCGCTAATATCTAAAATAAGATATTCTCCTATCTCAAGTCTGATCCATCGTATAAGCACTTGCGGGCGTGTAGATGTCACAAGAATCTCCCACAATCTGAGTTGATGATCCGAGGTTAGAATCTCCTTATTTCATCTCATGAAATATAGATCATTCTTCATGAGCGAGGAGCATTGAAGATGGTGGAGATTTACGAGCACTCGATCCGATAGAGTAATGGCATTGCGATGACGTTGGGGTTTCTACCAACAAAATGTGGACAACCACAATATGAGAGGAGAGACCTTGGATGTGTGCTAGAGAATAGAGAGAGTTATTATTCTTGAAATTGTGTAGTAGAGAAGGCTAGGGCTACCGTTCCTTTTATACTAAATTGAATGGTGGATTAATTTAAAATAAATAAATATATTGCAAATAATCTCCAATATATTTAATTTAATTCAAATCAATTTCATGTGGAAATAAAGGAAAGAAGACAAGCATCTTTCACATAATAGAGTGGACGACCATACAAGGAGTAGGACTCCTTGGTCATCCACACTCTTAAAGAGGAAGGCATCTCTCTTCTTACTTAATTGAGAGATCCCATATCTCTTCAAACATTCCACATGTTTAACAACTATTATTGCATATTTATTCACCAAAATAATTCAAAATTGTTTTGTGATAATTTCAATCATACCATTGACAGTTATGAATGATATTCAACCAACCAACATAAAATATAAATTGTATTTATAATTAATTGTTCACATCAACATTTAATTTGTAAATTCTGTTTAGAACTAAATCTCTTAAATATATTATAAATCATATTTATAATATTTATGATTAATATGGATAGTGATATCCATATTATTATAACTTTGATAACTAAATCATATTTAATTATCTTAGATGTCAATTCTCATATCTCCAAATAATATGAATCATATTCATGTTACTCATGATAATTAAATCGCATTTAATTATCCATTTCCCATTACTCGAATACATTATCAATAATTTAATTATTCTTGAACTCTTTTAAGAACAATGTGCTTTCTCCATGGATACTTGTAAATATTGATATGGCGATTGTACATTCCGTGTTTAGTGACTTGAATATTGAGATCATATCTCAAATTCAGATCTTGGAAACCTCTCAAAGATGTTTGATTAAATCAAACTGTAAATCTTATCTTATTATTACCTCCAAGTCATATTCAGATCAGTATACAACATTTGGACCAAGATCACATCACTAATCTACCAAGAGGAGTCACTAAAATTCAAACCTATTTCAGCACTCCCTTGGTATGGAAGAGTTATGGTTATACAATCGTTTATGATAAAAAAACACATCCCTAAGTATTCCCAATACTCGTACATCCTGCATACTGGAAGACCTTGATTATCATTAAGTTCCTCATATGATCACTGGGAGTTGGTATCAATCATATACTTTCCAAAAGTGTATATCTACATATAAATTCTGTCAAGCTTCCAAATTAAGACGACCATGCACGGAAATTTATCCCAATATCTTATGAGTGAGCTCATGTCTTCCATGTCTGTAATGAACTTGTATAATCCCTTTGAGAAATCGTATTACTCATATGCCCTTGTATGCACACCAACTCACCGGTGTATAGATCTTGTCTAGGCCATCAACTTATCGATCTACCAAATTTACATACTCAGACATATAGCAACACATCCGTCTCTGATCAGAGGATGTGTGCCTATATCATGATAGTATACGACATATGTCTTGGCTACCTCGATTTCACTAAGTCAACTCTTTTATCTGACTTATCTAACACTTTAGAATCTCTATTTTTATGTAGAGGACTTACATCAAAAGGTCGGTTAGATATCAGCCTCTAGCGAAGAATTGTCATCTTCTTCTCAGGATGGAGATCCTTTACTAATAATCATTTGACGGTACTTGATGAGCCCTCAATATAACTACTTATATATCATCAAGCATCAACATCTATGATTCAATATTTAAATCAATAGTTGTATGATCATTATGATGGCCATGATACATAACCCTAATTGTATAGATGGATCTTACAATGTATTCATTCATTTAATCAGATAAGGAGTGAAATAAACCAATAACCATTATTGACATATATAAAAGTTTATAATAATATTTTATTGTAGAAATGGTTCACCTTGGGATCGCATGGCTAACAATCTCCCACTATCTCTCAAAACCATTCAAGTACAATCTTTAAACCCATGTTCATTACATGCTGGTCGAAAATCTTTTGGGGTAAAGGTTTGGTAAAGGTATCAACAACATTGTCGGTAGAGGTCATCTTGATGACGATGATGATATTACTATGCTTTTGAATCTTCTGAATGATATAGTATTTCCTTTCCTCGGGTTTGCTCTTTTGATGCCATCTGGATTCCTTCGCTTGAGCTACGGCTCTCGTGTTTTTGCAGAATAGGGGAATGGGAGTATCAGGGGAAACTGCACTAAGTTCCAGGATTAACTTGTGTAACCACACCACCTCTTTTGTAGCATCCGATGTGGCTAGGTATTTGACTTCTGTAGTTGAATCAACTGTAGTGTCATGCTTCTTTCTTCTCCAACTCTCAGCACCACCATTCAACAAGTATACAAATCCTGAAGTTAACTTGTGTTCATCGACATCAGATTGGAAATCTGAATTTATGTATCCCAAGACTTGGAGATCTCCATCTCCATAGACCAAGATGTAATCTTGAGTTCGTCTTAGATCCTTAAAGAATATATTCATTGCATTTCAGTGTTGTTCTCCATAGTAAAGATTACCTCTCCCACTACATGGTAGATGTTTGGCCTTCTGCACATCATAGCATACGTCAGGCTTCCCATAGCTGATGCTTAAGAGCATCCAACCATGGCTTTCTTATCCTAAATACTTTCAGGAGTCATCCCTTTAGATAGGTGTATGTCATGTCTTAAGGAAAGGAAGCCTTTCTTGGAATTCTCCATATGAAAACATTCCAATGTCTTCTTAATGTATATATGTTGTGACAATCCCAAAATTCTCTTTTCTCTGTTTCTAAATAGCTTCAGACCCAAGATATAAGATGCTTCTCCAGGATCTTTCATCTCGAAGGTATGGGACAACTAAATCTTAACATTAGTCATCATCCCAATATCATTCCCAATGATAAGGATGTCATCTACGTAAGGCATGTTAAACACAATGGCACTCCCACTAAGCTTATTGTATACGCATGGTTCGTCAGGATTATGAACGAAATCATAACTCTTTATGGTTTCATCATATCTTATGTTCTAACTATGAGATGCTTGTTTGAGCCCATAAATGGATTTCTTCAGCTTGCATACTTTTCCTTCCTAAGTTATGAAGTCATGGGGTTGCTCCATATAGATATCCTCGTCGAGGTATCCATTGAGGAATGCCATCTTGACGTCCATCTACCAGATGTTGTAATCAAGATATGCAGCTATATCTATCAATGTTCTAATGGATTTAAGTATAGCTATAGGAGACCAATGTCTCATCGTAGTTGATGCCTTCTCTCTGTGTGTAGCCCTTGGCTACGAATCGTGCCTTGAAGGTCTCTACCTTCCCATTAGGTCCCCTTTTTCTCTTGAAGATCCATTCACCCAAAGGGTTTTACCCCTCTAGGTGGATCCTCTAGAGTCCATACACTATTCTTGTGCATGGAGTTTATTTCAGACTTCATGCACTAGCATCCATCTATACATTTCTTGATCCACCAGTGCTTCATCAAATAAAGCTGGATCATTATCAGTATTACTTGATACATGGAATCCGAACCTTTCATGTGGTGCAACCACCCTCGAACACCTTCAAAGAGGTACAAGTGTTTTATCTTCATTTACTTCTTCACTTTCTAGTTCAGAAGCTCAACATCCTCGAAGGATTCAATGCATTCCCTTACTTCATTTTTGTCTTGACTCATAAAAAAGTCATCCTCCAGGTATTTTACATCTCTAGAGATGAAGACCTTATGAGTCTCAGGGCTGTAAAGTTGGCGTGCAAATCGTACGGTAGGAGGCAAAAAGATGCACAAAACTTTGTCTTTTAGCTCTTGTCCATTTTATTGTTTTTGTGAGATTTTAATTTTATATATTTTTCTATTTTTTTGTTTTCTATTTTTTATTTGATTTTAATATTTTTAATTTTTTATATTTTATTATCATTTTTTATATAAACAATATAACCTATATAAGGCTTTATATATACAATATATAGAAGTACATTTATAAATATTAATAAATATAGATAAAAAAATCAAAAAATATATTGTTTTGGGGTTTTTTATATTTTTTTAATTTTTCCATTCTTTTTTTGGAATTTTTGATAATTTTTATGTATTTTTAATGTTAAATTCAATTTTTAGGCCTTTTCTTTTTCATTTTTTAGTAATTTTTGGTCTATAATTAAAATAGGATAAAATTTATTATATATAAAATTTTCGGAATTTTTAGACATGTTTTTATATTATTTGGTATTTTATACTCTGAATAAGGATTATTTAGACTCATTTTTAATTTTAATAAATAAATTAAATGCAAAAATGCAAATTGAATACGTGACGTGAAAGTACAATGCATGAAGCATCTAATCCTATTTTTATGGATTTTTAGGAGCAAAATAGATATTTTAATAAATAGATAAATAACACAAAAATATGTCATGGCAGGGGCATTTTTGCAAATAAAATAAACCTTAGGGGCAAAGATGCAATTTACCTAAAAATATATAACATTAACAAAATTTTATTAGATTAATAAATAATTACAAAAATGTCAGGGTTAGACACGTAATTTACCCATCATGTGGGAATACACATGACGCATGTTGGGAGGGACCAAAATGCAAATAACAGAAAGATAGGGACCTTCCAGTAAGTTTCAAAAAAAATATACAACATGCATTTCAATTTAATTACAAAAACATGTAGGGGTGTCCCTACAATTTCACCACATCACGTATATGGCACGTAAGGTGACATGGACTGGACCCAAATGCAAATAAAATAAATACATGGTCCTAGTTGCGAAATGTTCAAATTATTTATAACGTTAACTTTTATTTACAGGACTAAATAATAAATACAAAAAGGCAGGGTTCAGATGTGCAATTTAACCCAATATAAGGCACGGATCAGACGGTTCTAGCGCCTTTACTTGCCACGTGTCGCTCGCTGGTGGCCCAATGACGATTTGCCAATGGACACACGAGATTAGATCGCGCATCGCGATCTGACGGCTGATGCATGGCGCGATCCAACGGCTTTGATGTGATCTGGAGCCACCTTCTTCATCCGACGGTAGGGAGGGACTGAGGAAGAACAGGGAGGAAGGTTCACCTGGGCAAACTTCCTCCGGTGAAATCTCCCTCTCCCGTCGTTCTCTGCTGCTCCAAAGGGGCTCCGACGCTCCTGGGACTGTCCTCTACATGCTGGGGGTGTCAGAAGGATCGGAGGATCACCGGAGCACCACCACGAGGTCGGAGAAGAAGTGGTGCTCTAGATACCTCCGGCGAAGCACCTCTAAAAGCTCGTAGGACCTGCAAGAAAAATTCTTAGGTCGAGGGAAAATTGTCTCGACCCGTTAAGAGGTGAAATGGAAGCGGGGGGTCGATGTGGAGGATACTCCGACGAGGCAGAGGAGTTGGAGCGGAAAAATCTCGATCCCAAGGGATTCGAGTGGAATATAATGGGTGGTGGCGTAGGGAATCGATGGGGAAAGAAAATGAGGGCGGTCAAGGGGTCGGTCAATGATGAATACTCATTCATCACTCTTTATTCTTATATTTTAGCTACAAAAACCTTTGCAATGCATGTATATGTTTGTAAATACAAATAATTACCAAAAGCATGCATGGTGTAAAAAGTAATAATTAGCATGTTTTTTTGCAAAAATAAAAGAATAAAGATTAAAAAGAAAAAGAGGAAATATTTAGAATAAATATTGAGTAACCTAACCCAAGGGAGGGCTCAGCATGGGCCTGACCGCATAAAAAGCCAAAGTAGAGGGAGATAGCGGCTCATGTGTGTAAAGATACATGTAAATATAATGAAGATATTTTCCTCTAAAAATAGAATAAAATGTGCTTGCACATATTCGTATATACTTATAAATATAAAATCCAAATAAAAATTGAAAAATTAAAAAGAACACAAAAACCACTTCACTTGTGTATATTCATCGTGTATATATTCCACTCATCTATAATTATTTCACCTTATAAATAAAATTTCAAAAATTTTGTATATACTCTATCTTTTATGTTGTAAATAAATAAAATAAAAACACAAACAAAACAAAAACAAAATAAAAGAACAAAAATAAAAACCAAAAATAGCATTGTAAATATACCATGTATATACATGTACATACCTATTTATTTCACCCTTGTATATAAAAAATAAAAATAAAATAAAAATACCCTTTTATTTCTAATTTTATGCTATAAATAAATAAAATATAAAATAGGAATAAAAATGCACAAAAATAACTAATTAAAAATCAAAAATAAAAAACCTATATAGTATATATACCTATATATAGCTCTATTATGTAAATACCTTATTTTTATTTTAAAAAATTAATTAAAAATCACAAAAAATAGAAAAAATTAAAACAAATATTTTTCATGTTTTAAGTTTTTATTAAATCGGGCATTTGCTATTTTAAATGAATATTCATATATTTTCCAGGTGGCCGATTCCCATTGGTCCACGAGGGATGTTGACCCCCCAGTCAACTCCCCCCTGTGGACCACTTCCCACGGGTCGTGACGCCCGACCCGATTTCTCTGATTTTTCGCGTCACGACCCGACCTCCGTCTACCCAAACCCCGGTCCTTTTGTTCGTGCCAGATCCGACACCCTCGCCGGGATGCCCGCCTCGGGGTCCGCGCTCTGAGCTGCCCTACCCGATCGTCTTTAGCCGGACCCCTGGCTGTATAAGTTTCGAGCTCCGCCTCCATTTCCAGATCTTTGGCTCGTCATTTCTCCACCCAGTGACCTCCATCATCCTCACGAGAGTGACAGCTCGCCCCGGTGGTGTAGCAGCGAGGCATAGGGTGCTAGAACCACTGATCCGGCGTCTTTGCGCCGCCGTGCTCTGCCTGAAGGTGAAGCTCGAGCCTCGGGCCTCGATGACTCGCGAGGCAACGACCCAGAGCTTCCAGAGCGCAAGCCCAGTCGATTCGTCCACCCAGGTAGCCTTAGTTCTTTCCCTTTCTCTTTGATTTTGCATTTTGCCCCAATTCGACCCATCGCGTTCCCCTTCGATTCCGTCCACCTCCGCCTTCATCGCGATCATCGGTCCATTCCACCACGTTCGCCTTCTCCCCGCGCACGTTCTCCATCCCTCCATTCAAACCCAGCTCGCACAGGAACTGGGGTTTCGAGTTCCACCGCCGACACCTCGCCGGAGCTCGACCGCCCCGCCTCACCGATCACTGTCACCTCCTCTTACAGGGTCGAGGAACTTTGCCCTCGACCCGTGATTTAGCCAAAATCAGGTGGTCGTAAGTTCAACACAAAGCGTGAACTCAGTCGGTGTATCGACCACTCTAAATCTGGACTAAAGTCAACAATTAACCCACACTAAAGATCAATAAATTAGAACTAATGTGGAGTTAAAATTTATTTTTAACTCTACATAAGAGATGTATAGGTGCAAGTATGTAGAGAGTTCGAACATAGGGAGCAAACAGGGTAGTTCAAAATTAATGCACAAGTGTGTGTGTGTGATGTGTCTACACTAAGCAAGCAATCAAGGGAAACTTTGTGGGTTTTAATTTTTAATTTTAATTTTTTTATTTTTTAATTTTGTATTTTGATTTTTACTTTTCTGATTTTTATATTTTATAATTTATATATTTTTTTCTTTTGAATATTGGAAATTAAAACAATGTAATGAAAGGCAAGATAGAATATTTATAAAAATGTGCAAAAATAACCAAAAATTCAGAAATGAAATGTTTTTAATATTTTTAGGATTTTTTACTGTTTTTGTGATTTTGGGGATTTTTCAAGGTGTTTGTGGTATTTTTAATTACTGAAATAAGTCAAATCAGTGAAATAGATGCTGGCTGTGAGTAAAATGGGATTTAAAAATAGCAACCAGTACCCAAAATTTTCACAATAATTTTCAAATAAAGCTACTGAAATATGCCAACAAACAGGAGCTGAGTTTGTATTTTTTGGAGCTTTCCTTGATTTTATATAATTTTTTGAAGTTTTAGAGTGTTTTTAAATTTTTAGTGTTTTTCTTTTGAGATTTTTAATGATTTTTGGAGTGACACTAAATAATGATAAAATAGACACTAAGTAATTTTTTTAGAATTTTCGAAGTGTTTTAATATTTTTTTGGTATTTTCTAAGCTAGACAGTAAAGAAAAAGCATATTTTTGATTTTTAATAAATATAAAGATAAAATAAAATCAAAACTAAATTTATAGCGTCAAAGTACAAGTGAGCAGGAGCTAAACCCTATTTTTGTGGAATTTTTGGACTTAAAATGATGCTCCAAATAATTAGATCAAGTAAGCACAAATGAAAATCCTGGTAGGGACCTTTAGCAATTAAACAAAACTATTGGGACACGCCTGCAATTTTTACACAAAATTAATACTAAATTAAACAGCTTCTGGGCCAAAAACAAATCGCCAAGGCCGCAAGGGCTTTTCTGTAAAAGACCCACCTAAGCACGTGTCATGCACGCGCATGGGAAGGGTATTTCTATAAATAGCCAAAAATCCAGGCGGCGGATCGCAATTGTCCAAAAAGATTTCTACTGAAATAATGAATTCAAGGACTAAATGCTAAGAGTGAAAGTTCTGAGGTTATCGACACAAAATGCCCAATATAGCACGTGGGTCGCACGTGCCTGGCGAGGACGTCTAAGCAATTTGCCACAACCGTGGAGGTTACAGTACAATTAACACAAAACTTAAGCAGCAGCAAATGAAAGATTTGACATTAACATGCAAATACAAAAATTGCAGGGGAAATCAAGCAAAATACCCCCGCAAGGCGCGATCGGACGGCCTGGGCGACTTCACTTATGCCACGTGGCGAGCAGATGCATCCCGGTACCCCTTCACTTCCTACGGCCACGATTAGAAGATGGCTGGCTGATCCAACGGCGGCTGCATCACTCCATCGGACGGTGGCTGTATCTCATGAAGAACAAGGGGAGATCGCACGGCTCCGAGGCTCGAACGAAGATCAGACGAAGAACACGGCTTGGATGAATTTCAAGCGCCAAAATCTCGATGCCTGGAGGTGTATCTTCCCCTCCAATGACTCTCCGCGCTTCCTGGAAGTTCCCTCGACTAATTGGCGGCTGCAAAATGGCCCAAGAGAGGCCGGAGGTCCGCCGCGGCGTGATGGTGCTGGGGAAGCTCCAGGCTGCTCGAATGCTACAAAACTCGACCCCAGGAGGGGGTCTCCTCGCACCTGGACCTGCAATCAAAGCACAAGCAACAGTAAAAGGTTCCAGGGCCAGCAAAAAGGGGTGATGGTGGCGTGGAATGGCGGAAATGGCGGACGGAGCTCAAGAGCTCCGGCGAGGTGTTTGATGGTGAAATCGACGCTAAAAATGGGTTAAATAACGATCGAAATATACGAAATGAAATCCTAAACTACCAGCTAGCTAACTACGAGAAAAACAAGAAGGAAAATGCCCTCAAGTGGCGTTGACCACGAGGAAGAAACCTCACGGCCGCGAGGCCGGAGATGGGGCTGGAACGCGCCGCCGAGCTAGGTAGGTCACCTCGACAAGGTAGAGGGTCTTCCCTCTGTCACAGGGGACCTGTCGTAAGCCCTCGGAGGGAGAAGCTCAAGCAAAAAGCGGTTCAAGGATGGAAAGGGGGGATGAGAGGCGTTTTTGAAAGATGGTCGAAGGGCGACTTTCGAGGCGAGATTTCGAGCAGATGAAAAAGATCTGGTAGGATCTAAGAGGTCATCGGGCTAGGTGGGTCTACAGTGAACAAAAGTCAAGAAGATTTTGGAGAGAAACGAGGGACCTATGGCCCTCGAAAAAATCGAGAAAGAGGGAGCAAAGACATACCTAACGGGCTGTGACCAAGGGTCATAGAGTTGACCCAAGGTCAACGGATGGCGTGGCCTGATTGGGCCACGTCATCCGCAAAAAGACAAAATTTAAATAAATACCTTATAAATTAAATTAAAAATAGTAAATGATTTAATTAATTTCAGGTTATTTAATGAAAAATATTTATTATTTTATAAAGTATTTAATTCCGATTTTTAATTATTTTTATGACTTGTATTTTTACACGTTACCTTTATACCCCTTTATAGGTATATTACCTATGTATTTTAGTATTTTATTTTAATTTTGTGTATTTTATTTTTATTAATTTCATTTCTTATTTTCTAAAATTATGAAATACTTTTATCTACACAAATATATTTTTATTTAATTTTTCTGATATGTTTTGTATATTTAATAAAATACAAGTATGTTTTGTATAGGTATATGTATAGGCAGTATACCTATGTATTCTTTATACAAGTATTTTTATTTTGTAATTTCTTTGCATTTTTATTCTGATTTTAATGCACATATATATTATAAGTAATATTTACATAATTATAAAAATATAAAAAATACAAAAATAATGAATAAAGAATAAATTGAATATTTTAATCTGTACAGGTATACAATAGAGGTCCAAAACTCAACTTTCAAATCGTAGCTCCGCCAAATGCGAAACCACCACCATTGGATAGATTATTTTATTCTGTATACAATTAAAGGTGAGTAGCTGCATTTGGAGTTGTCAGTTGTGAGATACGGGTCTGGGAAGTTGGGATTCTGGATTCTTATTCAGACCATAACTTTTTATCTGTACATTATTTTTCTGTGAAATCAATTTTGTATTTTTCTTTATAAAATTATCTACAACTTTCATGTATAAAGTTTCTTTATTTGATGTATAAAAAGTGGAACCAAAAATAGGTCCCAAAATGAATAAAGAATGAATAGAATTTTATAGGTATTTATACTGTATTTTGGCCCTTATCTCCCCCTACTTTATTCCTTGTCGACCTATTCATCAAGATGCCTAGGTCTCGGGGTTTTGGGTCATAAAATATTTACAATATTTTATTCTTTTTCTTTTCTTTATTTATTCTATAATTTTGGCTTTAATTACACTATTTTATACACTATGTAGATGCACATGCATGAATGCTAAGATGCTCTATTTAAGGGTATTTACAGGCATTTGCTAGGGTTTTTAAGGCCAAAATGATAGAATAAAGATGATGAAACATGGATTCATCAACCCGCGAGTGCGTTGCTGTGCTTTGCAGGTCCCTTCGAGGCCATCTGAGGGTCTCGACTATTTGAAGCAGTCGTTCCTCCTCCGCCGCCCTCGCCTGAGCTCCCCAGAGCTCTGTCGAGTCATCGGAGGGTATCAGTAGACGCGGGAGCCCGAGGCGATCCTTCCCCGATCTTCAGCTGCCCGCGAGGAGTCCTCCAGTGCCAGCACGAGCCCGGCGAAGTTCGCCAGAGCCCAGTTCGTCGAGGATCCTCCCCTGCCGTTTGATCGACCCCAGGCTCCAGTTTAAATCCTAGCCATCCATTTGAGGAGCAACTCTGACCGTCCGATCCTTGGGAGGTTCGATCCAGACCGTCGATCGTCGAGCATTTAGCCCCAGCGCATCAGAGCCGACAGATTTCACACGTGGCGAGCATCCGAAGGTCGACGTAATAAAGGGGTAATTTGCTCGTAGGCCCCCTTGTTTATTTTATTTCGTAGGTAGTCCTGTAAATAAAGTTGATAGTTGTTTTTATTGTGGTATTTTGCATAGAAGACCTTGTACATAGTTTATTTGCATGTATGCCCCTGTGTGTAGTGTATCACGTGCGTCGACACGTGTTTATCTGGGCTATTTGCATGTTTAGCCTTCTAGTTTCAGGATGTTAATGAATGAATGAAACTTTTTAGTTAATTGCATATATACCCCTGTGCGTGGTTTATTTGTGCATGTGCGTTATATTTTGGGTATATTACAGTAAGGCCCTCGGACTTTTGGTACCTGTTACCAATTAGTCCGAGAACCTTATTTTCATTGCAATTAGGTCCCTATGTACCCAAGACACACGTCTCGCACGTGACTTCTTGGAAATTTTGCACCGGATCCCCTGTAACTCTTCCTATTTGCGTACAGGTCCCTGTGCACTGTACCTTGGTTTTGATTTTTAATAAAATATCAAACTCACTCCAAATTCAATGAAAATTGGATACATGGCTCCTGCCATGGTGTAAAATTTTCTAGAATTTTTGGAGACATTTTGGTTTTATTTTCTATTTTTAAAAATTCAAAAACAAGCTTTTTCTTTACTGTCTGACTTGAAAATTAATAAAAAATATTAAAAAACCTCTAAAAATTACAAAAATATTAGTTAGTGTGTATTTTGTCTTGTTTGATTTTCTGACCAATTTTGGTCATTTTTCATTATATAAAACCCATAAAATTTGAAAAACACTAAAAACTCTATAAAAATTCTAATAATTAATTAAAAAACCCAAAATAATAATTCTGGTGCCTAAATTCTCCTTGTTTCTTCTTCTTTACAAGAAAATTACCTCCAGGCTTTTTAGTGATTTTTGGATATTTTATCTAAGTCCCCCAAGCTTGGCTGGACAGTACCTTTATTTTCTTGCCATGTTTTATTTTTAGAAAATTAAATAAAAATCAGAAAAATACCAATAATTACCCAAAAACAAAAAAAATATAAAAAACATAAAAACATTTTTATTTGAATTTTTGAGTGGTTTTTGATGCATTAAATAATTGTTTATATTGGCTTGTTTCTTTGTTTTCTTTATTTCCTTTATTAATTAAAAGTCCAAAAAATTAATAAAAATTAAAAATCCACCAAAAACACTTGTCTTTTATTTTATTTCTTTTTCTTAGACTACTTTGTAGGCTGCAAGGCCATCACGTGCTCCCTGAGTCCGACCCTGGTCGCTATACTAGGCTAATCTAATAGCCAGGACCGCTATCGTGTTTATTTGATTTTCATCTTATTTTGGTGGTCTGAACTTCATTTTCTTGATCGACCGAGTGATCTCTTGAGCTACTGAGGTCGCAACGTCCTTTGTTATTTCTTCATCCTTAGTTGCTCGGGGTTTTTCGTGTCATCAGAATGGCGCCGTTGCCGGGGAGCACGACTTAGTAGTCATTTCCTTTATTTTTCATTTTCTTTTTGTTTTCTTTTCCGCGGCTTTCCGCGGCTCTTTCTGAGTCCGCGACTTTTCGTGGCTTTTTCTTTTTCTCTTATTTTTATTTCATTTTATTTTATTTTCTATTCTTTCTTTTTTGTTTTTATTTGATTTTAGTGTTTATTTTATTTGGCATTTCTGCACATATACCCTTGTTTATATTTTCTATCTTTATTTGATTATTTCTGGTCTGTGACACTTGTTTTCTTTCTTGCAAGGGCCCGAGGACCGAGGAGGCGACTCTCGAGGAGCCAGTACAGCCGCGGGATTCGGAGGCGGCTCCCTTCTGCACGGAGCCGCAGGAGAGCGTGAGAGAGAGCTGAGTGGGAGAGGATTAGAGTAGAGTAGTTAGACTTTATTTCATTCATAATTATTGTAATAATACAGGGACACTCAGCTTGGACTTGGACTGTTTAGCGGGTCTGTTTCGCCGAGCACCGGTGTGCTCGGGGGACCCTTAGGTTTTTCGCGGCTTTTTCGCGGCTTTCAGTTTTTCGCTGCCTTTTCCGGTTTTACGCAGTTTTTCTCGAGCCCCTAGACTTAGGAATTTCTGGTTGATTGTGCCGTAATTGTGTAGGATCCAAACACCTAATAGACTGCCTGCACCTATAGATCGTTAATTGGACCTACTAATAAAAGGATAATAAAAATAACTGACTCACTCCCTTCGAGCCTACGTGCCGTAGCCTGCCCTGCCAAGCGCTGCTCCTGAACCCGATGTGTCGGGAGGAGGAGGGGTAGACCGAGACCGGACTCCTTGGATCGAAGGACCTGTGACCAGTTAGACAGCTCTTTCGAGTAGAAGTTGCCTGCTTAGGACTCGGCTTTTTACCGCTGCACCATATAGGTAGTTTCTTTTCTGTCTTTACATTTCTGCGTGGATCATATTGCATGTAGAGTGCTGGAGACAGGTACGCCTTTCTATCTTTGCATGCATCATTGATTTCATCGCGCATCGGCTTTTTCGTCTTCTCCCCCTGTTTTTGACTTAATAACTAGGAGAACCGAAAAATTCGTTAGGCCTTTTGTTTTTATTGAAAAATATCTAAAAAGAAAAACAATAAAATTGGGACTGTTTAAGCTATTGACCCTAAAAGACACTTGACCTAAAAATCTGTCTTGGGGAGAGCAACCCCCTCATTGGTTAGTTTGATTGTGCGAGAGAGTGACCCGTACACTAGGTAGAGCCCTCCGATGCTACTCTCGACTGATTACCGACTTCATCTGTGCAGGACAGTCGGTTGGGGGAGCATCAGGTATCCCAGCAGGTCACGTAATCGCTCTGATATTCTGATTGTTCACCAAATAAAATAGACAAGATAATTTGACCGAGCCTTTACGGTCTTCAGCTCGCGTTGCGTTGGTGAACAGAGGGGTTTGTTTGTCATCATAGTTTCTCTAGATCTCATCCTCCTTACTCGCCACATCAAGATGATGGGCAGACGATCTCTTAGGCAGCCTCTGGCTGCACCGCTTTCGGGCGCGTCTACCCGTTCATCTAGGTTGACTCGCGAGAGCCAAGACCAGCTCTCCGAGCCCGAGTATGATTCCACCCTGTTCCCCCTCGACCCCCTTTCTTTCGATTCCGAGAGACCAGTGCCAGAGGAGAGATTAGCAGATTTATCAGCACCTGAGTTTGGATCATTTGATTTTGCAGACACCATGGCCGACAGTTCCGATGATCGCAGTCGAGGTCCACAGCATGAGCACTTTATGTTGGACCAGGGTGCGATCAACTCCACCCTGATCGCCTCCCTCGAGACGGTACAACAGCAGTTGAGGGATCAGGGAGCTTTCATGCTAGATATGAGGAGAGAGATGGAGGAGATGAGAGCAGAGAGAGAGCAGCGGAGAGACGGGCCGAGGATCCCAGAGGATGCAGCAGCAGCAGCCGCAGCAGCCGCCGCCGCAGCAGCAGCCGCCGCGGCAGGAGCAGGAGAGCCACCGAGACCGATGCGGGAGTTGCACAACCCCGGATCGACACTGATGCACCACTGGGTTGTGCTACCAGCTATCGTGGGGGACTTCAAGTTCCCCCCGAACACCTTGCAGCTTCTTCCCCGTTTCCACGGGCTCGCCACCGAGGAGCCCCATCTCCACCTCCAGGAGTTCCTTATGATTTGCAACACGGTCCACGATCGTCAGGTGGACCAGGACACCATCAAGATGATTGTCTTCCCCTTCTCTTTGGCAGATAGAGCAGCCACCTGGCTGAAACATTTGGGGAAGTTTGTCTACACTTGGGAGCAGCTCTGCACCGAGTACTTGCATAAGTACTATCCACTCGAGAGGACTAATGCCGCGAGAGCCCTGATCAGCAACTTCTACATGCTCCCCAACGAGCAATTCCATGAGGCATGGGAGAGGTTCAGAGAGCTGACTGATAGATGCCCGCACCATGACATCTCCAAGCCCAACCTTGTGCAGAGCTTTTTCAGCAGGCTGTCACCAGAGCTTAAGGGCTTGGTGAACGCTTCTTGTGTTGGGTCTTACTTCGCCAAGGATCACGACCAGGTCTGGGCCATCTACGAGGAGATGGTCGAGAACTACATGGTGATGTCCCAGACTCAATTGTATACTCAGGGCAGACCGCAGCAGCAGCCAGGACCCGTGCAGTACTAGAGGATAGCACGGGTCGATGCCGGTCCATCCAGTTCGTCCGCAGTAGCAGCAGCACAGGCAGAGTCATCAGCTGCGGACATGGGCATCATTAGCGAGAAGTTGGATCGGATGGAGCTCATTGAGAAGAAGCAGTGCCAGGGCATCACTCAGATAGAGCAGATGGCATAGATTCTGAGCGACATGAAGACCCAGCTCATGTGTCTCCAGGAGGCACAGACGGCTTCCCAGCCCCGTCTTCAGTTGTGAGGCGATCACGGCAGCAGCAACAGCTCGTCCCAGCGCTCCAGCTCACACCAACAGCCTAGACAGGTTCACTTTGTATAGGCGGAGCCGTACTAGCAGCCGCAGCCCACCAACCAGTCACCACCATCTCCAGACTTGCAGATGGTGGTATACCAGCCGGATCAGCCTCTGGCAGTACTCCTGCCAGCCTAGTACGATGCATAGTCGTTGATGGATGTCAACGGGATTTGGTATGACCGCCCTCAGCCCGGTATCCGACGAGACCATCCCGGATTCCGGTGGAAGACCGGAGGTACCCAGCCCCAGCAGTAGCCGTCAGGACAGGGAGGCCAGTACGACCATCAGAGAGAGCATCAGCCGCAGCAACAGCCCCCAGTGTACCCACCACAGCAGCAGCAGTCGTCCTATGGTCCTCGTCCCTATCAGCAGGGACAGTCTTGGAGGCGAGATCAGCCTCACCAGCAGCAGCATCCACCACATCCATACCCCTCTCAGCAGCACCAGTTCCAGCAGCCTCACTACCAGAGAGGCTACCCGTCAGGCTCCCACGAGAGCCCTGCCTTGGATGATATAGCCCGCCTCCTCACGGACCAGCAGGCTACCTTCAGACGGGAGATGGACGAGTTCCGCCAGGAGATGCGAGACATTGTGAGAGGGAAGGCCACCATCCCTACCCAGATCGAGCCTAACCCCAACAGCCTGAAGCAGAAATCTGAGCAGGTAGCTTACACTGAGTATGCCACTCCTGGTGCTACATTTGATGATATGTATGCAGACCTTTTTGATGCTGATTTTGTCACACTTAGGAGCGGTAGGATGCCAGCAGGCGGCACCTCGTCTGAGCCACATCATGAGGATCCACCCAGAGCACCTGACGAGGAGGAGGAGAGCGGTACTGAGGCCGCTAGAGATGATGACGGTGGTACTGATGCCACCAAGGATGCTGATTCCACAAGCGGTGCTAAGGCCGCCATTTCACCAGTTGGAGGAGGTGGTACTGATGCCACCCAGGATGCCGAGCCAGAGCGCGGTACTGAGGCCGCGAGACGTCTAGTTGACCCAGCCGATGGTGGTGTTGTGGCCACCCGTGTTCATATAGAGAGATTTGTTGTATTTCCTACTTTGGATGTATCTCGGAACGCTATTGTGAATAAAGGAAAAGGTTTGGTTTTTTCTGGTCCCACTGTGGTGCGTGATGTATGTGCGGATCCGGCCGTCGAGCCATCTAGACCTTTTCCTAGTCCTTCATCTAAGAAGGACCCAGTGATCCCCTTCCCTAGAGCCCTTCAGATGGAAAAGGGGAAGAAAGCAGAAAATCCAAAAAAGAGAGATCAGGAGGAGTTCAGCCAGCAGATGATAGATAGATTTCACATACAGCTGACTCTTCAGGAGGCTTTGCAGCACATTCCCCTTCTTCAGCGTTCGTTGAGAGACAAGACTATAGTCAGGAGGAAGAGGAGGAACCACCACTCAGAGATCCATGTGCTGACGAAAGCCACATGTTTCGCGATCCAGAATCGTCTGCCGGCCAAGAGGCCAGATTCAGGAGCCCCTTATGTCAGATGTCACATTAGAGAGCAGAGGTTCGACCGGACTCTATTAGATAGCGGATCGTCTATCAACCTCCTTCCGGCAACCCTTCTCGACCGCTTTGAGTTGGGCACTCTTAGACAGAGCAGGATAGTCCTTCAGTTTGCTAATCGATCTGTCAAGAGGCCGAAGGGGTTGTTGCGAGACGTTGTCGTCACTATTCAGGGCCTGCAATTCCCCGTGGACTTTGTAGTGTTGGACATGGAGATCCCTGATTCAGTGACCGATACCCCCATCATTCTCGGTCGTCCGTTCTTGGCCACAGCCAAGGCGGTGACTGATCATGATAGCGGGAAGGTATACTTTCGCGTCGAGGATGAAAGTGTACAAATAGAGACGGTCGAGGACAACTGAGCCAGAGAGAGATCATGCTCAGAGACCACTCCAGACACAGAGCAGCTGACAGATGCAGGGCTAGACATCCACCAGGACTGTGACTTTGTGATCACAGATGATGAGGCAGTTTGGGCAGACCCAGCAGCACATGCCATCCTCTCATTTTCAGACCCCGCTGAGGTAGAGACGACAGCAGAGGAGAGCTTCGAGAGCACATTTCTGGTTCAGGATACTCTAGAGGCAGCAGAGCCGGTTCTCGACCGCGACACAGATTTTTGTGATGATGGTGGTACTGATGCCACCGCAGATGATGCAGATCCCTCAGATTCAGAGTCTGATTGGGTAGATTGTGAGGACTACATGCCAGACCTGAGTTCCACTGAGCCTACAGCTGAGGAGGAGGTAGATGCCGAGCTGAGCAGAGACAGTCCATCAGGGCAGCCTTCTCCAGTTTCTGAGATTGAGAGAGAGTTTCAGTTCTCCCATGCAGATTTGGCAGCGTTCACAGAGACATTTCAGAGGCCAGATCCACCAGCACCCAGCTGTCCAGAGCTGAAGCCGCTCCCTACTTCGCTGAAGTATCAATTCCTTGCGGGTGAGCCTGAGATGTACCTAGTCATCATCTCCGCCGATCTGACTGGAGAGCAAGAATCCCGTTTGATGGGGGTTCTTGAAAAGAACCGCAAGGCAATCGGATGGAGCGTAGCAGATCTCCAGGGGATAAGTCCGGCCCTGTGCTCCCACCATATCTATCTCGAGGATGGGGCGAAGCCGTCGCGTGAGTTCCAGCGGCGGCTGAACCCCAATCTGAGAGAGGTTGTCATGAAGGAAATCTCGAAATGATGGAGCGCCGATTTTATCTATCCCATCTCCGACTCCAAGTGGGTCAGCCCCAATGCCCCTGCGACCTTTCAGAGATGCATACTGTCGATCTTTTCAGACATGGTAGGGGAGTGTTTGGAGGTCTTCATGGATGATTTCTCGGTTTACGGTGACGGATTCGACTCCTGTCTTGACTGCCTAGACCGAGTACTCCAGCGATGTATAGAGGTTCACTTGGTGCTATCTTGGGAGAAGAGTCACTTCATGGTGACTCAAGGGACGCTGCTTGGCCATATCATCTCCAACAGGGGCATGGAGGTTGATCCGGCCAAGGTAGATGTCATTAGAAAACTCACACCACCGTCCAATCTGAGGCAGTTACGGTCATTTCTGGGGCACGTCGGTTTCTACCGACGATTCATTCATGATTTCAGCAGGATTGCCCGATCGTAGACTGACCTACTAACGAAATACACCGAGTTCCTTGTCGATGACAAGTGTCTTTCGTCCTTTGAGACTCTCAAGCAGTGTGTTATAGAGGCTCCTATTCTCCAGCCGCCTGATTGGTCTCTCCCATTCGAGATCATGACGGATGCCTCCGATTTTGCCGTGGGGGCCGTGCTGGGACAGAGGAGGGATGGAGTCCCATTTGCTATCCACTACGCTAGCCGAACATTGGATTCCGCGCAGCGGAATTATACAGTCACAGAGAAGGAGATGCTAGCCGTAGTGTTCGCCCTAGATAAGTTCAGATCTTACATCATTGGATCTAGAGTGACCCTGTATACTGATCACACCGCCATCCGATACCTCATGGCAAAGAAAAATGCCAAGGCCAGACTGACTAGATGGATCCTTCTACTCCAGGAGTTCGACATTGAGATCAAGGAAAAGCTTGGAGTCAAGAATGTGGTGGCGGATCATCTCTCCCGTTTAGAGCAGCCTGAGGAGTCTGAGCATATTGATCCCATTTGTGAGACCTTCCCATATGAGGCGATCCTTGCTATCGCCTCACTCCCGTGGTATGCCGATATTGTGAACTTTCTCGTTGCTGGGAAAGTCCCACAAGATTGGACCAGGCAGAGGCTTGAGACCTTCCTTGCGAAGGCCAAGTCCTACCACTGGGAGGATCCCATCCTTTACCACGAAGGAGGGGATAGCGTCTGGCGTAGGTGCATTCCTCAGGAGGAGTACCATAGCGTCCTCACATACTGCCACAAGCTTGAGGCAGGAGGACATCATTCTGGGAGGAGAAAAACACAGAAAGTGCTCCAATCCGGCTTGTGGTGGCCTACCCTCTTCAAGGACTCTGATGAGTTCGTGAAGAGGTGTATTGACTGTCAGAGGATGGGCACTTGTGGACAACGTGATATGATGCCGATGCAGCCCATTCACTTCTGTGAGGTTTTTGACGCATGGGGCATCGATTTCATGGGTCCATTCCCTAAGAGTCAGGGATTCGAGTACATTCTGTTGGCCGTAGATTATGTTAGTCGTTGGGTTGAGGCTATCCCCGCCCGAGCCGCTGATGCGAGGACAATTTGCAGATTTTTGAGGAAGCACGTCATCACGCGATTCGGGGTACATCGAGTATTGATTTCAGATGGGGGGTCTCATTTCATCAACGACCAGGTGAAGGCCCTTGCTAGCGAGTTCGGTATAGACCATCGAGTTGCCACTCCGTATCATCCACAGACGAATGGTCTAGCCGAGGTGTCGAACAGGGAGATCAAGACTATTTTGCAGAAAGTTCTCCGCCCTGATCGAAAGGATTGGTCACACCTTTTGTACTCGGTCTTGTGGGCATATAGGACGTCTTTCAAGACACCATTGGGCACATCTCCCTTTCGCCTCGTATATGGCAAGCCGTGCCATTTGCCAGTTGAGCTGAGACACAGATCACTTTGGGCAGTCACTGAGATACTTATGGATCCAGATGGTGTGGGAGACTAGAGGAGGGCAGAGTTAGCAGCCCTGGAGGAGCTTAGAGATACCGCCTTCTCAAACAGCCTACATTACAAGGAGAGAGTGAATGAGTGGCATGATTCTCACATCAGCCACAAGCATTTTGAGCCTGGACAGAGAGTATGGTTGTTTGACGCGAGGCTTCGCCTATTTCCAGGGAAGCTACAGAGGAAATGGAAGGGACCCTACTTGGTGAGAAAGGTACACGGCAACGGTAGCATTGATATATCCGAGTTGTCTTCTGAGAGTACCTTTCGAGTGAACGGCCAGCGGCTCAAGCCATTTCTAGATCATGAGTCGCGGGTCGTTGATGTTGCCCCTATTCATTTTGCGTGAGATGTGGTCTCTTGACTCACATCTATTGCATCTCACGCCTGATTTTCACTGATCTTCCGACCTGTATAGATCCAGATGTCTATATCATCACATTCTTTAGTCCCACATCCCTTTCTTCATCTTTTGATTATGCTATACTTAGGGTGTACTTTACCCTAAGTATAGGGGGGATGTCGGACCTTTGAGTTTTTCTTTTGATTCTATCTACCCCTGTTTTTGCTGCCTATACTTAGGGATATTTTACCCTAAGTATAGGGGGGTAGACCCTGTACATTCGCCACTCAGTTTTCCCTTTGTGTACAGTCTGCTATACTTAGGATTACTTGATCCTATGTAAAGGGGGAAAAGCCAAGAGTCTCTTGATATTCTATTCATTCATTCGTCTTCGTATATAGCCTTCCTTTTCACTTCCCTATACATAGCACGAGTTATGTCTTCTTCATCGCTCTTGACTTTGAGGACATCGTTCGAGCTAAGTATAAGGGGGTGTGTATATATTTCATATATACTTTGGCCATAACTCGTACTTTGTGTGAGTGTGTTAATAAATAAAAATGGCTAAAAACCCTAAAATCACAAAAATAAAAAAATTTTCATGTACATAATCATTCTTTTATTTGCACATAAATAGCTAGTGTACAAATTATTTTTGTAAAAATGATTTCAAAAATCTTTTGTGTAAAGCTTGTGTAAATATTTTCTTATCAAAATTATGTATATAGTACAAAATTTTTCCAAAATGTTTTGAAAATCAAAAGTTTGCAAAAATCTTGTGTAAATGCGTGTAAATACTTTTGCAAAACTTGCACTTCATGCATTCATCCATTCATGATTTCAAAACATTTTTCAAAAATTTTGCATGTTCGTAAAAATTGTGTAAATAGCATCTTTGTATATATGTATATAGTTTTTCGGGATCATAGTTGACATTTAAACTAGCCTGGAATTAAATTGGGAAATGGAGCTTGATTAAGATCTTAATCCACCTAATTTATAAGAGGAACCTTATAGGGCTTAGGGTTAAGGCTTTTCAGGTCCATGGTTACTTAATTCTTTGAGTCCACTAGGCTATGATCACATGTCATCTCAATTAGCCTAAGTAGAACACTTAACAACAACACATGACTCATAGGGACAATGGCTTTACTTGGACACCAACACTCTGCACCGAGCTCTCTACGGATGAGGTGGTGAGGAGGCAATCTTCCTTGACTTGGGGTAGCATATGAGGGTAGTACTTCTAGGCGGAACCTCTCTTCTTCTTTTAGTGAAGGAAGTGCGTCTCAACTTGGTCTGGTTGCCATGAGGTCTAACGACGGGAGTTGTGGGTTGCAATATAGCTTCAAAAGAGGGATAGTCTATTGGCTCAAGAGGAAAAACTCCTTGTATATATGCTGCACATGTATATGTTGTATAGATGCACTTGAAAAAAATGCAAAAAAAAGAAAATAACTCCAAAAAAGTGGTGGGTCTGATAGAAAATGATAATCCCATCGGAGTATGTATATAGTGCAATAAGCCAAGCTTGAGACTCATGTACCACCTTATGTAGCTTGCAGCAGGGAGACTTGGCTACACTGGTCAAGCTCCCAAGGATACATGGCTACACTGGCCATGGTCCATTCTCTTCTTCCTCCTCTTCTTGAGCCGATTGAAATTGAACTTAAAAGGGAATACCCCGCTCCTTGAGGAAAGAGTGGCCAGATTGGGGTCATAGATTTACCTTGTTGGGGAGGGTTGTCAAGTTGCCATTTCTGAGGTGGAGAGCTTATACCTCACATTCACAGGACAAGGAAAGATTCATGGTCTTCAGGGTTTGTGTTTGATGACTTGTTCTGATCTGGATTATTGAGGAGTCTTGATTAGAGATTAGTGTAACTTAGAGGCTGTTGAGTTTTAAGCTTAAGTCCAAATAAGGGTCCGACACATTAATAATCCAAAGATCAGATCGATGCTCCATACCTCTATTTAATGAAGGCAAGTTAATAATCAACCTTGATCCATGTACATTCTTCTCTTTTTCTTTTTCTTTCTTCTTTTTCACTTCGTTTTCAAATAAGTGTTTGCTAAGGCACTAGCAAAGTTAAGTATAGGGGGGGTGATGAATACTCATTCATCACTCTTTATTCTTATATTTTAGCTACAAAACCTTTGCAAATGCATGTATATGTTTGTAAATACAAGTAATTACCAAAAGCATGCATGGTGTAAAAAGTAATAATTAGCATGTTTTTGTGCAAAAATAAAAGAATAAAGATTAAAAAGAAAAAGAGGAAATATTTAGAATAAATATTGAGCAACCTAACCCAAGGGAGGGCTCAGCATGGGCCTGACTGCATAAAAAGCCAAAGTAGAGGGAGATAGGGTCTCATGTGTGTAAATATATCTGTAAATATAATGAAGATATTTTCCTCTAAAAATAGAATAAAATGTGCTTGCACATATTTGTATATACTTATAAATATAAAATCCAAATAAAAATTGAAAAATTAAAAAGAACACAAAAACCACTTCACTTGTGTATATTCATTATGTATATATTCCACTCATCTATATTTATTTCACCTTATAAATAAAATTCCAAAAATTTTATATATACTCTATCTTTTATGTTGTAAATAAATAAAATAAAAACAACAAAAACAAAAACAAAATAAAAAGAACAAAATTAAAAACAAAAAATAACATTGTAAATATACCATGTATATACATGTATATACCTATTTATTTCACCCTTGTATATAAATAATAAAAATAAAATAAAAATACCCTTTTATTCCTAATTTTATGCTATAAATAAATAAAATATAAAATTGAAATAAAAATGCACAAAAATAACTAATCAAAAATCAAAAACCTATATTGTATATATACCTATATATAGCTCTATTATGTAAATACCTTATTTTTATTTTAAAAAATTAATTAAAAATCACAAAAAAATAGAAAAAATTAAAACATATATTTTTCATGTTTTAGGTTTTTATTAAATCAGCCATTTGCTATTTTTAAATGAATATTCATATATTTTCCAGGTGGCCGATTCCCATTGGTCCACAGGGGATGTTGACCCCCCGGTCAACTCCCCCCTGTGGAACACTTCCCACGGGTCGTGACGCCCGACCCGATTTCTCTGATTTTTCGCATCATGACCCGACCTCCGTCTACCCAAACCCCGGGTCCTTCTCGTTCGTGCTAGATCCGACACCCTCGCCGGGATGCCCGCCTCGGGGTCCGCGCTCTGAGCTGCCCTACCCGATCGTCTTTAGCCGGACCCCTGGCTGTATAAGTTTCGAGCTCCGCCTCCATTTTCCAGATCTTTGGCTCGTCATTTCTCCACCCAGTAACCTCCATCATCCTCGCGAGAGTGACAGCTCGCCCCGGTGGTGTAGCAGCGAGGCAGAGGGTGCTCGAACCACTGATCCGGCGTCTTTGCACCGCCGTGCTCCGCCTGAAGGTGAAGCTCGAGCCTCGGGCCTCGACGACCCGCGAGGCAACGACCCAGAGCTTCCAGAGCTCAAGCCCAGCCGATTCGTCCACCCAGGTAGCCTTAGTTCTTTCCCTTTCTCTTTGATTTTGCATTTGCCCCAATTCGACCCATCGCCGTTCCCCTTCGATTCCGGCCACCTCCGCCTTCGTCGCGATCATCGTACCATTCCACCACGTTTGCCTTCTCCCCGCGCACGTTCTCCATCCCTCCATTCAACCCAGCTTGCACAGGAGCTGGGGTTTTGAGTTCCAACGCCGACACCTCACCGGAGCTCGACCGCCCCGCCTCACCGATCACCGTCACCTCCTCTTACAGGGTCGAGGCACTTTGCCCTCGACTCGCGAGTGCGTTGCTGTGCTTTGCAGGTCCCTTCGAGGCCATCTGAGGGTCTTGACTATCTGAAGCAGCCGCTCCTCCTCCGGCGCCCTCGCCTGAGCTCCCCAGAGCTCTGTCGAGTCATCGGAGGGTATCAGTAGATGCGGGAGCCCGAGGTGATCCTTCCCCGATCTTCAGCTGCCCGCGAGGAGTCCTCCAGTGCCAGCACGAGCCCGACGAAGTTCGCCGGAGCCCAGTTCGTCGAGGATCCTCCCCTACCATTTGATCGACCCCAGGCTCCAGTTTAGATCCTAGCCATCCATTTAAGGAGCAACTCTGACCGTCCGATCCTTGGGAGGTTCGATCCAGACCGTCGATCGTCGAGCGTTTAGCCCCAGCGCATCAGAGCCGACAGATTTCACACGTGGCGAGCATCCGAAGGTCGACGTAATAAAGGGGTAATTTGCTCGTAGGCCCCCTTGTTTATTTTATTTCGTAGGTAGTCCTATAAATAAAGTTGATAGTTGTTTTTATTGTGGTACTTTTGCGTAGAAGACCTCGTACTTAGTTTATTAGCATGTATGCCCCTGTGTGTAGTGTATCACGTGCGTCGACACGTGTTTATTTGGGCTATTTGCATGTTTAGTCTTGTAGTTTCAAGATGTTAATGAATGAATGAAACTTTTTAGTTAATTGCATATATACCCTTGTGCGTGGTTTATTTGTGCATGTGCGTTATATTTTGGGTATTTTACATTAAGGCCCTCAGACTTTTGGTACCTATTACCAATTAGTCCGAGAACCTTATTTTCATTGCAATTAGGTCCCTATGTGCCCAAGACACGCGCCTCGCGCATGACTTCTTGGAAATTTTGCACCAGACCCCCTGGAACTCTTCATATTTGCGTACAGGTCCCTGTGCACTGTACCTTGGTTTTGATTTTTAATAAAATATCAAACTCACTCCAAATTCAATGAAAATTGGACACATGGCTCCTGCCATGGTGTAAAATTTTCTAGAATTTTTGGAGACATTTTTGGTTTTATTTTCTATTTTTAAAAATTCAAAAACAAGCTTTTTCTTTACTGTCTGACTTGAAAATTAAAAAAATATATTAAAATACCTCTAAAAAATACAAAAACATTAGTTAGTGTGTATTTTGTCTTGTTTGATTTTCTGACCAATTTTGGTCATTTTTTATTATATAAAACCCATAAAAATTAAAAAAAAACTAAAAACTCTATAAAAATTCTAATAATTAATTAAAAAACCAAACAATAATAATTCTGGTGCCTAAATTTTTCTTGTTTCTTCTTCTTTACAGGAAAATTACCTCCAGGCTTTTTAGGGATTTTTAGATATTTTCTCTAGGTCCCCAAAGCTTGGCTGGACAGTACCTTTATTTTCTTGCCTTGTTTTATTTTTAGAAAATTAAATAAAAATCAGAAAAATACCAATAATTACCCTAAAATAGTAAAAATATAAAAAACATAAAAACATTTTTATTTGAATTTTTGAGTGATTTTTGATGCATTAAATAATTGTTTATATTGGCTTGTTTCTTTGTTTTCTTTATTTCCTTTATTAATTAAAAATCCAAAAAAATTATAAAAATTAAAAATCTGCCAAAAACACTTGTCTTTTATTTTATTTCTTTTTCTTAGACTATTTCGTAGGCCGCAAGGCCATCACGTGCTCCCTGATTCCGACCCTGGTCGCTATACCAGGCTAATCTAATAGCCAGGATCGCTATCGTGTTTATTTGATTTTCATCTTATTTTGGTGGTCTGAACTTCATTTTCTTGATCGACCGAGTGATCTCTTGAGCTAATGAGGTCGCAACGACCTTTGTTATTTCTTCATCCTTAGTTGCTCGGGGTTTTTCGTGTCATCAGTCAACGGTGGAACATAGTGGAAAAGTTCGCTGGAGTCGCTCCGGTGAACTACGAATCTTCAAGTTTACACCAAACACCTAGGTTAAAAATTAAACTAAATGCATAATTAAAACGAGCGAATGAAAATCTAACTAAAAATAATAAAAGTGCTCATCTCGAACCTGGCCGGAGTCAAGGAGCAGAGACATCGTCGGAGCGTCGCCTTGGGTGCACCCACTGCCTCCGCAAGCATCCTGGACCTCAGGAGATCCTCTCCTATCATGAGAATACTTCTTTTTGGCCGAGATCTGGAGCTTTAGGGCTTGGGGGATGACCAAAAATGTCAGGAGGATGGAGGTTGATTATTTATAAACATAATAGCACCCTTATTAGACCGACGGAAATCAAAGAATCTATCGTATTTACAAGCGATCTACGAGGCTGGCGTGGATGTACAATGATGGAGGATCAATTCGTCTAAAGGAAGCGAAAGTAGATGAGCGATGGAGCAACCGAGAAAAAGGGAGGAAAAGCGGGGAGGAGACGGATCTGACAAGTCAGAGACGGATGGGACAGTTGACTGGAGGTCAACTCAGGGAGCACATCCATTCGTCCACGTCAGCCCGGATACGGATAAAATAGCAGATTTATTTAAAGAATAAATAATAAAAAATAGTAAATGATTTTATTAGTTTCTGAGTATAAAATAAAAATGTTTATTATTTTATGTAATATTTTATTATGATTTTTATTTATTTATTTGTCTTTATTTATTAGTAGTTAATTTTTATTAGTGTATTTATAGGTATATTCATCTATGATTGTACATTTTTCTTTTTATTTTGTATATTTTATTTTACTATTTTATTCTTTTATTTTATATATTTATGACTTATTTTTAAGTATAAATATATTTTTATTTTATTTTTATGATATTATTTGTATACTTAAATAAATAGATAAGTATATTCGATAGGTATATTTATAAGTATTTTACGTATGTATTATATAATCTTTTTATTTTAATGTATTTTAATGAGTTTTATTTTGGTTTTGTATTTTTAATATAATATGAATAATATTTAAAATATCATGAAATAATAAAGAATAAAAGAATATGTTTCCCGTTTATTTTTATACACGTACACTATAGGTATTTTGTCTATGTATTTATTTAGACTTATTTTATTTTTCATTTTTTTATTTTTATTTTAATTTTAATATGTACAATTGTTATGAATAATATTTGCAAAATTATAAAAATTTGAATTTGTAAAAATAATGAATAAAATGATTATTTTAATCGGTATAATATACAATGAGGGTCAAAAATCTGACTTTCACACAGTAGCTCCAAAAAATATAAAACCACCACCATTAAATAGCTTGTGAAAAGATATACAATTAGAGGTGATTTTGATATGTTTTGAGTTTTTATTTGAAAGATATGGGTATGGGAAGTTGGGTTTTTGGCCTTTTATTTTGTGTATAAAATGAACATTGAGTATTATTTTTGTACAAACTCAATTTTGTATTTTTATTTACATTATTATCTATAATTTTATGTATAAAATTTCTTCATTTGATGAATAAATAATAACTAATAAATAGGTGTCAAAACTGCTTAAATAATGAATAAAAGAATATGGTTTTTATTGTATTTTTGGCCCTTATCTCCCCCTACTTTATTCCTTGTCGACCAATTCAATTCTTGACTTGGTCTCGAAGTTTATAGTCATAAAATATTTTCAATATTTTATTTCTTTTTCTTTTCTTCTCTTTATTCTATAATTTGGTATTGAAAATCTTATTTTATATACAAATAATATAATAAATAATGAATGCTATTATGCACAAATTAATGTTATTAACATACATTAGCTAGGGTTTTATGGCCAAAATGATAGAATAAAGGTGATGAAATGGAGATTCATCACCCCCTATACTTGCCTTTGCTAGTCCCTAGCAAACACTTATGCAATAAGTATGAAAAGAATAAAGAAGAAAAGAAAAGGAAAGAATAAATGAATTGATTTCAATAATTAAACATGTCATAACAAAATCAAAGTTTGGAGCTCAGGTTAGACCTTGGTGTGAAAATGTGTGTGGAACCTGGAAGGGAACCAAATTTAAAACACAACATCCTCCAAGAGTCACAGAACTCGGTTCAAACCACCTCATTAGCCAGGTCAAAACTAGCCTATATTATACGCAAATCCTTATGACTATGAAGCTGACTTGTACAGTGTAAGTGATAGTGGCTCTCTCCAACTGAAATGACAAAGGAACTGACTTCTCCAGAATGATAACCCAATAATTCCCCAATCCAGTACTATGTCCTCGAGGAGCGGGGTATTCCCTTCTAAGTTCAAGTGGC
Source organism: Ottelia alismoides (assembly GCA_037367405.1). Classification (NCBI taxonomy): domain Eukaryota; kingdom Viridiplantae; phylum Streptophyta; class Magnoliopsida; order Alismatales; family Hydrocharitaceae; genus Ottelia; species Ottelia alismoides. The sequence continues at coordinate 222,589 of JAZKJV010009343.1, forward strand.
ATCCAACTCAAGAGGAGGAGGTGAAGAAAAGAATGGACGGTAGCCAGTGTAGCTACCTATCCTGGGATGCCTGACCAGTGTAGTCAAGTCATCCAGCTGCAGGCTCACATGGTACAACTTTAATGCTCAAGCTTGCTTATTTTCTATACAACATATGCACATACTCTGGGAGGCATTTTATTTTTATTTTCAAGCATGTCCACTTTTTTGGAGTCTTTTTCTCGAAATACTATATATAACAACATTTCCATAAGGATTTTTTCCTCTTGAGCCAGAAGACTATCCCTCTTTTGAAGCTTTATTGCAACCTACACTCTCCTATCTTTAGACTTCATTATAACTGGACAAGGTTGGGGTGCACTTCCCACCCTAAACGAGGACGACTGTTTCCACACGTGTGCGTCTCAGATCAGAAAATCCAATCCCCTCACCATTCCAACTGAGTTGAGCCAAGTGAAAGGTGCAAGTGTCCAAGTTAGGTCCTGGCCGACAAGAGTCATGCGTGCATCTCAAAAAGTTCTATTTAGTCAGTTGAAGTGACTTGAAACCATCCCTAAGTCTCAAAGAATTAAGTCCTCATGGACCTGAAGTACCATAAACCTAGTCCCCATAAGGTTCCAGTGCAATTAGGTGTAGTAAGGTCCAACCAAGCTCCAATCTTTAACTTTATTGGACTAGTTCAATCATCAAGCTCAATTGAAAAGAATATGAATGCTATGTAAATGTTATGTACAATGCAGAAAGAATGATGCAATTTTTCAAAGAATCTTGAAAATAAAAAGAATTTTTACACAAAGAATTTTGCAAAAGAATTTTGGCACACAAAGTATATAATATGTACCGCTATTTACACGTGCGTGATTCTTTTTATTTGTTTACAAGACTTAGGAATTTACAAGAATTTCCAAATTTTAAAAGTTATTTTTAGGTATATACAAATGATAAAGGATTTTATTTATATACACATTTTATTTCTATTTTAATAATGCATTTATTCCTTAAATTTATTTGGAAATAATTTTGAAAACTATAGTACACAATCATTTTTGCAAACATTTACAAACATTTGAAAGTCATTTTGCAAAGATTTTTCAAATGATATATATATATATATATATATTTTTCAAATGATTTTTACAAACATTTTCAAAATCACAAATAGGCTTTCAAAACTTTTATTTCACACAAAGAAAAGATTTTTTTCAATCAAAAACATTTTTATAAAGGTTGAAAATATTTCATAAAAAGTTTTCCAAATGGGTTACACCATTTTTCAAATGATTTTGCAAAAATATTTTTAACCTGATTTATTAATCATTATATAGAGAATTAATTTGAGGAATAAAAAGCGTTATTAAATGAATTTTAATGAATTCTATATGTATATATAGTATATTTAGCCATATTTATTAATAATTATTCAAAAGTACGAGTTATGGCTAAAGTACATACAGGGTATATACGACCCCCCTATACATAGCATGACCTATGTCTTCATAGATCGAAGAGAAAAGGAGAAGACATAACTCGTACTGAGTATAGAAAAGCATATATCACAACAGCTGAATAAGAAATGAACTAATGAAGAGATAAATAGATTATAGCAGACTATACACAAAGCAGGGAGGGTCAAGGGTGGGAATAAACAGATTACGGCTCGGGCTGTCTCCTCCTATACTTAGGGTAAGATATCCCTAAGTATAGCAGATCAAATCAATAAGAGAGGAGACAGTGGAGGGGGTGAAAGAATGAATGAATCAGGGGAACACCCCACTATACTTAGGACAAAGCATGTCCTAAATACCGAAGAGTGACGTAAAGGGGCGACACCTTTTCTATAGAAAATGAAAAGGAAAAGAAGAAAAGAAGAAAAGATATATACAAATAGATGAAAATATTGTAGAGAATGTACACATCACTCCTCCTATACCTAGGGTTAAAGATCCCTAAGTATAGGCAACGACAGGAGTGATGATACACAATGAAGGAAGAACAACATGGTGTGTATCCCCCTATACTTAGGAAAAGGTACGTCCTAAGTGCAGGCATAAAGATATGGCAAAAGATCTGGGGTTTACATAACATACGGGAGACAGAATGAATGGAAAACAAAACACATATATACAAAAGGGTATAGACTGGTGAGGTACATGACGATATCCGACAAGTGAATATTGGGCTCTTGTCATCGTCTCCCTGTGAGAACGGTGACACAGTCAGAAGGTGCAAAGACACCCGAGTATACAATCAAGTGGGTGTCAACTACCAGGGATAAGATATCAAAAACTAAACCAAGGACATGCAGCATGAATCATAACATCAGCTCATAAGGAAGGAATGAGTGAGCGGGGCTGATACTGTAAGACTTGGAGAGAGACAGAACAATGCATACCCCTCCAAGTCAATCAAAGTCTCCAAAAGATATGACGGTGAAGAGCAGGAGATTCTCAATGTAGCGGCATGGTATCCGATGATCATAAAATCAAAAGAGATAGGGACACACCGAACACCAGAAGTCATGGCTCAACCCCCGAGGGTCCTCAAGGTGAGCAGACTCAGATGAGTGTAGGGTTCAAAATAAACAGAAGTCTCGACTCTGTGCTCCAACAGAGGCGAGCCACAACCAGGGAGGAGACCGAGTACACAAATCAGGAGACCTGACTTCGTGCTCCACCAGAACGGAGACACCACAACTGAAGCCAAGTACCTAGAAAATTATGTACCCTCCCGCAGATAACCCTCGGGGAGTAATACTTGCTAGACAATGAATAATCGGAGTAGGCACTCACCCTTGTGACGGTCGTCAAGGTTAGCAGGCTCAGAGGAGTCGGATCCATCAGATGGATCACATAAGAGGTCTCGGTAGGCGATAGATCGGCAGAAGAGACCGACAAATAAAGAACATGTGACAGTATCCCGTAGATAACCCTTGCGGAACGGGCTACCAACTAAGCATCGACTAATTAGAGAAAGATAGCTCGTCCTTATGAGGACCGTCAAGGAGAGAGGACTCAAAGGAGTCCAGTCAGATAGGTCCCCAGGATCCGACAGATCGGGTACCACAAGAAGGAAATGGGGACCAGAAAATATATCATACGACTCGCAACCGTGTTCCAACAGAAAGGAAACACAATCAGCAAGGGGAACCGAGCGTAAATAAAATGTTGCATTTTCTCGCAGATAGTCCTTGAGGAACAATGCAAACTAAGCAATGAACAGTTAGATCAGATCTCGTCCTTGCGAGGATCGACAAAGAGAGAAGAAGAGGTCTCAGTAGGCGACAACTCGTCTACCATCAGAAGATACCGAAAAGAGCTACACAAGTGTAACAGTGTCCCGCAGATAACCCTCGGGGAACGTACTACCAACTAAGCATCGAACAATCAGAGAAAGATAGCTCATCCTTGCGAGGACCGTTAAGGATAGCGGACTCAAAGGAGTCCACTCAGATAGGTCCCCAGGATCCGACAGATCAGATACCACAAGAATGCAGTGGGGACCAGAAAATATATCAGATGACTCAATTCCGTGCTCCAACAGAAAGGAAACACAATCAGCAAGGGGAATCAAGCGTAAAGAAAATGTTGCATTTTCCCACAGACAGTCCTCGGGGAATATGCAAACTAAGAAGTGAATAGTCAGATCATATGTCGTCCTTGTGAGGGTCATCAAGGAGAGAGGACTCAAAGGAGTCAATCTAGATGATCTCGGTAGACGACAGATCGTCTACCAACAGAAGTGACCGCAGATCTAGCAAGGTGCCATAGTCTCTCACAGATAACCCTCGGAGAGCACTATGAACTAGGCAATGAATGATCATGAAACGTGAAGCTTATCCTTGCGAGGACAGTCAAGGAGAGAAAACTCAACGGGGTCCATGAAATTGACCTCGTGCACCTACAGATAGGGCACAGAATCAACAGGGAGGCCAAACAATCAAATCAGATGACTCAGTCTTGTGCTCTAACAGATGGTAGCACAGTCAACGAGTAGAACCGAGCATAGAGAATGTGTTGCATTCTCCCGCAGATAGTCCTCGGGGAGTAACGCAAACTAGGTCAATCAAATATGTGGATTGTTGGTACCAATCTTAGGTCCTCAAAATCGTCAATTAATCAATCATAGGGAGGGCATAAGATCATGTGAGGGATAAATAATCAGGTCAATCATAGTTTGTCCCTCAAGTCAATCCATCTAGCTGAGATGGCACAAAAGATAGTCAGAAATCCTCAAGGTGTCACGGGTGGATGACAGTTAGGAGATAGAAGATGGCTCAGACATGTAGATGAATGAAATCATGTGGTTTCTGCACACCATCGCTCTGAAGACCGAATCAGAATAGTCAATCAATCCTTAAAATCAAAATGGTTGGAACCTCAAAATATATAGATCGATCTAAGCTCATGAAATCCTCATCAGATCATCAAAATATGTCACATCCTCAATTCGGTGTGCGTGATTAAAAATCCTCAAATAATAATCACACCTAATAATTGTGCATCATCAAAGTCCTCAATAAGCTCTTATGCACATATCAGAGGTCAAATCTACCAAGAGTAGGATATCAATCTTAGCATCCTCAAAACACGCTTGACTTACTCTAATGATTGATGTACATCATAATCCTCGATGCGGGCTATATACATAAGCACAACAATCCCAGGTAGAAGAAGGGATGATACAGAGGGGCACGAGGAGGGTGGGTGAGATAAAGGTAGACACAGATTCAAGGAGAGGGTCTCCTCGAACCGGACTAGATGTAGGTGATATGGTCAAGGAGAGAAGCCGCAAAATCTGACTAAGAAGGTGAGGATCAAGACTCAATATCACGACTCGATGCAAATGAGGAGGTGCATGTATAAGAGAGATAAAGAAACTCAAAGATGAAGAATAATGACTCACACGGATGGGACTGATAACTTTAAGAGAGATGAAAATGCAAATGGACTCCAGGTCACAATCAATACACAAAGCAAACGCCAGATTCACCTACTCAACACAATGAAGACCCAGATGTGGTCTTTTATCTTTTCGATTTTAGAGTTAGGTGATCATCACAAAGTTGTACACACCGAAGATAGGCTTGGGATTTGGGCACTAATCCTTAGCGTGTACGTGGGAATAAAATGTGCATACAAGGAGGTGGTTGCTCTCCCCAAGACAAGGAATCCATTACATTTTATTTTAGAGATCAAGTAGAGTTATCAGTCCTGATTTTATTTAGATTATCACTTTTTTGTTTATTTTTTTAATGCATGTCCTATCGGGATTTCCAAATCCATTTAGCATCCTAGGGGAGAAAAATCAGATGGAGAAGTTCGGAAAAGCCATGCAAGTCAGAAATCGATAATGCATACCAAGTCAGAAGACTTACAATGCTCCCCAACTCTCTCCATGTGGGATGCAAGACAGAATTAAAAACCTATGCTATATGAGATGCAATCATTGAAACCGCCCTAGATACAGAAATTGATATTATCGTGAAGAACCACATGCTAAATATCTAGAGATGAGATCCAAAAGTCCGGTCTTTGAAGTGCATTGGTATCCGCCACAGCGGATCCTACAAGCACTGTATAGCACTTCTCTCGGCGCTCGATCTCAAATCCAAATAAATAGCAATTTTTATTTGACTAAGTCCAAGCACGGGTCTATAGGTACATGCAAATATATTACGAGCTTGGACCTTAATCTATCGAGCAAGTAATTCCTAAGCTAAGGTTTATTCACATAAAATAATAAAAATAAAATAAAAAGCAAAAAAGTGTCAAAACTATCGAGGCCCCCAAGGAAAAAATCCCTCGAGCAATGGACCTCGGGAAGTTGTGGTGTCTGAGAGTCCTGAATTATTACATGCCAAGTGTCACTCTCTCACATAAATTTAAAATTTTTTAAGGAAAATTGCATTGATAAAATGAAGCTCAGAAACTGTCCCAAAAATTCCTCCAAGTCTAGATTCATTGCTCTCTCCTATCGGCTCAGTAAAAAGGCCAGCTCCACCTTGCTTGGGTGCATAGGTCCTCCTAAGAGGTCTTCCGTCGCGCCGCGGTCCCTCACAACAAATTCAAACATGAAAGAGTGTCAGACAGTTCACAATAACATCAAATAATAGACATAAATAAATGAATAAATGTAAAAATAAATACATGAATGAACAAGAGATAATAGACAAAAAATAAATAATCTCCTACTACGCGGCATTCCTCCCCGGCAACGGTACCATTTGATAACAAAGATTTATCAAGGCGTCGTATTAATCCACAAGGCGGATCGATAGTCGATGCGTTGACCGCTCAATAAACTTTGGTTAATCAACATATAAACCACAATTCAAGAATAAGCAATTAAAATATAAAAAATGTGGAGTCAAAATTTATTATAATTCTACAACAAATATGTATAGGTGTAAGCACATGTAGATGTCGAACACTGGGAGCAAACGGTAGAATGAGGCAAAAAGATTCACAAAACTTTGTCTTTTTGCTCTTATCCATTTTATTGTTTTTGTGGGTTTTTAATTATATATTTTTATTTTATTTTTTGTTTTAAATATTTTTATTTGATTTTATATTTTCATTTTTTAAATTTATTTTTATATTTTATTACCATTTTTTCATATAAACAATATAACCTATATAAGGGTTTATATATACAATATATAGAAGTATATTTATAAATTTTAACAAATATACATAAAAATCAGAAAATAATTTTTCTAGGGTTTTTTATATTTTTCTATTTTTTTTATTTTTTCTGGAAATTTTGATAACTTTTATGTATTTTTAATGTCAAAACATCTGAAATAATGGATTAATAAATATACCTGAAATTGATTTGACTTTTAAAAATAGTAAAAGAGTCCCAAAATTACCCAAACCAATTTTAATATATAAATATTTATATAAATAAAATTATAAAATAGAAAAGATATATTTTTAGATTTTTAAATGATTTTTATAAGAAAATTTGGGGTTTTTAGTTTTTAGGCTTTTTGTTTTTTAATTTTTAATGATTTTTTATCTTAATTAAAATAGAATAAAATATACTATATATTATTTTTTTGGAATTTTTAGATATATTTTTATAGTTTTTGGTATTTTATACTCTGAACATGGTTTATTTAGGCTCCTTTTTAATTTTAATAAATATATTAAATGCACAAAATGCAAATTGGATATGTGGCGTGAAAGTACAATGCATGAAGCATCTAATCCTATTTTTGTGGAATTTTAGGAGCATAATAGATATTTTTAATAAATAGATAAATATCACAAAAATATATGTCTTAGCAGGGGCATTTTTGCAAATAAAATAAACCTTAGGGGCACATATGCAATTTACCCAAAAAATATATAACATTAACAAAATTTTATTGGATTAGTAAATAATTACAAAAATGCCAGGGTTTGATATGCAATTTACCCATCACTTGGGACTACACGTGACGCATGATGGGAGGGACCAAAATGCAAATAGCAGAAAGTTTAGGGACCTTCTAGTAATTTTCACAAAAAAATATACAACATGCATTTCAATTTATTGGACTAAATAATAATTACAAAAACATGCAAGGGTGTCCCTATAATTTCACTACATCACGTGGGACGGCACGTGAGGTGACATAGACTGGACCCAAATACAAATAAAATAAATACAAGGGCCTAGTTGCAAAATATCCAAATTATTTATAACGTTAGCTTTTTTTATAGGACTAAATAATAAATACAAAAAGTTAGGGTTCAGATGTGGAATTTACCCCATTATAAGGCACAGATCGGAGGGTTCTGGCGCCTTCACTTGCCACGTGTCTCTCACTGGTGGCCCGATGATGATTCGCCGATGGACGCACGAGATAAATCGTGGATCACGATCTAACGGCTGATGCATGGCACGATCCAACGGTTCTGGTGTGATCTGGGGCCACCTTCTTCATCCGACGACAGGGAAGGACTGAGGAAGAACATGGAGAAAGGTTCGCCTGAGCGAACTTCCTCCGGTGAAATCTCCCTCCCCCGTCGTTCTTTGCTGCTCCAAAGGGGCTTCGAACGCTTCTGGGACTGTCCTCTACATGTTGGGGATGTCAGAAGGACCAGAGGATCACCAGAGCACCACCACGAGGTCGAAGAAGAAGTGGTGCTCCAGGTACCTCTGGGGAGGCGCAATATCACCTCCAGGTGCCTCTAAAAGCTCATAGGACCTGCAAGAAAAATTCCTGGGTCGAGGGCAAATTGCCTCGACCCATTAAGAGGTGAAATGGAAGCGGGGGAGTCGATGTGGAGGCTACTCCGGCGAGGTGGAAGAGTTGGAGCGACCAAATCTCGATCCCAAGGGATTCGAGTGGAATGGAATGGGTGGTGGCGCAGGGAATCGGTGGGGAAAGAAAATGAGGGAGGTCGAGGGGTCAGTCTACGGCGAAACACGGTGGCAAAGTTAGCCAAAGTCTCTCCAACAAACTACGAATCTTCGAGTTTACACTAAACATCTAGGTTAAACATTAAACTAAATGCATAATTAAAACGAGCGAATGAAAATCTAACTAAAAATAATAAAAGTGTGCAGCTCAAACCTGGCCGGAGCCAAGGAGCAGAGACGTCGCTGGAGCGCCGCCTTGGGTGCACCTCCTGCCTCCACAAGCGTCCTGGACCTCAGGGGATCCTCTCCTGTCATGATACTACTTCTCTTTGGCTGAGATATGGAGATTTAGGGCTTGGGGGATGAGCAAAATGCGAGGAGGATGGAGGTTGATTATTTATGAACATAATAGCACCATTATTAGACCGGCGGAAATCAAAGAATCTATCGTATTTACAAGCGATCTACGAGGCCGGCGTGGATGCAAAAGGATGGAGGATCAATTCGTCTGAAGGAAGTGAAAGCAGATGAGTGATGGAGCCACCGGGAAAAAGGGAGGAAAAGAGGGGAGAGACAGGTCTGATGAGTCAGAGAGGATGGGACAGTTGAGTGGACGTCAACTCAGGGAGAGCCTCCATTTGTCCACGTCAGCCCGGATACGGACATAATAACATATTTATTTAAAGAATAATATAATTTTATTATTTTTCGAGTATAATTTTTTTTATTATTTTATGTAGTATTTTATTATGATTTTTATTTATTTATTGGCTTTATTTATTAGTAGTTAATTTTTATTAGTGTATTTATAGGTATATTCATCTATGTTTTGTACATTTTATTTTTTATATTTTATTTTATTATTTTATTCTTCTATTTTATATATTTATGACTTATTTTTGTGAGTATAAATATATGTTTATTTTATTTTATGATATTATTTGTATACTTAAATAAATAGATAAGTATATTCGATAGGTATTTTACCTATGTATTATATCCATCTTTTTATTTTAATATATTTTAATGAGTTTTAGTTTGGTTTTTTATTTTTAATATAATATGAATAATATTTACAATATTAGGAAAGAATAAAAGAATATGTTTCCCTTTTATTTTTATACAAGTACACTATAGGTATTTTGTTTATGTATTTATCTAGACTTATTTTATTTTTCATTTTCTTTTTGGTTTTATTTTAATTTTAATATGTACATTTGGTATGAATAATATTTGAAAAATTATAAAAATATGAATTTGTAAAAATAGTGAATAATGAATAAAATGATTATTTTAATCGGTATAATATATACTGAGGGTCAAAAACCCAACTTTCGCACAGTAACTCCAAAAAATATAAAACCACCATTAAATAGCTTGTGAAAAGTTATATAAAATTAGATGTTATTTTGATATGTTTTGAGTTTTTATTTGAAAGATTTGGATCTGGGAAGTTGGGTTTTTGGCTTTTTATTTTGTGTATAAAATGAACATTGTACAAAATTTCTTCATTTGATGAATAAATAATAAAGACTAAAATAGGTGTCAAAAATGCTTAAATATTGAATAAAAGAATATGATTTTTATTGTATTTTTGGACCTTATCTCCTCCTACTTTATTCCTTGTCGACCAACTCAATTCTTGACTTGGTCTCGTTGTTTAAGGTCATAAAATATTTTCAATATTTTATTCCTTTTTCTTTTCTTCTCTTTATTCTAAATTTTGGCATTAAAAACCTTATTTTATATACAAATAATATAATAATATAATGAATGCTATTATTCACAAAGTAATGCTATTTACATACATTAGCTAGGGTTTTTAAGGCCAAAATAAAAGAATAAAGGTGATGAAATAGAGATTCATCATGTGCATCCACATTCTCAGATGGACCAAGCAACGCAAACTTTTAATTGTTTAACACTGGGCTTGGTTCCAAACCAAAGCTCTTGAGGGGTTTTGGATATAGATTTGCTAGGAATCTTATTTAAGATATATATTGTAGTCTCTACTACATATCCCTAGAAACTATGTGGTAAATGTGTTATACTCATCATTGAACAAACCATATCCATGATAGTCATGTTGCATCTTTCAATAACACCATTAAGTTGGGAACTTCCAAGAGAAATGAGATTGGAGACATTTCCTCTCTCATTGAGGTATTCCTTGAATTCATCTGAGAGGTGCTCATCACCTCAGTCAGATCGAATCCGTTTAATCTTCCTATCAGTTTGGTTCTCAGCCAAAGCCATGATATTTTTTGAACTTTTCAAACATTTCAGACTTATGGCGTAATAGGAAGATAAAATTGTATCGTGAATGGTCATCAATAAACGTTAAGTAATATCGATATCCATTTGGGTCATGGTACTGAAGAGACCACATATGTTAGTATGTATTACTTCAAGAATACCCTTGCATTGTGTACCCTTGTTACGAAAGGGTGCTCTGGTCATTTTACCTCAAATGCAATGTTCACAGGTCGGTAAAGCTTGGACCTGTAGAAAATCTACCCTATCATTAGATAAAATGACCAAGCCTTTGATGCGAAATCATGTTCGAATAATTTCCATCATCCTTGGCTCATTCAAGTTTTTTATTAGTGGTTGCTACATTCATGATAAATTCATCAATGCACGGTTCATGGAGTTCACCATAAGTTAGAATTCCATCAGCAACATGTTTATCATAACAACTTATGACAAGCTTTTCACTGAATAAGAATGAATATCCATTTCTAACTAGTTTAGATATAGATAATAGGTTCCTTCTAACATCCAGAACATAAAGATGCTCTTTAAGCATAAGGACTCTCCCAGTAGATAATGATAGTCTCCAGGTCTGTTGAGATTACTTTTTTCAAGTTTTAATTATTGAAAGAAAGGTGGAAGTGTCGCCGCACCTCAAAAAGAGTCTCAAACAATTTTTTTTATTTAATCAAGCTCTTAAGCAAAAGAAATAAAAGAAGAAATGTGAGCAAGAGAACTATGTGCTATTTATTTACATGTATATCGTACATGATATAACTCAAGGAGGATACAAAATCCCAAAAGATTATTTAATTCAAAGAAAAAATAATGAAATAAAAGGATTCATTTTATGAAAGTTCTTGGTCTTTTAGATTTTTTATGTTTTTAAATATTTACAGAATTTTTAATTTTATATTTTTAATGCTTTTCTGATTATGTTTTTTTAATGATTTGTTAATTTTTCAATTTTTTATTTTTAATTTTAGAAACAAATCAAAATAAAAAGAAAAAAGAAATGTAAAGAAATATTTTTTTATTTTTTAAAATATAGAAAAAAATAATAAGAAAACTCAAATAAAATATTTTTGGCGTTTTAGTAATTTTATACTAATTTTGTGAATCTTTAATAAATTTACATTTTTTAAGATTTTTAAAACAATTAAAATAGGGGAATCAACAAATAGAAAATGCAACAAATGTTTTTGAGTTTTTAAAATAAGAAATAAAAATGTATAAACTATATTCAGAAACAAAGAATATTTTTCAATTATGAATTTTTTTGAAATCTGTGAATTTTTATGATTTTTTTAGATTTCTAATGGTTTGTTATATTTTTATTTTATGAGGACAGAAGTGATAAGCAGTAATTTAAGTTGATTTTTAGGGAATTAATAACGATGATTAGCTAATTATTCAACTAGATTAAAAACAAATTAAAAGTCTAATACACAAGGACTAATTAGAAAGAAAAAGTTATTTCAAAGGATCAAACAAATACTAAAAGGCAGGGCTAATCTCATAATTTTTCCATAAAGTCTCGTGCCAACGTATGTGATATGCGGTGGACAGGAGTAAATTGGAATTAATTAATTAATAGGGGGCAAACAGTAATAGGAAATAACATGGTAAATGATGCTAAAACACTACAATGTCATGTATTGCACACGTTTATCAGCTGAAACATGACTCAAATGCAAATGAATGAAATATGAATGGCTAAAATGAAATTATGCCAATAACCACAACAAGAGACGTGTCCCATAGGGGATTTATTTACAAAATTAAACAATAGTAAGGCTAGAGGTGCAATTATTCACCAGTCACGTGCTATCCTTGTGCAGATTGAACGATTGGATTGAGTTGCGGTAGATCTAGATCAACGGCTTGAATTTGGGGCTTGCTCGACTGTGGCGATTCAAACTGGAGTCTTCATTCTTGATCCAACGGAAAGAAGGGCACCAGGAAGAACTCACTTGAAGGCTTACTCTGACGAGGTTTGATCGGCCAGATCTTGGCCAATCTAGGTCGATGGCGCCTCCTGATGGTCTGTATAGCTTCCCATTATTCCGCTATGTCGATTGGATATGGCCATGAGGTTCGAGGACGATCTGATCTAGATCTGGAGCTCTCAAAGGACTGAATGGAAAAGATCAGCTCCAGGTCTGAACTACCAACTTCCATCAAACTCCTATACCTGCAAATAGCTTTATAGCTCGGAGATGATGATCCTCGGTTGACTTATTAGTTGAAATAGAACAAACGGAGTGAGGTGGGCGACTTCGGCGAAGGGTGAACAAAGGCGGAGTCTATTTTCATATCTCGGGTGATCTGGGTGGCCTCGCTGGTAGTGAGACTGCTGCTGTTGGTGCGGGTGAAAGGGGTACTGCTGTGGATGATACTGCTGAGGCTGCTCTCGCCTCCAAGATTGTCCCTGCTGATAGGGACGAGGACCATACTGCTGGTGGTGCTGGGATGACTGCTGCTGGTGGTGAATTGGGGGCTGGGGCTGCTGGTGCTGCTCACGCTGCTGGCCGTACTGGCCACCCTGAACGGAAGGCTGTTGCTGGGAACTGGTGCCTCCGGCCGACCAGTGGAATACGGTTGTGGCTGCTGGTACGGCTCCGGCTGTACAAGGTGAACCTGTCTAGGCTGACTGGAGCGCTGGGACGAGCTACCACTGATGCTCGGATCTCCTCGTGCCTGAAGACGGGGTTGAGAAGCCATCTGTGCCTCCTGGAGACACATGATCTGTGTCTTCAGGTCACTCAGCGTCTGTGCCATCTGATCCATCTGAGATATGCCCTGGCACTGCTTCTTCTAAATGAGCTCGATCAAGTCCAGCTTCTCGCTCATGATCCCCAAGTCCGCAGCTGTAGACTCGGCTTGTGCGGCTGCCGCGGATGAAGTAGAAGGACCGACATCGACCCGTGCTATCCTCTGAAACTGCACGGACTGTGGTTGTGGGCGTTCCTGAGTGTAGAGTCGGGTCTGGGACATCACTGTATAGTTCTCGGCCATCTCCTCGTAGATGGCCCAGACCTGAACCTCATCCTTGGCGAAGTAGGAACCGCCACAAGAAGCGTTCACCAGGCCCTGCAACTCTGGTGTCAACCGGCAGAAGAAGCTCTGAACTAGGTTCAACTTTGTGATGTCGTGGTGCGGGCATCTGTCAGTCAGCTCTCTGACCTCCCTCATGCCTCGTGAAACTGCTCGTTGGGGAACATGGAGAAGTTGCTAATCAGGGCCCTCACTGCATTTGTCCGCCCGAGTGGATAGTACTTGTTCAAGTACTCGGTGCGGAGCTGCTCGTAGGTGTAAATGAATCTCCCTAAGTGCTTCAGCTAGTTGGCTGCTCTGTCTGCCAGGGAGAAAGGAAAAGCAATCATCCTGATGTGTCCTCGTCCACTTGCCGATCGTGGACTGTACTGCAGATCACCTCAAACTCCTGGAGATGAAGATGGGGCTCCTCAGTGGTGAGCTCGTGGAAACGGGGGAGTAACTGAAGTGTGTTCAGGGGGGGATCGTTGGAAGTACCACCCACCGATGTGTCAGAGTCGATCCGGGGTTGTGCAACTCCTGCATCGGCCTCGGCTCTGCTGCTGCTACTGTTACGGTTGCTGCTGCTGCCGGCTCATCGGGTCTCCGTGGTCCATCTCCGGGCCTGCGCTGCTCGCGGTCGGCTCTCATCTGCCCCATCTCTCTCCTCATCTCTACCATGAAAGCTCCCTGATCTCGTATCTGTCTCTGCATGGTCTCAAGGGAAGATAACATGGTGGTGTTGATCGCACCTTGGTCCAGTACGTACGTGGTCGTCTCTGCCCTCTGACCCTCGGTGCGATCCTCGCTATTGGCCATGGTCTCTGCAAAGGCAAAAGACCTACACTCAGGTGCCAAAATATCAGTATGTTGTCTCGCATATGGCACTGGTAACTCAGGAATAGAAGAAGGGTGGTCAAGGGGGAACAGGGCGGAATCGAACTCGGGTTCGGAGAGCGGGTCTCGGCTCTCGCGAACCAACCTAGATGAATGGGCTGGAGTGCTAAAAAGCGGTGCAGCCAGAGGCTGCCTAAGAGACCTCCTGCTCATCATCTTGATCTGGCGAGTCGGGCGGATGAGATCTAGAAAACAACCAAGATGAGCAAACAAACCCCAGGTTCACCTACTCCAGACTGAGCTAAAGACCGTAAGAGATCGGTCAATTATCTTGTCGATTTTATTTAGGTGATCATGTCAGGATATAAGAGCGGTTACGTGACCTGTTAGGAATCCAATCCACCTACTAGATTGTCCCGTATAAAAGGTCGGTAGTCTGATCGGGGCTCGGATGTGGCTCTAGCCTAGTGTGCGGGTCACTCTCTCGCGCATACAAACCAGACAATGAGGGGGTGGATCTCCCCAAGACAATTTTTTAGGTGAAGTATCTTTTAGGGTCGTGTTTGCTTTATCAGTCCCAAATTTTATGGTTTTTGTTTTTAGATTTTTTTCAGATCAAACAATGCCTAACGAATTTTTCGGTTCTCCTGATTATTTTTAAGTCCAAAAAAGGGGGAGAAGCCGAAAAAGCCGATGCGCGGGAATCAATGATGTATGCAGAGTAAGAAATGTGTACCTGACTCCAGCAGTCTACATGCAGGGTGATCCGCGCATAAATAAAAGACTAAATATAAACTACCTATATGATGCACGCGAAAACCGACCCTAAGCAAAGCAGTTCTACACAAAAGAACCAATGACTAAGTGGTCAACAGGAGGGATCAGTGTCCGGTCTTGGATGCCGATCGGTGCCCGCCACAACGGGTCCTACCAGCGCTGTATACGACCTCTAGCTGCTCGGGACCCCTCAAGTGACCAAGTAGCCTTTTCTTATTAATTTTATTTAGGTCCAATTACGATCTAATAGGTACAGACAGATTATTAAGTGTGCGGACCCTAATTATTACGTCACAATCAATGAAAATCCTAAGCTAGGGCTAAAACAGCGTAAATCAAATGGTAGTAAATAAACGGTCAAAACTCGAAAAACCGGCGAAAATCACGGTGAGGTCCCCCGAGCACACCGATGCTCGGCGAAACAGGCCCCGATCTCAACCAAGTCTCAGTCTAGGTTCATGTATTATTACAATAAAATAATTCTACTTAAAATAAACTACGCTAAGTCTACGGCTAATTCTACGGTTATTTCGCGGCTACTCCGCGGCTCCGAACTTCAGCTCGGCTGCTTGCATCCTCTTGCAGCTCCGTAAAGAAGAGAGCCACCTTCGACTCTCGCGGTTGCGTCGGCTCTTCGAGAAGAGCCGCCTCGGTCCTCGGGCCCTCGCAAGAAAATAGAGCAAAGTGTCAAACCAAGTTAAAAATAAAAGAAAAGCAACAAAAGCAAATATATGCAAAAATAGAAATAAAGCACACAAAATAAAAACAAACAAGAATAAAACAGAGAAAATCAAAAAGCCGCGAAAAGCTGCGGAAAATTGAAAAGAAAGCTGCGGAAAAAGCCACGAAAAATAAAATCAAATAAAAAGGAAAATTAAGGACTACTAAGCCGTGCTCCCCAGCAACGGTGCCATTCTGATGACCAGAAAAGTCGAGCAACTAAGGGAGATAAATAACTCAGGTCATTGTGACCTCAATCACTCGCAAGTCCGTCAATCAAGAAAATATAAGAACCACGAAACAAGGTATAAAACAATGAAATCAAAACACGAGAGCGGTCCTCGTTAATTTTATTAACCTGATATAGCGACCAGGGTCGGACTCAGGGAGCACGAGTTGGCCTTGCGGCATACGAAGTGTCAGAATAAAGAATAAAATATTTTTTTGGTGGATTAAAATTTTTTTTGTGTTTTTAATAATGAGCAAAAAATAAGAAAAAGGGAAAACAAGCAAACACAATAATTTATTTAAGCACTCAAAAATACTCCAAAAATTCAAACAAAATTATTTTTGTGTTTTTAATGTTTTTAAGTGTTTTTACCGAATTTTTCAGAATTTTTCACTTTTTAGTTAATTTTATAAAAATCAAGAAAGAGGAAAAATAGTGCTCAATGTGCAGCCAGAATTGAAAGACCAATTAAAAATATATAATTTGTCTATAAAAGTCTGGAGGCAATTTTTATGAAAAATATATGTAAGAACTAAGCTACATGAAAAGAGTTTATATTTTTTGATTTTTACAAAATTTTTTAGATTTTTTATAAGATTTTTAGGGTTTTTCAATTTTTAACAGTTTTATAAATCCAAAAAGCACAAAAATTGGACTGAAGGTAGGAAACATTAAAATTAACTATCTTTAATTTTTTTAGAATTTTTAAAGAAGTTTTATATTTTTCTTTGATTTTCTTTTTCAGACAGTAACAAAAATCACTATTTTTGAATTTTTAAAAATATAAAAATCCTTGAAAATGTCCCAAAATTTTAGAAAAATATTTACACAGTGGCAGGAGCCATGTGTTCAAATTTCACCTAATTTCGATTTAGTTTGATATTTTATTTAATAAAAACAAGGCACACAGCTCACAGGGACCTAAATGCAAAGAAACATGTTTCTAGGACTAAATAATAATAAAGCAAGAAAGTCCAGGGCTTGGAATGCAAAAAGTCCATAAAACACGTGCGTAGCACGTGACTCAGACACGGAGGGGTATGGATGTAATTCCTATTTATAAAATATCAAACAGTAACACACAAGAATCTCAGGACTAAATGTGCAAATAACCCAAATCCTCACGTGTCGACGCACGTGGCTCACATAAACAAGGACTGCAATGCAAATACAAGAAACATAGAGGTCCAAAGTGTAATTTATCCTAATTAAAAACAACATGCTAAAATATTTTGCAAGACTAAACAGTAAATGCTAAAAGAGGAGGGGCCTAAGTACAAATTACCCCTATTATTATCAGATGGACGAGGAAGCGCCACGTACTGGTCTGACGGCCGAGATGCGTGCACGCCCCTTCGCTGGATGGACGGTCCTGGTCAAGCCCAGATGAAGATCTAACTGCTGATAACTCCTCACGAACAGATGGACACGATCTAGTCTGGCGCGAGAGGCTGATCGGACGGTAGACGAAGGTCCTGGAAGAACTGGACGCCGGCAAAGTTTGCCGGCCCAATATGCACGGTGGAATCGTCCTCTGGAGCTGCTGAGACGTGGAAACGCTCGCCTGGGCTCATCCGCAGCGGGTGGGCACCTCCGATGAGGCCGGGGACCACTGGAGTAGCCTGCGACGTCGGAGGAGCTAAGCTCATGTGCTCGAATGACTCGACCTCCAGATAGGGTCCTTTGACCTGCAAAACGACACAGAACAACTCTTGGGTCGAGGGCAAATTGCCTCGACCCGTCAGGGGGTGGAATGGATGGTCGGATGAGTCGAAGCGGAGACCTCCAACGAGGTGACGGTGAGGGAGGTCCGATTCTTGATTCCTGGGCGAACCAAGTTGAACGAATGGGTAAAGAAGGTGGGTAGGAGTCTCGTGAAGATGAATCGGGTGTTGGATGATCGAATGGATGAACGGATCGATGGGAATCGGCCGGCGAAGGCCGGCGATGCAAATGGGCGTAAGTGGAAATTAAGCTAAGCTAGAGGGTATCGAGGCTACCTGATGGCTGAGGTCGACTAGGGTGAAGCTGGCAGAGCTCCTGGGGTCTTTCCCTCGAGGATTCGTCGGGATCCAAGGCTCGGCGCACCTCACGGCGGCGCACGGCGAAGAAGATCGCCGGATCAGTGGTTGGGGACTCCTTCTCCTCACTGCAACACTCCTATCGATAGCTGTCACTCTAGGGACGAGAGTGGAGGTCCTGGGATGGTATACAAAATATGAGAAATACTTTTTAGTTTTATTTTGAGGAAGATAAATTTGTTTATATACATAGGTATATATACAAGTGTGATTGACCCTATCTCCCTCTACTTGGCTTCTTTTGCGGTCAGGCCCATGCTGAGCCCTCCCTTGGGATTAGGTCACTCAATATTTATTCTAAATATTTCCCTCTGTTTCTTTTATTTCTTTATTCTTTTATTTATGCACAAAAACATGCTAATTATTAATATTTACACAATGCATGCATGTTGGTAATTTATGATATTTACACATATCTACATGATGTTTTGCAAAGGTTTTGTAGCTAAAATAAAAGAATAAAGAGTAATGAATGGGTATTCATCACCAGGTCATGTAAGAAGACAAAGAATGTGGCGGCGATTGAGTTGGTCTAATCGGGTTTGAAAATGAAAGATCAGAGCTCAAATGATGGTTGATCGGAGTTACTCTAAAACGAGAATTAAACACAAAATTAAAATAAAAAATTCATGCAAAATTAAGCTAATTGAATCTACGTATGAAAAGGATGGGTCTAAGCCTCGATTCGGAGCGACAGTCGAAGAAACTCAATGTGGTCGGTGGATCTCCGCCAACATGCTTAGATCTCGCCTCTCAAACTCAATTCTGCCCTCTCGATCATGGAGAAGACGCGTTGTCACCACCTCTCATTTCAAATCCCGAATGCACATGAACTAGGGTGAATTATTCAAAAAGGATGGTCAGGCGAGAAACTAGGTTACTCGGGCAAAAAAAATCATAAAGGGGTTGGGTTGATTTGATGGTCGGATCGATGAGGAAAAGTAAGAGAATAACAACTGACGACCATTTATTCAGGCAGATCGTGTGGACGGGGAGGCTGACCCAGGTCAACTGACCCGTGTCTGCCCAATAGGAGCAGGAATACACTACAGGACAAACTGTTACACGACAAAAAAGCAATAAAATTGATAAATAAATTGAAAATAAATAGAAATTGAATTTAGATAAATAAATAATGTAAATAGAAAATGTTTAAATAAATAATCTTAATTATAATGCTTTTTAATAAATTAAATAAATTATATACATAGGTTAAAATAAATCATTAGTTTATTCAAATGTATTTTTACATATATATAAAACACTTGTATTTTGAATAAATTATATTTTCAAATAATTATATAATTTAATAATTTATTTATTTACATCATTTTACAAGGATTTTAATGATATTTTTATTTTATTTTTATGAAATAATATATTAGGTTAAATAAATTGGGATATTTACAATATATAGGAAGTAGTACATGTACAATATATACAATAATTAATATTTTTGAATTTTGATTTTGTAATTTTCATTTGCATTTTTCTTGACTAAAATACAATATTTATAATATTTTAAAATGCAATATGAACAAATATGTACATAAAAAATAAAAATAATGTATTCACACAATGTATAATACAAGCACAATATACAAGACACTCCAAAAAGCCATATTTTACCTCTTAATTCTGATTTTAATGAAACATCTTTCATTTTGAAGCTTATTTTATTTAGAGTATAATAAAAGTGAGTTTGCTTTATTTTGAGTTATTATGGAGAAGATATGAGTCTGACAAGTTTGATTCTGCGGCTTTTTCAAAGTATCATTATTTACACAATGTACAATGAATCTTCTCACATTTATTTTTAGTATATACAACTAATTTTTATATACAAGTTTCACAAAGAAAATTTTTTTATTTAGAATAAATTAGATGATAAATAAAATCGAATAAGGAATTATATACAAAATAATGATGTATGTACAGTGATGAATAGTTAATGGAATTTAATTTTCTTGATTTTTTGAAGAAGGCGTTATTTCCCCCTACTTTATTCTTTATCGATCAGGTCAAGTATTGACCTTTTCTCGGGGTCAGAGTCAGCTTGTATTTATTACATATATATAGTCTTTATTTTCTTTAGTTTTCTTTTATTTACTTATTTATTTTAGGTTAAAATTAATGATGTTTATACAATATATAATAAAGAATAAAGAATAATGAAAATACAAATTTATTAATATTTACAGGCGTTTAACAGAAATCTTAAGCTAAAATAAATGAATTAAAATGATGACATGTATATTCATCATCCCCCTATACTGTATCTTTACTAGTCCCTTAGCAAACACTTATTAGAAGAATAAGTGACAAAAAAGAAAAGAAGAAAGGAAAAATAAAAGAACTTAGAATAATATTGATTTTCAAATTATTCTTCACAAAATCAAAGTATGAAGATCGGTCAGACCTTTGGATTATTAGTTTCGCAGAACCTTATTGAGAAATGGAGTTAAAACCTAACAGACTCTGAGTTCCACAAGACTCCTATTCAGGTCACCTTAACAGTTAGGTTAAAACAACTCCTCATATGCAAATTCTGATGACTATGAATCTACTTGTACTGTGTATGTGAAATATAGATCTCCATATTAGAAATAACAAAGACCAGCCTTCTTTTAGCAAGGTAACCTTAACTCCCTTATCTAGCTACTCTTTCCTCGAGGAGCAGGGTATTTCCTTCTAATTTCAGGTACGTACCGTGTCCACAATAGAAGGGGGGGAGTAGAAGAGTAAGAAGAGAACTGGAGTGTGTCCAGTGTAGCCACATCTCCTTTGGAAGCCGGCAGGTGTAGCCAAGTCTCCACTAAGATCTGCAGTCTCTCTGGATCTGGACCAATGTGGTTAAATATATACGTGAATGAAGATTTTTTTACTTGAATACATATTGCTTCTTTTTGGTGGAAAGAATTGTTGCACTGCATATATCTTATTGTGGCCCTATGGATATAGAATATTTCTTTCCGCACATGTTTTGGGGTCCTAGAAAAATTTTGACAGTATATCATTCCTCATTTGAAGCTTTATTTCAACCCACAGCTCCTGTCTTTAGACGCCCATGCCACTAGATTAGGTTGTGGTGCACTAGCCACTCAAAGTGACTACGTGTGTTTCCATTGGCGTGTGTCTCTAGTCAGAGGATTCTAACCCTCACCACCTCATCAGTGAAGAGTTACTTGTAAGGTTCTTGTCCAAGTTAGGTCACTGTCTAAAAGAACCATGCTGTGTATGAAATATTCTACTTAGACCAATCAAGATGATATGTGAACATAGTCTTGTGGACTCAAGGAATTAAGTCACTATGAGTTGAAAATCTCAACTCCGGCTCCTATAAGGTTCCTCTGAAATCAAGTGGATTAAGGTCTTAATCAAGCCCCATTCTTCAATTTTATTCTAGACTAGTTCAAGCATCAATTTCGTTCTAAAAAATGCAAATGTAAATCCAAGAAAATATTTACAAAGTATTTTTTAAAAGAAAGGGGAGGAAAAGGAAATAAAAGATAAATCTTTTTGAAAGGTTTTTCAGAGAGTTTTGCAAAAAAATTGGATTTTTATTTTTCAGTTTTCTATAGAGTTTTAAATATAGAGAATTATACACATTATAAGAATTGATAAGGATTTTATTCAAATTTACAAAGAATTTTATACAAAAACACATATACAAAGTTTATAGACTTTCTATACAAGATTTTACAACAGCGAATATTTACAAGTTTTATATACAAATTGTACAACATGGATTTTATCTACAAAAGAATTTTATTTGCAAGTTTTAATAAATAATTTTTACAACTTTATATAAGTTTTATACAAGGATTTTATTAAAGGAATTTTATACACAAAAGATTTTTATCCACATATTTACAAGATGATCACAAGTTCTATTTACAAACATTTGTACAACTAATATATACAAACAATATGTACAAACAAGTTATTAATTTACAATGTGACAAAATAATTTACAAACAGATTTACACAAATTTTATAAACATTTACAACACCTTTACAAAATATTTACAAATTATTTTACAAATATTTTACAAAATTTTACAAACAATTTTACTAACATTTTACAAAAAGTTTTCAAAACTAGTTTACAAACTTTTACAAATCAATTTTACAAATATTTTATTTACAAATACTTAAAAACATTTTTATAATATGCATAATTTTGATACAAAATAATTTACAAAGATTTTACAAACAAAATAATTTTACAATAATTTTTTAAAAAATAATTTTACAAAGAATTTTACAAAAAGTTTACCAAGAATTTTTACAAATATTTTACAATGAATTTGTACTTTGCACAAACATTTTTACAAAGATTTTGCAAAAATATTTATAAAAGAATTTTTTAAAGAATTTTTGCAAACATTTTACAAAACTTTTTTATTCTAGTATATTAGCCATACTATTAGACAAATAAAAAGTACAAGTTATGGCTAAGTATATAGATAATATATACGACACCTCGATATTTAGCTCGAACTATATCCTCATAGTGACCAAGAAGCGACAAAAAAGGACATAACTCGTGCTAAGTATAGAAAAGCGAATAATCCATATAACAACGACTTAAAGAATAAAGAACGAAATGAATATAAGTCAGTGATCCCCCCTATACTTACGATAAAATAATCCTAAATATAGAGATTGTACAAATGGGGAAGACCGAGGAAAAGAATGTACAAACTCAATGACTCGACTTGTCCTCCACTATACTTATGGTAAAAGATCCCTAAGTATAGAAAATGAATATCAACAAGTTGAAGGACAAGCGAGAGAACAGAAGAAAGAAAGAAAAACAAAACAAAATAAAGAAGAAGAAATGAAAGACATCACTCCCCATATACTTAGGGTAAAGGATCCCTAAGTATAGGTATAAAACAAGAGTGATGAAATGGAAGGAAATGAACAACTCAAGTCATTCACCTCCCCTATACTTAGGATAGAGTGCATCCTAAGTAAAGCACATACACGGGAAGAGGTGAATGATTAAAATGGAAGAATAAATAATAAAAAGAAAGGGTATATACAAAAGAATGTCAGCTCATATATCATACGCAAAAGATGTCAAAGGATCATCGTCTGATACCACATGAATATAATCAACCACAAACATGAATGAATCATGATATAGATATGGCTTCAACAAATGTCCGTTCACAACAATGGTTGTGTGTCAAATGACAACTCATTTATGACAATACTACCATTATCACACACAACTCTAACAATGAACGTTCTTGACCATTTGCTTTTGAGTTTGCCAGGGAACAACTTCAATTTCGCATCAAACAACCATACTTTCTAATCATGTACGAAAGTATTTCTCCTAATGTGTCTATCATGCCGATGCTTGTTTTTCTCCTTATACATGAGTGAGTTTCATAAGCAAATCTCAGAATTACATCAATCTGTTAAGATCTACTTTCCTACTCTGGTCTGCTCTCTCATAATCCAAAATGCATACAGGGAGTACCCATAAAGATTTGTGAATAAGCTAAATTGGAAAGTGGCAAGGTTTTCCCAAAACTGGTCTATAGGGAGACATACCCAATGGAGACTTGTACAATGTCCGATAAGCCCATAGAATTGAGACAAGCATTTGGGACCAGTTCTTTCTATCTAGACGAATAAGTTTCTTAAGTATCGTCTTGATCTCCCCATTTGAAATCTCAGCCAAGCCGTTAGTCTGTGAGCGGTAAGGAGACATGTCATGATGCTCAATGGCATACTCCTTAACTAACTTTCTGACCTCATAATGGATGAAATGTCTTCCCTCATCTGAAATGAGTACCTTGGGTATCCTGAACCATGCAATAATGTTGTCCTTGAGAAAGAAACAGACGGCACACCTATCAACAACTCGGGTGGGGATCGCCTCCACCCAAAAATCCACGGCAAGCAGGATGTACTGAAATCCCTGACTGATAGGGAATGAGCCCATGAAGTCTATGCCCCAAGGTTAAAAAACATCTGAAATTTGGATATATCTCAGGGGCATGGTATTTTTGGAATCGACAGTTCCTCTCATTCTCTGGCAATCAGTACAATGTCTCACATAATCTGTAGCATCCTTGAACAAAGTTGGCCACCATAGGTCACATTGAAGAACCTTCGATGTCGTGTGCTTCCTCGAATGATTCTCACTAGCCTCTATTCTGTGACAATGCTCAAGTACACTGGTGTATTCCTTTTGAGGAAATGCACCTCCTCCAGATACAATCAGCACGCCCACGAAATAGGTACGGATCTACCCACTGCTAAAAATGAATCTTTAACAGAAATCTATCTACCTTCAACTTGGGACAATCTTGTGGAACTTTCTTGGAGACAAAATAGTTCACAATATCAGTGTACCATGGGAGCTAGGCAATAGACAAGATAACCTCATCTGGAAAAGTCTCTGATATAGGAAGTAGTAACTGCTCAGGGGACTCTGCATCTGAATTCCGAGAAAGGTGATCTACCACAACATTTTTCACTCTAGGATTGTCTCGAATCTCTACATAAACTCTTGTAGAGGAAGGATCCAACTGTTAAGGTGTGGTTTGGGATCCTTCTTTTCCTGTAGATACCTTATGGCAATAAAATCCGTGTTGATAATAACTATGTAACCTAGAAGGTAAGAGTGGAACTTCTCTAAAGCGAACACTATTTCTAACATCTCCTTCTCTATAACTATGTAATTTTGATGTATCTCATCCAGAGTCTTGCTAGCATAGTGTATGGCAAATGGTATCCCATCCCGTCGCTGTCCTAAAATAGCTCCAACTGCAAAATCTAACGCATTCGTCATGATCTCAACGGGGAGAGACCAATCAGGTGGCTGAAGGACATGAGATCTAGTAACCATCTCTATCATCTGATGAAATGTAAGGAGGACTTTCTCATCAACAATAAACTCACCCTCCATGCAAAGAAGCTCAGTCAAAGGCCTGTCTATCTTGCTAAAACCCTTAGTGAATCACCTATAAAATCTAATGTGACTACGAAACGACCTCTACTGCTTCAAACTCTATGGTAGCTCTAGCTTGGAGATCACATCAATCTTAGACGGGTCAGCCTCCATACCATGTTTGGAGATGACGTGGCCCAATACAATCCCATTAGCCACCATATAGTGACTCTTCTCCCATGAGAGCACTAAGCTTACCTCACAACATCTCCGAAGCACTCAGTCTAAATAAGTAAGACATGTGTCAAAACTATACCCGTAGACCATGAAATCGTCCATGAAGACCTCTAGAAAACTACCTACCATGTCAGCAAAAATGACCAACATACACCTCTCGAAAGTTGCGGGAGAGTAACACAATATAAACGTCATCCGTTTAAAGGCGTAGATGCCTAACGGGCAAGTAAAAGTAGTCTTCTCCTAATCCTCAGGAGCGATTGCTGCCAGGTTCTATCCCGAGTACCCATCCAATAAACAAAAGAACTCTATCTTTGCCAACCTCTCAATAGTATGATCAAAAGGCAGTGGAAAGTGATATTTTTTGGTCGATGAGTTTAGGAACCGATAATCTACGCAGACACACCATGAAGTGGGTACACGAGTCAGAATCTCCTCACCACGGTCATACGTCACAATTGTCTTATTGGATTTCTTCGCGACCACATGTAATGGACTGATCCACTTGGAATCCGAAATGGGATAAATGAAGCCAACACCACCTCATTTCCTGATATCTTTCATGACAACATTCTAGAGATTAGGATTCTGACAATACTGAAACTCATGGGTCAGCCCATTGTCATCCTCTAAGTAGATATGATGTGAGTTCAAAGCTGGACTAATCCATCCGAAATACTCCAGCCAATAGCCGCGTCGTTTCTCTCAAGAACCTCTAGAAACCAAGATTCCTGGTCATCGGTCAACTGCAAACTGATGATGATCGGGAACATCTGGGGGAGACCTGCAAGTGGGGCTGTCAGAAAATTCTCAGGTTCAACATTCGCTCAGATTCAGCTCGCTAAAATTTCGATTCAGATTCGATTCAAAAATAAACGAACCGAACCTGAACACGAGTTTGGGCTCGATTAAATAAACGAACCGAACCTCAAAAACATAGGTTCGCTCAGGTTCAGTTCGATAAAAGTTCAATTATATGCACACATACGTACATAAAAGTATATATACATACATATTGTATATATAAGGAAAAAATACGTTCTATATTTATATAAGGGTTGTTCACTTATTTCTTAAACCCATCCAGTCATCCACTTCCTAAGTCCCTATTCCCGAAACTCCACAAACCCTCCCCTGCAGATGTGGTTTTTCCCTTTGAACTGAAACATATGCACAACATTTATTCTTTAATGAACCTATAATGAGCCAAACCGAACTTTACGAAACTTACCCGAGCCGAACCAGACCTAATTGCAGTTTTCATTTTATCGAGCCGAACCTGAGCATGAAAGCAAGCTAAACTAACCGAACTGAGCCTGAGTTGGTTTGCTCAAATTCGGCTCGTTTACACCCCTACCTGCAAGGAAGGCGTACTTCAGATATGTGGGTAAAACTTTGAGCTCGGGTGTTGTCTGAATCGGTGATGAATATGTGATGCATAACTCTAAAAGTTGAAAATAGAGCTTTATTCCCGAGTAATTAGTTGCATTTCTCTATTTATTTTACATTATTCTCATTTATGCATTTAGAATTAGTATTTATATTTTAGCATGCATATTTGCATTAAATAAGAAGCGAAAATCCTTTATATATATCACTTGTATATTCACCATATTTTCATTATTTTTATCTATTTTTCACTAATTCAGAATTTAATAAAATCAATTCCATAGTGTATATATCACTAACACTAATAAAGAAAAAATATCAAAAAAGTATTTTGTAAAATTGACCAAAAAAACCCAAACACTAGTTTGAGACTAAGAGCAATAAAACATGAATATATCCCTCTTCTTATGGACCCTTAATCCCTTTTGAATTAATGTACATTCAATTACCTTCAAAACAAGATCAAATTCAAGAGAATCAGAGTCCCTGTTTTATTTATTTTATCTATTTTATTTTCTTGATTATTAAAAATATAAAAAAATAGATTAATTTCTAAATATTTATCTTATATTTTCTTTTCTTTTATTTTAATTTTTATCTGATTTTAGAAATGATAAAAAATACGAAAGATAAAAATATGGTATTTTATACCCCTAAGATGCCACCCAAAAGTACTTTTGTCGTGGTGACCATTTTTGATTTGATCCTTTTTGTTATTTCTTTTTTATTTATATTTGATTTTTTATTTTTTGTGGGCGACATGTGGCAGCTCCCGGAGCTACCATGTGTCACCATATTTTATATTATTTTCATGATTTATTTTATTTTATTTTATTTTACTTATTTTATTTATTATGTATTTTATTTTATTTTATTGTTTTTATTATTTTTTAATTATTATTTTTATTTTTAATTACTTATTTGTATTTATTTATTTATTTTCACTTTTTTAATTTATTTTTTTATTATTTTCTTCCACCAACTCCTAATTTCCCCTCATCTTCTACCACTCCTCCAACCTCCATGCCACTTCTTTTCTAATTTCCTCCTCCTCCTTTTATTCCCCTCTCCTCCCTTCATTCTCCTTTATTCATCATTTTGAGAGAAGAGAGGTCGAGCCCCTTTAATCTCTAGGTGACAGCTGTAGGAGACGAGTTGAGCGACGACAACATCAAAGGCGAGATCTGCGGCACCACCGTTGTCATGTTACGAGCTTCCAGTTAGGCTCGCTTAGCTTCGAAGGACACTTCACCATCTTTCTCGAGGCTACAATGGGACTATAGCATAGATGCTCTTCATCCGGGTGAAACCACCACAGGTAAGTATCCCTCTACTTTTTCTCATTTTTTTCTAACATCCATTTGTTTTTCTTGTTAAACATTCACAATCACAAACACCTCGCCATTATCTTCATCCATCATCGTCACCACCAAATCATTATCCCTCATTTCATCTTCATTGTGATTATTCCTTGTTTGAGAAAACAAAAAATAAAAAACAAATATACACACGAGCAACAACCACACCCGGTAGCTCGTGCGCAGCCGCAGCTGCAGGCTACATCACCGTTGACCACTTGGTTGTGCACCACTTTCGGCCCTCTCACGTGTAGGGCCACCGCAACTCCTGCGTGTAGCCTGCATCCTCCCGCAGCAGCACTTTGCAGCGGTCGTCCTAGATGTTGCTCCCTCGTACGTGGAGCAGACCCATCCCGTGGCTGCCTTCCCCCTTCCCAAGCGAGCCTACACGCATTATCGCACCCATAGCCAACCCCTCATCCGCTGCATCCGCGCCTGCATCCAACCGTACTCCACCTTCCAACCGTCGCGCGTCTCAAGCATCCGCCCATGTAAAGTCACACCACCCTGCCATCCTTCCTCCCGTACGCGCACCCGCGTGCTACCTCTGTCATGCGACCGCTCGCTGCCGCTTGATAAACACGAAATTCACTGGAGTCTAAATTGGTGTCTCACACAAGGCGGAGACGACCGTCGCTGTGGCGACCCTCAAATGAATCTCGTATTTAATCAACAATTAACCCACACTATAGATCAACAATTATAAATAAATGTGGAGTTAAAATTTATTTTTAACTCTTCAAAAAAGATGTATAGCAAGCAAGTATGTAGAGAGTTCGAACACAGGGAACAAACGGGCAGATCAAACAAATGTGTGTGAGTGAGTGTGAAGTGTTGTCTACACTATGCA
Organism: Ottelia alismoides; assembly: GCA_037367405.1. Taxonomy (NCBI): domain Eukaryota; kingdom Viridiplantae; phylum Streptophyta; class Magnoliopsida; order Alismatales; family Hydrocharitaceae; genus Ottelia; species Ottelia alismoides. The sequence continues at coordinate 251,624 of JAZKJV010009343.1, forward strand.
ATGCAAGGATTTTTGTGGGTTTTTAGTATTTTTATTTTTTTTATTTTTTTTGATTTGAAATTTTGTATTTTGGTTTTTAATTTTCTGATTTTTATAATTTTATATTTTATATTTTTCTATTTCCTTTTTTAATATTGGAATATATAAACAATATAGGAGAGAGAGAATGAGATATTTATAAAAATAACTAAAAATATCTAAAATTCAGAAAATCAAATGTTTTTGTGGTTTTTATATTTTTATAATGTTTTTATGATTTTTCTAGATTTTTCTTAATTTTTTGGTATGTTTAAAGTCAAAAATACAAGAAAACAGTGAACTAGGTTGATGGCTGAAACTAAAATGGAGAAATAAAATTGAAAACAGTAACAAAAATTCTCCAAATTAATTTTCACATAAATATAGTAAAATAAGGAAAATTCATAGACAAAGTTTGTATTTTTAGGATTTTTGTCGAATTTTTAATATTGTTATAAAGGTTTTTGGGGTTTTGTGATTTTTGTGAGTTTTCTTTTGTATTTTTTAATGATTTTTGGTCTGGAGCTAAATGACACTAAAAGACACAAAATATATTTTTTTTGGGAATTTTCTGAGTGGTTTTTAGAAATTGTTTGGTATTTCTAAGCTAGACAGTGAATAAAAAGCATGTTTTTGATTTTTAATAAATAAGAAAATGCAATAAAATCAAAAACTAAAAATAGGATGTGGAAGTACAAGTGAACATAAGCTTAAGTTTAAATTTTGAGAATTTTTCGATTTAAAATGAGGCTCCAAATAAATACGTCAAGCATACAAAAATTAAAGGCCTGGCAGGGGCATATATGCAAATAGACAAAAATCCAGGGCGAAAATGCAATTTCTCCAACAAAATTTACACTGAATAAGATATATTCTGGACCAAAGACCAATACCCAAAGCCGTAAAGGCTTGTCTGCAAAATGTCCAACCACGCGCGTGCAATGCACGCGCCTGGGAGGACTAGGTAGCTATTACCCAAACAGTGGAGGACCTTATTGCAATTACGCCAAAAAGTTACACTGTGATAAAATAATTCATGGACCAAATAATAATGCCCAAGATGATGAGGGTCTCCCAGCAAAATCGCCAGACCACGTACGCAAAGCACGTGACCTGGCGAGGGCTAACCGGCAATAATACAAATGCTCGCGGGCAAGTTTGCAAAATTGACAAAACTTAAACACAGCAGATGAAGGTTTCAGAAGTAAACAATAATTACAAAACTTGGCGGGTTATAAAATGCAAAATCCCCACCTAAGGCGCATCCAACGGCAGATGAAGAGTCACCTAAGCCACGCGTCAACACGGCGTTGCCCGATGCCCCTTCGATTCGACGCCCAGGATTAGACGATCAGAGTGGGATGGACGGTCCTGGGCACTCGCGATCCGATGGACGCTGCTGCTCGCCAAGAACGGCTGAAAGATCGACGGTGCTCAAGAGGGCTGGAAGAACGGCTGATGAACTCGCCCAGGGCGAGTTTGGATCTGATGGTACGTGGTTCTCTGGCCTCCCTCAAGCCCGACGGCAGTCCCTCCTCGCTCCTGGAAGATGCCCTGACCCAACGGTGGAGCCAAAATGGGCGGAGAAGCCCTGATGCTCCGCCGCAAGGTCAAGGGTGGCTCCAGGTAGCACGTCCTCGGCCAAAATCGGCCCCGAGGAGGCCTTCTAGCTCCTGAACCTGCAAACAAATGGATTAAGGGGGTCCGTGGGCAAAATGCCACAACCCCATGTGGACGAAATGGCGTGGAAGGGTGGAAACAAGGCTCGCTGGAGGTAGTCCCGGCGAGGTGGTCGGTGGCACGATTAACGGGTGAAGAGTGGAATCGGAAGTGGGGGTTTTGATGCTACCACTACTGCTACGAATGAAAATGCAAGAAAAAGAAAGAATAGCGACCTCGAGGGCAAAGATGCCCGAAGTTGGACCTCACGGTGGCTAGGCCACCGGAGATGATGTGGAGCACGCCTCGGCCCTCCGCTACACCTCGACAAGGGTGGGGATCAACCCCCTGTCACCGGGGATCCACCAGATAGCCCTCGGAGGTCTGAAGGTTGGCCAAAGGCGGTTCAAAGAGAGGAGGAAGATGAGGGGGTCATTTTGAGATGTGGTGAAGTGACGTGAAAAATGAGGTGACAACGGGCGCCACAGCGATGCGATGCCCGAAAATAACCTTGGGCGTGTATGATGGGTTGTCAATTCACAACTTTGCAGAAGAAAGCGATTAGATTCGGTGAAAGGGGCGACCCCCAAAAAACCTTGAAAAGGGGTCGAAACCCATTCTAACAACCTACAGGACCTAGGGTCAGAGAGTTGACCCGAGGTCAACTCTTCTGGCCCCCTGGTTGGTCCACGTGGACCAACCAGGAAAAAGGTCCAAAAAAGATTAAAAAATCATTTTAAAATAGTAAATAATATTATTTTAATTAGGTTATAAAATAAAAAGTGTTTATAATTTTATAAATTATTTTATTATGATTTTCAATTATTTTTATGAGATGTATTTTTACAAGTTTACATTTATACCCTTTATAGGTATATTACCTATATATTTGATTATTTGATTTTTATTTTGTGATTTTAATTTTATTATTTTTATTTCTTATTTTATAAAATTATAAAATACTTTTATATACTTAGAAATATTTTTATTTTATTTTATTGAGGTGTTTTGTGTATTTAATAAAATATAAGTATAAAATGTATAGGTATAAATATATGTATATTTATAGGTATAGTACCTATGTATTGATATATACAAGTATTTTTATTTTGTATTTTCTTTGAGTTTTTATTCATGTTTTAATGTACTTAATTATTATAAGTAATATTTACAAGATTATAAGAATATAAAAATATAAAAATAATGAATAATTAATAAATTGAATATTTTAATCTGTACAAGTATACAATAGGGGTCCAAAACTCAACTTTCAAACCGTAGCTCCACCAAATGCGAAACAACCGCCATTAAATAGCTTATTTTATTCTATATACAATTAAAGGTGAATATGCTGCATTTGGATTTTTTATTTATGAGATACGGGTTTGGGAAGTTGGCATTCTGGAATTTTATTCAGATCATAACTTTTTATCTGTACATTATTTTTCAGTGAAATTAATTTTGTATTTTTCTATATTTAATTATCTACAACTTTCATGTACAAAGTTTCTTTATTTGATGTATAAAAAGTGGAACCAAAAATAGGTCCCAAAATGAATAAAGAATGAATGGAATAATATATGTATTTGACCCTTATCTCCCCCTACTTTATTCCTTGTCGACCTAGTCATCAAGATGCCTAGGTCTCGGGGTTTTGGGTTATAAAATATTTATAATGTTTTATTCTTTTTCTTTTCTTTTATTTATTCTATAATTTTGGCTTTAATTACAGTATTTTACACACTAATGAGATGCACATGCATGAATGCTAAGATGTTATATTTAATGCTATTTACAAGCATTTGCTAGGGTTTTTGATGCCAAAATGATAGAATAAAGATGATGAAATGTGGATTCATCACCGCTCTTCGCTGTGTGCGCAGGAGCCCCACCATCGCCCTTCGATGCTTCGTAGGTCCTGTCGCGCAGGCGCATGAGCCACCATCGTCGTGTTGTTTGAATTGGGACTCGTGAGCAGTCGCCTCAACGACACTCTATCTTCACTTTTCAGTGAGAATATTTTCATACCCTCGCGAAGCTTAGCTCAATAATGAGGTGATCAAGAAACAATGTCAATCCCTCCTGTTAATGAGAGAAATAAAAACAGAGTGTATCAACAGAACTTCATCCAAAACATCGAACAAGTCATCATTCTATGCTACGATAATACCTCCCAAACTGCCCTTAGCTAACACAGTTGTCAACTCACTAAGATGAGTCCCAGCAATGGAGCTCCATTTCACTAACTCCCATGAATCGATTTTTGTTTCCTATAAACAAGCCACATCCACCTTTCATGCAACCAACTATGAGCTAATTGCTAAACAAGATAATCATATTTCATATAACTGTATTTAATGAACAGATTAGGGGTTGTTCTACTGATACAAATGCATTTTAAATCATTATAAAACGAATATTTTTGTAGAGGCGGAATCAGTGGCCGACAAAATTAAATCTGTACAAATTACAAGTACAAAAAATAGAGTATTCTCATAAATGAAATAATTTTTATAATATATTATTAGATAGCATAAAAATATGCATTTCTCTACATTTGAAAATTACTCTGAAACACAACATATTATGTATAACCACTTAATGTATTAAGATATATGTCTATACAAACTAATTTGGTAAAATCAATATCTCTATTTCTTATCCATTTAAAAGTAAATGTATCCATATCCATATCTATATCATTCTAAAAAAGGAAATGGTATGTGTATCTCTACCCATATCAGAGTAAAATAAAATTGCATGTCTGTTGAATAATGAATTTCAGATTTTTGTTTAATGGAATTATTCACAAGTGATCTGTAGTCGTCGTAACGCAAATAAATGTCAAGTAAAAAATATTTGCTTTTTATTCATAGCTCAAGCCAACAAGCAAGAAAAAAGAATGTACGCACAAGAACTATGAGTGTTATTTATTTACATGTATAGCGTACATGATCGAACTCAGGAGGCTACAAAAATCCCGAGGGTTACTCAATTCAATGAAAAATCAAAGAAAAGAAAAAGGGAATTTGAGCACTACTCTTGATTTGTATTTTTATGAAATTTTAATTTTACATTTTTTAATTTGGTTTTCTAATTATATATATATTAATGATTTTAGATTTCGCAAATATTTTTTTGTTTTTGAATATAAAATAAAATGAAATAAAAGAAAAGAAATAGAGAGAAAATAAGAAAGAGGCACATTTTCAAAATTTTATAATATAATAAAAGACAAATAAAAATAAATAAAAATATTTCTAAGCTTCTAACATTTTTTAATGTTTTTTATAATTTTTCCAGAATTTTCTGATTTTTTTGTTTTTAAATAAATCAAAGGGAAACGATAAGCAGAAATAAATGTGAATGTTTTTGGATTTTTAAAATAGCAAATAAAATCAAAATAGATAAAATATGCACACAGAGAAAGATATATTTTTATTTTTTAGAAAGTTATTTTATTATTTTTTTTGGAATTTTTTATGAATTTATATGATTTTTTATATTTTAAAGTGTTTTATGATTTTTTTTTATTTTTATGAAGAATTAAAATGCGAAAATGGTACTGAAATTAAAGTAAATGAAAATAACAATATTGTTTTAGAATTTTTCACAATATTTTTTATATTTTTTATTAATTTTTTTATTTTTAAAAATAATAAAAATAATGAAAATGTAAAATAAAAATTATTGATGCAACAAAATCTAATTAACATGAAGGTAAGATGATTTTTGTAGATTTTTAGAGATGTTTTGCTATTTTTTATTTCAATTTAGCATGCAAAATAATATACATATGCACATGGGTATGGTTGCAATTATGTATAGTTAATGGACTAAATGATAACATATGTAGAAGTGTAGAGCAAAATTTCCAGAAAAACACATGCGCAGACACGTGAGTCGCGCTAGATTGGATCTATATGTCAATAAAATAATTCCAGGGACTGAATAATAACAACAAAAAGATTGGGCTCTTATTACAATTTTTCACACAAAAATCACGTGTAAGGCACATGCACAGTTCATGCACGACTATAATGCAAATAAAATAAATGTTAGGGAAATAAGTGCAATTATTCAAATAATGACAGATAGGCACATGTCCTTACATGACTTATTTGCAAAATAAAACACGATAAGGGTAAGGGTGCAATTTTAACCTTAATTCATGAGGACTGATCAATGGCTATGATGCATCTAGATGCATATCAGACGATGATGATGTAGCTTGCTTGGATGGCATAGATCTGATCTGGATCTGGAATTGACGTTTGACTTTTAGGGATTTTTCAATGGTTGTGATTCAAACTGGACACTCATGTTCTTGATCGTGGGGCTCAGAGGGCATCTGGAGGAAGTGGCTTGAATGGCGACTCCGGGGAACTCAATTGAGCGAATCTTGCTCGATTTCAGTCTGAATCATCATCGGAAGATAGCTATGAGTTCCTGCTGGGGTCCTACATCGCTTGATGGTGAAGGTGAAGAGCAAAGATGATCAATTATGTTATGAAGGTCAAGTCATTTGAAGATCCATATGGACCTCCAGGTCATTTTTTTGCTCCAACTGCGAACCCGGTACCTGCAATAGAAAGCTGGTGTTCGGAGGTTGATCTCCGGTAGCTTTATTAAGCAGAGACTATGGCGAAGATGATCGGAGATGGAGCCAGACCTCAGATCTGGGATGATCTTAAGGGTGATCAGATATGGAGGAATGTGGAGAAGGGTCTTGTGAATGTGAAGGTTGGAGTGAGATGTCGTGATAGTGACTGGAGCACCTCCGATCGAGCAGATCGGAGGTGGAAGAAGATTGGCAAATTTAAGCTAAACAAGAATTAAAACACAAAACTAAATTGCAGAATCAATTGGTTTTAATTTTGTGTTTTAATTCTTGTTTAGCTTAATTAAAACATAAAATTTTGTCTTTACATTCAGTTCTCTGCATGTGCACATGAGACAAAGAACCGAATGTAATAGCACTAACCTGCCACCTCTAGACAAGCACATTGATTTCCACCCCGCAAGTCTCAACTCCATCTTCTCAGTCACTGGTAGCCAATCTATCAAGTGCATTCTTCCTGCTACCAGTGGCATGCCTAGGCATCATAGAGGCATATCCCTGCGTGGAGAATGGAGGTAGGGGCGCGTAGATGTCCACCTTCTCCGTACGGCCTACTTCCTCGTCGTCTCTTCTTTTTCTGATCCCCGACGATGTCCTCCTCGTCGTCCATCATCGGGGATCGGAAAAAGACAAAGATGATGAGAAAGTAAGCCGTACGGTGGGGAAGAGCATCCACCAATTGTCCAGAGCGATTGATTGGGCGCCTGAGGAGGAAGAGATGTTGATTTAAGGGGTTAGGGCTTCCCCTGCTTCGTTCATCTGTGCGCTCTGGCGTGATGCATCGGGATGAAAGAAATGACTACGGATCGGTATAGGGAGAGGTGGAGAATAGAAAATTACCGGATATGGATATCTATATCCGAATATTAGTCGAATAGGGATCAAATATGGATATGAGTTGTAAAATTTTTATGGATATGGATACTGATATGGTAATGGTTTGAACATTCGGATCCATATCCGGATATCCGAATACAACATTTAGTATTATTTTATATATTTGTTAATATAATATAATCCACAACCTCATGTTATTATATTAGTATTATATATTATATAATATAATATACTAATGATATTAATAAACTTCTATGGGATGGGCACGAATAAAAGTTACGAAATCCTACCCCCTTTTGCTTTTTCTATGCAGGTCACCTCAGCGCCCTCTTTTGTCATGATGCAACCTATTTATATTTTATTGTCATTTTTTAAAGTCACTATGTACTTTAATAAAAATTCAATTCGTATTCATATGTGTCTTTATTCGGTCCATATTTAGATTTCATGTTTATTGGATCCATATTTGGATTTACTTTTTATTCGATTCATATTTGAATTGGCTCTTTATTCGATATGTATTCAGATTCGATAAATATTCGATTCAAATTCGTATCAGTATTTTTAAGGATATGATTTCCTTAATGTATACTTGAGTCATATATGTATCCATATTCGTATTCGATGGAGATGAAATAAATATGGATCTATTTTCATCCTTATGTTCCACTAAGGGCCTGTTCGTTTGGAGAATAGGCCCCGGAATAAGGGGCCTATTCTCATTTCGACACGGATTTCTATGGTACGATTATTCTTCTTCATTTCATCTTATTTCATTCTTATTCCTATCTTTATCCCATCTTACCTACCTTTATTTCACCTTATTCTCCTTATTCCTATCCTCCAGCCGAACAAAGAATAGACCCTTATTCTCCTTATTCCCCATCCTTATTCCTGCTTATTCCCGAACCAAAAAGAGAACTTTTATGTTGAAAACGTGGTAGCGCATGCTAGGGCTTTAGTTGAGAGTTGAAATTTGTAATAACTATATGAACAATACATGTTTACATGCATGTAATATTTTTTATGACTAACGATGAAGTTTTTTAACACACCTATGCCGTGAGAGTCCTTCTTTCTTTACAACGTGAATTGGGATTTTTCAATACCCACAAGATATTTATTTCCGTTTTAAAAATAGATAATGATACCGGAAGATGTTTTTGCCCACTCGAGGCATAGGATTTCGGGTCGAACTCCGACTAGGAATACTACTCCAAACCAACAACATCCGATGCGCATCTCTCTCCCTATACCGATCCGCAGTCGTTTCTTTCATCCCATTGCATCACGCCAGAGCACGCAGACGGACGAAGCTGCGGAAGCCCTAACCCCTCTATTCGATATCTCTTCCTCCTCGGGCGCCCAATCAGTCGCTCTGGACGATTGGTGGACGCTCTTCCCTACCGCACGGCCTACTTCCTCGCCGTCTCCGTCTTTTTCTGATCCCAGACGATGGCCTCCGTGAGCGTTCTCCACCACCCACCGGTGCTCTCCGACGCCAAGGAGCCCTTCCTCGAGATGGACCCCGCGGGTCGCTACGGCCGTTACGCCGACCTCCTAGGCGTGGGCGGCATCAAGAAGGTCTACAGGGCCTTCGAGCTCGTCGACGGCGTCGAAGTCGCCTGGAATCAAGTCCTCATCCACAGGCTCTCCCGCGTCCCCTTAGCCGCTGACGGCCTCTTTATGGAACTCAAACTCCTCCGCTCCCTCCACCACCCCAACATCCTCGCCCTTCGCCACGCGTGGAAGGACGCCCCCAATGGTACCGTCAATTTCATCACGGAGCTCTGCACTTCCGGAGATCTCCGCAGCTACCGCCGTCGCCACCGCAACATATCCACCAAGGCAATGAAGAGGTGGGCAATGCAGATACAGGAAGGGATCCATTACCTCCACACCCATAATCCATCCCACGTAGTCATCCACCGCGATCTCAATTGCAGCAATGTGTTCATTAATGGGTACACAGGGGAGGTGAAGATTGGAGACTTGGGATCCGCGGAGGTTGTCGAGAGGGGGCACACTGCGCACGCGATTGTGGGGACGCCTGAGTTCATGGCGCCGGAGATATATAACGAGGATTACACGGAGAAGGTGGACGTCTACGCGTTCGGGATGTGTGTGCTGGAGCTTGCGACAATGGATGTGCCGTACATGGAGTGCAATTCTGTTGCCGGCGTGTTCATGAAGGTAGCGGCCGGTGGGAAGCCTGAGGCGCTCAGTAAGGTGATGGACCCTGAGGTGAAGGCATTGATAGAGAGGTGTCTTGCGGCAGCCGATGAGCGGCCAACTGCTGCCGAGCTGCTGGAGGATCCCATCTTTTATGGAGTCCAACGGACAGCAGATGTCTGAGTTGCCGAGCGCCTTAGTGTAATTTATTAGTTAGATGGCGATGTGCAGATTGACTTCTTTGTAGTTTCTTCAGCAAGGTGATAGTTTGGTTCTTTAAGGTGTTGTTTTTTGGTTGGCTATATCTTCTTTAAAAAGTGGCCGGTCTTCCATCTTCTTTTCAATGTGTAACGTTCTTTCTTTATAGTGAAGATCAGTTCTTCTGCAGGTACAATTTCTTAATTCAAGTATGGGGAATAGTTTTATTTTAGGAATTTTATCACTTGTGCCCCTTCGAGATATCACAATATCAGTTATGCCCCTATCTTTTTGGTAATATCAGTTGTGCCCCTCACTTCTTGCCGTTTTATCAGTTGTGCCCCTTAGGTTAGTTGCCGTCAATCCACAGTGCAAATGGACGTTAACTTTGAGGACATAAGTGGAATTATTTTTAAAAAAATGGTTCAATGGTCATTTTGACACCATCTTCATCATCTTCTTCTTCTTCCTCCTCTTCCCCCATCCTCCTCCTCCAACCTCCTACTCCTCCCTCTTCGCCCCAGCCTGCCCCAGCTCCTCCCCGAGCTCCGACTTCACCAACTCTCCTCCTCGGCTCCCGCGCATCATGACCGTTCCGGGAGCCATCCACGACTTCTCCGATGGCCCGGATTCGCCGGTGTCGTCCCCGAGCCCTCCCCTGGAGCGACGCATCATCGTGGCGCACCATCTCCCCATCCCGTCTAGCCGCGACGAGTCGTCGAGCCCGAGCCTCCACGGATGATCGTTCTCGTGGGACCTCGACGCCCTGGTCCTCCAGCTGAAGCCGGCCTTCCCCTCCCCGTCCGAGACCATCTTCGTGGGCGCCCTCCGCACCACCGACAACGTGGACCCCGCCCACCAGGACGATGTGAGGGAGTGGGGAAGGTGGGTTGGCGCGGTTGGGCTAATTCGCGCGGAAGACGTGGGCGCAAGGAGAGAGGGAGGCGGTTGTAGGCGCGGGGCACCATTGCAAGAGGCGGGGGGCGGGTGCGCAGTGGCCTTCCCCTTCCCTTCCTCCGCACCCCCGACGGCGTGGACCCCGCCCGCCAGGATGATGTGAGGGAGAGGGGAAGGTGGGTTGGCGTGGTTGGGCTATTTTGCGCGGAAGACGTGGGCGCAAGGAGAGAGGGAGGCGGTTGCAGGCGCGAGGTACCGCTGCAAGAGGCGGGGGCAGATGCGCAGTGGCCTTCCCCTTCCCTTCCTCCATAACGTACCGCCCGACACTTCCTCTCCCGCACTCGCGTCCCTTGGGCCGCCCCCTCCCTTCCCGCGCCGCCCCTCCCCTCCCCACGCCGTCCCCTGCCCTGCCCCGTGCTCCCCGCGCCGCTCCCCTGCCCCGCCCCGTCCCCTGCTCCCCGCCGATCCCGCCCCCGGGCCTCCCCCTCCCTTCGTCGTGGTCTGCTCTGAGCTCCTCCCTAGAGCCCTTCCTTCCCCTTTATTTTGTTATGATCATAATACCCTTCTTAACCACACCATGGTTTGAATAAACCATGGTTATTTTAATTTTTTGACGGTCAATCTGACGGAAGGGTACAAGTGATGACGGAGAAAGAAGTGAGGGGCACAACTGATATTACCAAAAAGATAGGGGAATAACTGATATTGCGATATCTCGGAGGGGCACAAGTGATAAAATCCCTTTACTATATTTAAGTGATTCAGTGGCAGGCTCTGATTTGGGCAGGGTTAGAGTTAGGGCTGACTGGGTTCAGGAAAAGCTTTAATATGATAACTTTTGGGCATATTGATATTTGGGGTGGCAACAAGATGGACAGGAGTTGCCAACATTTTTTTATAAAGTTTTTTCTATTGATTTTGGGGTCGCGAGTGGGACCTCAGATTTCACCTCCCTCAAAGATGACTGAACTTCCAACTAGAGGAGAACAAAGCATTCCCCTGTGACAACCCCACAACCATGACGAGCTGAAGAAAGCAGACGTCACACATCGAGGAAATGTCACATCGCAAGAGATTGGGAACATAGTTGAGGGATGGGGTAGGAGCTACGACGAGGGAGGATGTGGCTGCTCCATCATGTAGTGTCGTCTTCAAAACGAAGGTGAAAGTGGATGAGTTTTCAGTTGGAGCAGAGGCGGACGCGAAGGCAAAGCTTGAGACGGTTCATCTCGCGACAACACATGGGAGGGGTGACCAGAAGATATATCTCCCTACCTACAAGAGGTGAGGGAGGACAACTTGAAGGCCCCAGTTGCTCACTAGAGGGTGAGTGATGAAAGAGGAAAATTAAGGGTCGTATTAATCCACAAGGCGGATCAATAGTTGATGCGGTGACCGCTCAATAATCCTCAAATCAATCAACAATTAACCCACAATAAAATATATACAACAAGTATAAAAAATGTGGAGTTAAAATTAATTATAACTCTACATGCAAGTGTGTATAGGTGCAAGCATGAGTAAAGGTCGAACACTGGGAGGCAAAAGGTTGTATGGTGAAAATTTGTTGTGCAATTATTCAATTCAATGATCATGTCCAATCCTTTATTGTTTTTGTGGGTTTCTAATTTTATATATATATTTTTAGTATTATTTTTGGTTTTACGATTTTTATTTAGTTTTTAGATTTTATATTTTTTTAATTATATAATATAGATATATATTTATATATAAAGAGATATGTATAAGAGAAGAGAGAGAAATATAGTAAATGGATATATATATATACATATATTTATGTAAATACTTAATATATATATGAGATATAATATTTTTTTTTGACTTTTTTATATTTTTATTTTTTTGTTATTTTTCGGGATTTTTCTAATTTTTATATATTTTTAATTCAAAAATGTCCCTCATATGAAACTAATTAAATAGGCCGAAACTAATTTGGGTTTTTTTAAAAAAAATAAAAAATAAATCCAAAAATAACCCAAAAAGAATTTTAATATGTAAATAATAATATATAGATAATTATAAAATAAGAAAACATATTTTTAGTGTTTTTTCAAGGGTTTTTATATTTTTTTTAGGATTTTGGAGCTTCTTGAAATTTTTATATTTTCTTTTTCTATTTTTAGGGTTTTTCATTTTCTGGACTCAATATATATATATATAAATATACCATATATAATTTTTTTTAGAATTTTTCAAAAACATTTTATATTTTTTGGTATTTTCTAAGCTAGACAGTAGATAAAATGCATGTTTTGATTTTTAATAAATGTTAAACTTCAACAAAAATAAAATGCAAAATTATGGCGTGAAAGTGCAAGTTAACAGGAGCTCGACATGATTTTTGTGGAATTTTTCAAGTTAATATGATGCATGACATAAATAGAGTAAGCAAGCAAAAATATATGGCCTGACAGGGGCATTTTTGCAAATAAACACAAGGGCAGGGACTACAGTGCAAAAACACCAAAATATACGAACGTATTCTGCAATTTTAAGGACTAAAACCAAATAAGCAAACCCGCCAGGGCCCCCTTGCAATTTGACCATCACGTGGGACTATACGTGATCCGCACCCATAGGGACCAAAATGTAATTTTAGAAGGTTCAAGGTCCTTAACGCAAATTTTCACAAAAATAATATACTTGAAATTTTTTTATGGACTAAAGATAAATATACAAACATATAGGGGGTCTTGTGCAATTTAACCACCCCACGTGGGACGGCACGTGAGATGACGTGGACTGGACCTAAAAGTAATATCACAAACGTACAAGGGGGTCCATGCAAAATATCCACATTATTTTGAACTTCAACTTTTATTTACAACAGTAATCAATAAATACCAAAAAGATGGGGCGAAGGTCTACAATTTACCCATAAGTGCGCGCTGGTGGACGGCGATGATGATCTCACTTGGACACGCGTCGCGCATCCAACGGCCGGTACCGCTTCGCCGATGAAGGGCAGAGATTAGATCAGCCAAAGTTGATCTGACGGTGATGGCGACGCTTCATCTGACAGCTCTGATGGAATCTGGGGCATCCCTCCTGATCGAACGGCGATGAAGAGGTCTGAAGGAACAGGGGAAGAACTCGCACCAGGCGAGCTTCGATCTTGGAGCATGGGCTCCTCCGGGCTTCTCCCTCGCGTTTGAGGTGTTCTCGTCGTAGCTGGAGGCTTCCCGCATCTGCTAGTAGTCTTGGCATGGCTTCTGGAGGTCCAAGGAGGTCAGGCGAGGTCGATGAAGGTCGGGATCTCCAGGGGCCTCTTTCTGGATCAAATCGAGTCCCAAGGGGCTCGGTGCTCTGTGATACCTGCACAGGAAGAACCAGGGGACTGAGGGCTATCTCCTCGACCCTGGGTTTTGAAGCTTGGCTGCTAGATGAAGTGAAGCGGAGGAGCTCCGACGAACGGCAGAGGTGGAGCTCCGATTCGCGAGGACAGAGGATCCTCGGTTGAACAAATGGGATCAGGAGATGGAGAAGATGATGGGGAACGAAATGGGATGTATATGGGCGTTAAAACTGGTAGGAAGCACTATGGAGAAGTCGCCGGAGCGGAGCTCCAGCGAACTTCGATTTGGCTAAGTTATGCTACGCCACTGATCTAAAGACTAAACTAAGGACGGAATTGAAACGCAGGAATCGAAAACTACCTAAAGAACATAAAAGGCACAGCTCTTATACCTGCGGGCCTCCAGGGAGCAGGACGGATGCCGGAGCTCCGCCGCGACAAAATTGATCCCTCCTCCGGCCGATTCGCGTTGCTGAAATGCTCCTCCTGTCACAAGGAACCTCCCAGGAACGGATTCGATGCTTTTGGGTGGATGTAAATTGGCCAAATTTGTGGAGGAGGACGAGGGCTCTTATTTATACACATTCTGGGCACCCTACTTGGCCCGCATATTCCGGTGAGTACAATGATCATTTTCTCGATCCAACAAGCATGCGCGATAGATGGATGATCCCTCTACAGATCTCGTGAAGGCGGCAAGCAAAAATAAGGGACGAGACGCCCGGGAAAAATGGCGCAAGTCATGGAAACAACAAGGTTCAGAGGCGCCAGGTCCCGATGGGACAGTTGACCAGAGGTCAACGAGGGCTGGCTCCTCATTGGTCCACATAGGCCGCTAACAGACAAAATAGGGAAACTTATTTGAAAATTATTTATTTAAAATAATAAATGATTTTATTAGAATTTTCTTATAAAATAAAAAATGTGTATTAATTCATGTAGTATTTATTTATGATTTTTATTTAATTGTTTTGATATATTTTATTATGGTTTTATTTTAATAATGTATTTATGCATGTATTTACATGTATTTTGTATATTTTATTTTTATTGTGTTTATTTTATTTTATTATTTTATTTTATTATTTTATAAATTTATAATTTATTTTTGTGAATGTGAGGATATTTTTATTTAATTTTTATGAGTTGATTTTCATATTTAAATAAATAGGTACATATATATGTAGGTATACCTATAGGTAGTTTACCTATACTTTATATATACTTTATTTATTTAATGTATATTATTGGTTTTTATTTTGGATTTGTATTTTTGATATATCATATGTAATATTTACAATATTATAAAAATATGAAAGAATAAAATATTTAAAGAATGTTTTTCCTTTTTATTTTTGTACATACTTAACATAGGTATTTTGCCTATATCTTGCATAGACTTATTTTATTTTATAAATTCTTTCTGGTTTTATTCCAATTTCAATATGTACATGTATTATATACATTATTTACAAAATTCTAAAAATATAGTTTTGTAAAAATAATGAACAATGAAATAAATTGAATATTTTAATCAGACAGATTGCACAATGAAGGCCAAAAACCTAACTTTCACAGATGAACTCCAAAAATTATGAAACCAATTTTATTAAATACTTATTGAAGAGCTATATACAATTAAAGGTGATTTTGGGTAATTTTGAGTTTTTATTTGCAAGATATGGGTCTGGGAAGTTGAGATTTTGGCTTTTTATTCTGAGTGTAAAATGCACACTGTGTATCATTTTTGTACAAACTCAATTTTGTATTTTTATTTACATTATTATCTACAACTTTCATGTACAAAGTTTCTCTATTTTATGAATGAATAATTATATACAAAATAAGTGTAAAAAATGCTTAAATAGATGAATAAATAAATGAGGTATTTATTGTACTGTTGGCCCTTATCTCCCCCTACTTTATTCCTTGTCGACCAATTCCATGCTGGCCTTGGTCTCGGAGTTCGGGTCATAAAATATTTGCAATATTTTATTCCTTTTTCTTTTCTTCTCTTTATTCTATAATTTTGGCATTAAAAACCTTATTCTATGTACATTTAATACAATAAATAATGAATGCTATTATGAACAAATTGATGCTAATTACATGCATTTGCTGGGGTTTTTAAGGCCAAAATGATAGAATAAAGGTGATGAAATGGAGATTCATCACCCCCCTATACTTGCCTTTGCTAGTCCCTAGCAAATACTTATGCAATAAGTACAAAAAGAATAAAGAAAATAAAAAAGAGAATTGAAGTAGGATAGAGTGAATAGGGGTGCTTTCAGTGCAATGTATGCCTTTACTAAATCTGAATTTGGAGCTTCTGTCAGACCTTGGGTGTAGAGGTGTGTGGATCCTAGTCGGGAACCAACTTTAAAACACAACAACCTTCGAGAGTCACAGAACTCGGTTCAACCCACCTCAATAGTCTGGTCAGAACTGGTCTACATCATACGCAAACCCTTATAACTATGAAGCTGACGTGTACACTGTAAGTGATAGTGGCTCTCCCCAACTGAAATGACAAAGGAACTAACTTCTCCAGAATGACAACCCAATGATTCCCCAATCCAATAGCTCTTTCCTCGAGGAGCGGGGTATTCCCTTCTAAGTTCAAGTGGCAACCAGCTCAAGAGGAGGGGGTGAAGAGAAGAATGGATGGTAGCCAGTGTAGCTACCTATCCGAGGATGCAAGATCAGTGTAGTCAAGTCATCCAACTGCATGCTCACATTTTTGCTTTTTGGAACTCAAGCTTGCTTATTAGATTTACAACATATGTACATACTTTGCAGACATTTTATTTTTGTACAAGCCTGACCATTTTTTTTGACATACTATTCACAGCAGCATTTACATAAGGAGTTTTTCCTCTTGAGCTAATAGACTATCCCTCTTTTGAAGCTTTATTGCAACCCACAATCTCCTGTCGTTAGACCTCATGGCTGCTAGACCAAGTTGGGGTGCACTTCCCTCCCTAGACGAGGACGAGTGTTTCCACTCGTGTGCGTCTCAAACTGGCAAATCCAACCCCCTCACCACTCCAACTGAGTTGAGCCAAGTGAAAGGTGCAAGTGTCCAAGTTAGGTCACGGTCGTCAAGAGTCATGCGTGTGTCTCGAAAAGTTCTAGTTAGTCAGTTGAGGTGACTTGAACCTAGCCCTGATTTCTCAAAGAATTAAGTCTACATAGACCTGAAGTGCCCTAAACCTAGTTCCCTTAAGGTTCCAGTGCAATTAGGTGCGGTAAGGTCCAACCAAGCTCCAATCTTCGACTTTATTGGACTAGTTCAATCATCAAGCTCAATCAAAGAATATAAATGCTATGCAAATGCTATTTACAAATATGCAAAGAATAATGCAATTTTTCAAAGAATTTGAAAACAAAGAGAGAAATTTTTACACAGAGAAAGAATTTTGGCATCTAAAGTATAAATATATATAGCTATTTACACGGGCGTGCCGCTTTATTTTACAGGGCTTAAAGAATTTTAAAGAATTTACAGGTTTTTTAACAAAGTGATTTATTTAGGTGTATATACAATTAATAAAGAATTTTATGTATTTTATTTTTTTTATTGTGTTTTATTTTATTTATTAAGATGTTTTTGTTCCTCAGATTTATTTAGAAAACATTTTGAAAACTATAGTACAAAATAATTTTTGCAACTAGTTACATATATTTGAAAGCCATTTTGCAAAGATTTTGCAAACACTATATATACATTTTTCAAAATATTTTTACAAAATGTTTTCAAAACCATTTGCAAATTGATTTTCAAATCCTTTATTTCACACAAGTAGAAGAATTTTTGCAATCAAAATATTTTTACAAAGGTTGAAAATACTTCACAAAAAGTTTTCCAAACAGTTCACACCATTTTTCAAATCATTTTGCAAAAATATTTTTAACCTGATTTATTAATCAGTATATACAAAAAAGAATCTGAGGAATAATCACACCTTTTTATTAAGGTTTTTAATGAATTTTAAAGAATTATTAGCCATATTATTAAAAGAATAAGAAAGTACGAGTTATGGCTAAAGTATATACAAAGTATATACGACCCCCCTATACTTAGCTTGAGCTATGTCCTCATAGATAGGAAAAGAGAAAGAGAAGACATAACTCGTACTGAGTATAGACAAGTCTAAAGAATATACGAATAAGATATGAAGGAAATAGAAGTTGATCGTCCCCCCTATACTTAGGATCAAGTAATCCTAAGTATAGCAGACTGTACACAAATCAGGGGGGTCAAGGGTAGGAATGAATAGATCAAAGATTTAGCAAATCTGGGGTGCACCCCCCTATACTCAAGACAACGTGCGTCCTAAGTACAGAAAACTGACATAAAGGGGCGACACCTTTTATTTAGATAAAGAAATATGAAAAGGAAAAGAAGAAAAGAAGAAAAGATAGATATATACAGATTGATGAAACGATCGTGGAGAATATACGCATCACTCCCCCTATACATAGGGTGAGCTGTCCCTAAGTATAGGCAACAACAGGAGTGACGAAACTGAACGACGAAAGAACAACGCGGTGTGTACCCCCCTATACTTAGGACAAGGTACGTCCTAAGTGTAGACACAAAGATATGGCGATAGATCGGGGGCACACTAAAACATACGGGAGAAAGAATGTAAAGGCACACATATATACAAGCGGTGAAAAACTGGTGGAGTACAGGAAGGTATCTGACAATTGAATACCGTACTCTCGTCATCGTCTCCCTGTGAGAACGAGGACGCAGTCAGAAGGTGGAAAGAAACCCTGATATACAATCATGTGGGTGTCGGCTACCAGAGTAAAATAAATTGAAAGTACAGATATCGGGTCTGGTAGCATGAAGCAGTCAATCGGCTCATACAGTCGGAAGATCACAGAAAACACCGAATACCGCAAGACATGGCTCAAACCTGTGAGGGTCGTCAAGGTGAGCAGAATCAGAGAATAATTAGAAGACTCGGCTCCGTGTTCCGCAGATCGTAGACACAACCAGGGAGGAGACCAAGTATATATCAGGAAAATCAGCTCCGTGCTCCGCAGATCAGAGAGACAATCAGAAGGAGACCGAGTAGAAAGCTCATAAGACTCGGCTTCATGCTCCAACAGATAGGAGGCACCAGACGTGAAACTGAGTACCTACAAGGTGATGTACCCTCCCACAGATAACCCTCGGGGAATGGTACATACTAGTCAATGGGTAATCAGAAAAAGACTCGACCTTGCGAGGGTCGTCAAGGCGAGTGGACGCAAAGGCGTCAGTGATCCATCAGACGGATCATCAGGTACGGTCTCGGTATGCGACATATAGGCTACCAGCAGAAGAGACTAGAAAGTCTAAAAAATGTGGCAGCGTCCCGCAGACTACCCTCGGGGAACGTGCTGCTAGCTAGCATGAAATAGCGGATATCAGAAGCTCAACCTTGCGAGGACCGTCAAGACGAGCATAATCAAAGGAGTGTAATCAGATGGGTCCCATGATCCACAGATCGGATAGGCAACTCAAGATGGGACCCAAAAATCATGTATATCAGATGACTCGATTCTGTGCTCCGCAGATCGGAGACACAGTCAGCAGTGGAAACCGAGCGTAAAGAGAATGTCACAGTCTCCCGCAGATAGTCCTCGGAGAGTAATGCAATCAGGCAAGGAATAGTCAGAATGTGCCTCTACCTTGCGATGGTCATCAAGGACAGAGAAGGGCTCGAAGGAGCCGGATCCATCAGACAGGTCCACAGAGAATATGGTCATGGTAGGCGGCAGCCTACCAGCAGAGAAGGCCATCATAGCTATAATGTGTCATAGCTTCTCGCAGATAATACTCGAAGAACTATGAACTAGGCAGTGAATAATTGTAATATCAAGGCTCGTCCTTGCGAGGACCGTCAAGGGGAGCGATCAGTCAGTTAGCCTCAGGTCGGGTACACAATCACAGGGGGAGGCCAATCAAGCATATCTGACTCGGTTCCGGGTCCCATCACAATGGCGACCAAAGCAGTGTATGAAACTGCAGTCCTAGAAATTGTCGCATTCTCCCGAAAATAGTCCTCGGGGAGAAATACGAGCTAGATCAATGTAGGTCAAGGGAATGCTGGCATAAAATCTCAGATCCTCGAAATAGTGTGAATCGATCAATCAACAGGAGGGCTTAAGATCATGCGAGGGAGCAAATAATCAGGTCAATCAAAAAACATCCCTCAGGTCAATCAAATCTGGCTGAGTTGGCACAACATATCATCAGGACTTCTATAAGTGCCAGGGTGGATCAGAGAGTCAGGAGATCAAGGATGGTCCAATCAGGAAGATGAGAGATCATGTAGGATCCGCACACCTTTATCAGGAAGTCCAAATCAGAATAATCAGTCAATCCTCAAAATCAAGATGGTTGGAACCTCAAGAAAGATGGATCAATTAATACTTATGAAATCATCACCCAATCATCGCATCATATCACATCCTCAATTCGGTGTGCGAGATCTAAATCTTCAATAAAGAATCACACCTAATGATCATGCATCATGAAAAGTCCTCAATAAGCTCGTATGCATGTATCCAAAGTCAAATCCACCAAATCAATCTCAGCATCCTCAACATCATTGGCCCGTCTTACACAGATAATCAAGGTAATCACGGAATCCTCGATGCGGACTATCTATGTGCACAGCATTCCCGGGTAAAGGGAGTGGTGATACGGGGGACACAAGGAGGATGGATAAGAAGGGTAACGCAATGAAGTGGAGAAGCTGATTGAGCTTACGTGCCAATATCATGGGTGAAAGAAGAGTGATACAAAGGGGACGAGGAGGGCGGGCGAGAAGATCGGGACATAGACAAAAATTGGGTGTTCCACACAAGGCGGGAACACCGTCAAAATGGTGGTCCGAAGAGCTGGCTCTCCTCGAACCGGAGAAGATGGGGATGGTACAGTGGATACGAAGAAGATTGTGAAGAAGAGAGAAACGAAGGACTTGGCGAAGAAAATGATTGAGCTCAAGCGCCAATATCACGACTCGATGCATATGAAGAGGCATATGTATAAGAGAGGTAGAGAGACTCAAAGAGGCAAAATGCATGACTCACATGGAGGGGACTGACTACTCACATGATGAATGGAAACCTAACGGACTCCAAGTCACAACCAATAAGCAAGGCAAACCCCCAATTCACCTACTCAACACAGTGAAGACCGTCATGTGACGGTCATTTATCTTTTCGATTTTAGAGTTAGGCGAGAACCACAAAAATGATACAAACACTTAGGAGGCTTAATGGGATTTGGGCTCTACTCCTTAGTGTGTACGTAAGAAATTTAAAACGCATACAATGAGGGGGTTGCACTCCCTAAGACAAGGAATCCGTTATGTTTTATTTTTAGGTCCAATAGAGTTAACAGTCCCTATTTTATTTAGGTTCACTTTTTTTTGGGTATTTTCAATGCACGTGCCTATTGAGGTTCCAATTTCCATTAAGCATCCTAGGTTAGCAAAAATAGAGGGAAAAGATCGGAAAAGCCAAGCAAGTCGGAAATCGATGATGCATGCTAAGTAAGAAGACTTATAGTGCCTCCAGCTCTCTCCATGCGGGATGCATAACAGAATTTGAAACCTATGCTATATGCAAATGCAAGACGAAGAAATCGCCCTAGGAACAGAAATTGCTATTATCGTGAAGCACCATAAGTCGCTCGCCGATCTTCCAGCCAGGAGTCCGGTCTAGGCTCACCCCTCCTCCTCTCGACACATCGAGTTCAGGAGAAGCGCTTGGCAGGGTGAGCTCGCAGCGCCTAGGCTCGAAGATGGCGAGGCGACTATTTAGAGTTTGATCTAGGTCCAAAGCGAACTATAGGTGCATGTAAATATATTAAGGTGTTTGGACCTAACTCTACGAGCAAGCAAATCCTAAAGCTAAGGGCTCATTCACACAAAATAATAATAAAAATAAAATAAAATAAAGAAAAGAAAAAGCGTCAAAACCATCGAGGCCCCCAAGGGAACAATCCCTCGGGCACTGGACCTCGGGAAGTCGGAGTGTATCTGTGAGAGTCCTGCATTATTACAAATTTTCTAAGTGTCACTCTCTCACATAAATAAAATAAAATGCATAAAATGAGACTGCCATCCAAAAATTCTCCTTCATCTGCTTTGGATGCTCTCTCCTGTTGGCTGATGTCGAAGAGCCAACTCCGCCTTGCTTGGGTGCACTGGTCCTCCTAGAAGGTCCTCCTTCGCTTGGCGGTCCCTCGCATCAAAGATAAATAAAAGAGATGGGTCAGAACAGTCAATCAATAATCTCAATAAAAAACAAATAAAGAAATGAATCATGGACATGAGCAAAGAATTAAATAAATGAATTAAAAACCACACAAAATTCATACAAAATCTGTTGCCTCCCCGACAATGGCGCCATTTAATGAAAGAGGAAAATTAAGGGTCGTATTAATCCACAAGGCGGATCAATAGTCGATGCGGTGACCGCTCAATAATCCTCAAATGAATCAACAATTAACCCACAATAAAATATATACAACAAGTATCAAAAATGTGGAGTTAAAATTTATTATAACTCTACATGCAAGTGCGTATAGGTGTAAGCATGAGTAGAGGTCGAACACTGGGAGGCAAAAGGTTGTATGGTGAAAATTTGTTGTGCAATTATTCAATTCAATGATCATGTCCAATCCTTTATTGTTTTTGTGGGTTTCTAATTTTATATACTTTTTAGTATTATTTTTTGTTTTATGATTTTTATTTAGTTTTTAGATTTTATATTTTTTTAATTATATAATATAGATATATATTTATATATAAAGAGATATGTATAAGAGAAGAGAGAGAAATATAGTAAATGGATATATATATACATATATTTATGTAAATACTCAATATATATATGAGATATAATATTTTTTTGGCTTTTTTATATTTTTATATTTTTTTGTTATTTTTCGGGATTTTTTTAATTCAAAAATGTCCCTCATATGAAACTAATTAAATAGGCCGAAACTAATTTGGGTTTTTTTAAAAAAAATATAAAATAAATCCAAAAATAACCCAAATTAATTTTAATATGTAAATAATAATATATACATAATTATAAAATAAGAAAACATATTTTTAGTGTTTTGTCAAGGGTTTTTATATTTTTTTTAGGATTTTGGAGCTTCTTGAAATTTTTATATTTTCTTTTTTTATTTTTAGGGTTTTTCATTTTCTGGACTCAACATATATATATATATACCATATATAATTTTTTTAGAATTTTTCAAAAACATTTTATATTTTTTTGGTATTTTCTAAGCTAGACAGTAGATAAAATGCATGTTTTTGATTTTTAATAAATGTTAAACTTCAACAAAAATAAAATGCAAAACTATGGCGTGAAAGTGCAAGTTAACAAGAGCTTGACATGATTTTTGTGGAATTTTTCAAGTTAATATGATGCATGACATAAATAGAGCAAGCAAGTAAAAATATATGGCCTGGTAGGAGCATTTTTGCAAATAAACACAAGGGCAGGGGCTATAGTGTAAAAACACCAAAATATATGAACGTTTTCTACAATTTTAAGTACTAAAACCAAATAAGCAAACCCGCCAGGGCCCCCTTGCAATTTGACCATCACGTGGGACTACACGTGATCCGCACCCACAGGGACCAAAATGTAATTTCAGAAAGTTCAAGGTCCTTAACGCAAATTTTCACAAAAATAATACACTTGAAATTTTATTTTATGGACTAAAGATAAATATACAAACATACAGTGGGTCTTGTGCAATTCAACCACCCCACGTGGAACGGCACGTGACATGACGTGGACTGGACCTAAAAGTAATATCACAAACGTACAGGGGGGTCCATGCAAAATATCCACATTATTTTGAACTTCAACTTTTATTTACAACAGTAATCAATAAATACCAAAAAGCTGGGGCAAAGTCTGCAATTTACTCATAAGTGCGCGCTGGTGGACGGCGATGATGATCTCACTTGGACACGCGTCGCGCATCCAACGGTCGGTACCGCTTCGTCGATGAAGGGTTGAGATTAGATCAGCCGAGCTGATCTGACGGTGACGGCGACGCTTCATCTGACGGCTCTGATGGAATCTGGGGCGTCCCTCCTGATCGGACGGCGATGAAGAGGTCTGAAGGAACAGGGGAAGAACTCGCGCCAGGCGAGCTTCGATCTTGGAGCATGGGCTCCTCTGGGCTTCTCCCTCGCGTCTGAGGTGTTCTGGTCATAGCTGGAGGCGTCCCGCATCTGCTAGTGGTCTTGGCATGGCTCCTGGAGGTCCAAGGAGGTCAGGCGAGGTCGATGAAGGTCGGGACCTCCAGGAGCCTCTTCCTGGATCAAATCGAGTCCCAAGGGGCTCGGTGCTCTGTGATACCTGCACAGGAAGAACCAGGGGATCGAGGCCTATCTCCTCGACCCTGGGTTTTGAAGCTTGGCTGCAAGATGAAGTGAAGCGGAGGAGCTCCGACGAACGGCGGAGGTGGAGCTCCGATTCGCGAGGACAGAGGATCCTCAGTTGAATAAATGGGATCGGGAAATGGAGAAGATGATGGGGAACGAAATGGGATGTATATGGGCGTTAGAACTGGTCGGAAGCACTGTGGAGAAGTCGTCGGAGCGGAGCTCCGGCGAACTTTGATTTGGTTAAGTTACGCTACGCCACTGATCTAAATACTAAACTAAGGACGGAATTGAAATGCAGGATTCGAAAACTACCTAAAGAACATAAAAGGCACAACTCTTATACCTGGGGGCCTCCAGGGAGCAGGACGGACGCCGAAGCTCCGCCACGACAAAATTGATCCCTTCTCCGGCCTTTATTCGCGTTGCTGAAATGCTCCTCCTGTCGCAAGGAACCTCCCAGGAACGGATTTGAGGCTTTTGGGTGGATGTAAATTGGCCAAATTTGTGGAGGAGGACGAGGGCTCTTATTTATACACATTTTGGGTGCCCTACTTGGCCCACATATTCCGGCGAGTACAATGATCATTTTCTCGATCCAACAAGCATGCGTGATAGATGGATGATCCCTCTACAGATCTCGTGAAGGCGGCAAGCGAAAATAAGGGACGAGACGCCCGGGAAAAATGGCGCAAGTCATGGAAACAGCAAGGTTCAGAGGCGCCAGGTCCCGATGGGACAGTTGACCAGAGGTCAACGAGGGTTGGCTCCTCATTGGTCCACATAGGCCGCTAAGGGACAAAATAGGGAAACTTATTTGAAAATGATTTATTTAACATAATAAATGATTTTATTAGAATTTGCTTATAAAATAAAAAAATGTGTATTAATTCATGTAGTATTTATTTATGATTTTTATTTAATTTTTTGATATATTTTATTATGGTTTTATTTTAATAATGTATTTATGCATGTATTTACATGTATTTTGTATATTTTATTTTTATTTTGTTTATTTTATTTTATTATTTTATTTTCTTATTTTATAAATTTATATTTTATTTTTGTGAATGTGAGGATATTTTTATTTAATTTTTATGAGTCGATTTTCATATTTAAATAAATAGGTACATATATATGTAGGTATACATATAGGTAGTTTACCTATACTTTATATATACTTTAGTTATTTAATGTATTTTATTGGTTTTTATTTTGGATTTGTATTTTTGATATATTATATGTAATATTTACAATATTATAAAAATATGAAAGAATAAAATAATTAAAGAATGTTTTCCCTTTTTATTTATGTACATACTTAACATAGGTATTTTGCCTATATCTTGCATAGACTTATTTCATTTTACAAATTCTTTTTGGTTTTATTCTAATTTCAATATGTACATGTATTATATACATTATTTGCAAAATTTTAAAAATATAACAGGCAGATTGCACAATGAAGGCCAAAAACCTAACTTTCACAGATGAACTCCAAAAAATTATGAAACCAATTTTATTAAATACTTCTTGAAGAGCTATATACAATTAAAGGTGATTTTGGGTAATTTTGAGTTTTTATTTGCAAGATATGTGTCTGGGAAGTTAAGATTTTGGCTTTTTATTATGAGTGTAAAATGCACATTGTGTATCATTTTTGTACAAACTCAATTTTGTATTTTTATTTACATTATTATCTACAACTTTCATGTACAAAGTTTCTCTATTTGATGAATGAATAATTATATACAAAATAAGTGTCAAAAATGCTTAAATAGATGAATAAATAAATGAGGTATTTATTGTACTGTTGGCCCTTATCTCCCCCTACTTTATTCCTTGTCGACCAATTCCATGTTGGCCTTGGTCTCGGGGTTCGGGTCATAAAATATTTGCAATATTTTATTCCTTTTTCTTTTCTTCTCTTTATTCTATAATTTTGGCATTAAAAACCTTATTCTATGTACATTTAATACAATACATAATGAATGCTATCATGAACAAATTGATGCTAATTACATGCATTTGCTGGGGTTTTTAAGGCCAAAATGATAGAATAAATGTGATGAAATGGAGATTCATCAGTGAGGCACTGGGACCCTAGGCCGCAGCAACAGGATGAGCGCAAACCCTAGTGATGTTAGGCATGTAAGTCCTGGCGAACTATTTTTACAATAAATGTCATTGTATATGGGTTTGGAGAGCCTAAACTCGGGCGTAGGTGACTTTCCTACACCCACCCCTTCTCTCAATTTTATTTTTTTTGAAATTGATCTTAGGGGATTTACTTAAAATATTAACTAGAATATGTATTTCAAATTTCATGTAAAACAGACGTTCTAACATTGGAAGGGGTCGATTTCAGAAAATCCAATATCATTAACATATGTTTGTCTTGATGAATAAGTTAAAAGTATCGAAATAAGTTGAAATTTGAGTAGTGTGACGGTGATATGTTATGACCTAAATCCCTTAAGGACTCATTTCAAAAAAATGAAAAAAATTGAGAGAAAAAAGGGTGGGTGTAGGAAAGTTACCTACACATGAGTTTAGGCTCCCCAAACCCACTGTAAATTATTTATCGATAAAAGTTATGGATTTATTCATTCCATTTCTGAAATTATCATATGGATGCACTTATTGGGTTCCTCTGTAAAAATAGAGTTATGTACCTTGTCCATTGTGAAACCATACAGTTGTTGATCCAATTGTTGGATCATAGAGGTCGGTGCTGGGTTGAATATCCAAAATGTTAGATTTAGGTCTCAACTGCACCTTCTAATGATTATCAAGAAGAGATCTCCAGTCTGAGAAGGAGATGCCAATCTTTACTCTAAATGCCGACATCCAAGCAACCTTGAGATGCAAATCCTTTGCAAAGGACATGTTGGACATGCGAGCCCATGGCGAGCCATTTTACAATAAATGTTATTGCAAATATCATTCCTTGATCCGAAATGAAGAATAATTAGTTTGCATAATAGGTCCCTTAGTACAATTAGGGTTATGTACCATATCCATCTTAATGATCATTCAGTTATTGATTCAATTGTTGAATCATAGAGGTTGGTGCTTGGACGAATATCTAAAGAGTTAGATTGAGGACTCAAGCACCGTTAAATGATGATTAAGAGATGATCTCCACCCTAAGTAGGAGATGTTAATCCTTTCTCTAATGGGTTGATATCTAACCGACCTCTTGATGCAGATCCTCTTCATAGGAATAGAGATTCGGAGGTGTTAGAAAAGTTAGGTCAAAGAGTTGACATAACGAGCTTGAGACAAACAAAGATCTATGTCGTACGTTGTCACGATATAAACGCGCATCCTATGACCGGAGACATATGTGTTACTATATGTTTGAGTATGTACATATGGAAAACTGATAGGTTGATGGCCTAATCAAGGTCTATACACCGCCACGCTGGTGTGCATACAGGGCATATGAGTAATACGATCTCTCAAAGGGAATAACATGCTCATTTACTAAACCGGAAGACATGAGATCACTCATGAGATATCGGGATCAAATTGCTTGCACGGTCGTCTCGCTTTGGAAGTGTGACTGAATTTGTAGGTTTGATGTATACTTTTGAAAAGTATATGATTAATACCTAGGTATGATATATGCTTTTGGAAAGTATATAATTGATATCGACTCCCAATGATCAAATGAGAAACTTAATGATAAAACCCTAAAGGAGATAGTCTAAATAGATCTAAAACTTCGGGTTTATTCTAAGTCTTCCAGTATGCATGATTTACAGGTATTAAGAATACCTAAGGGTGATGTGATCATAAACGATTGATAACCGTGATGCTTCCATTCCTAGGGAGTGATGAAATAGTCTGGATTTTAGTGACTCTTCTCATAGAGAAGTGATCTGATCGTAGTCCAAATGTTGGACAATGATCTGAATGTGATTCACATGCAATGAGAAGATTAGATTTACAGTTTTGATTTAATCAAATATCTATGGATAGTACTCGAGATCTGGATTTGTGATGTGATCTCAATATCCAAGTCACTATATGTATAACATACAATCTCCATGTCCTTATCTCCAAGTATCCGTGGAGAAAGCACATTGTCCTTGAAAGAGTTTAAGGATAATTTCATTGTTGATAATGTATCCGAGCATTGAGAAATGGATAATTAAATGTGATTTAATTATCATGAATAATATGAATTTGATTCATATTATTTGGACATATAAGGAGAGTTATGTAAGATAATTAAATGTGAATAATGTGAACGTGATTCATATTATTTGGGCACGTGAGAATAGAAATCCGAGACAATTAAATGTGATTTAATTATAATGGACATGAATAGTATGGATAGAACTATCTATATTAATTATAAATATTATAAATGTGATTTATATTATATAAGAGAGAGAGAGAGCTATTTGTAAATAAAATTTACAATTTAAATGTTGATGTGAATTGAATTCACATTGGACAAGTAATTGAAAATGTAATTTAAATTTTATTTTGTATTGTGAATGTGATTCACAATTTTCCAATGGTATGATTGATATTTCATAAAATAATTATGAATTATTTTTTGAAATTATTTACAACAAATGTTGTTGCAAATTTAGGGAGAAATACATGGAATAATGCTTTCCATGTAATATGGAACTGGAGTCAACCTTCCATCTATAGAGGATGGACGATCACCAAGTCCTAAAAGGATTAGTGGTCATCCACCCCTCTTATGGAAAGAGGCTTGCCTCCTTCCTATTTCTCCATGGTGGATTGATTTAATTGAAATTAAATTTTATTGATTATCATTCAATATATTTAACTTAATTTAATTAATTGTTATTGTGTTTTTAACAATAAAATCATGACCATTGAAAGAAACACAAATCAATCTCAACCATTGATTTAGTGTTGTCCATGGATTGGGATCCATAGACTCCCAAAATGTTATAAAAGGAGAGGCATCCCTTGCTCTTCTTTAGTCTAACATAATATGCTCTCTCCATCTCTCTCTCTACACGCCAAGTCTCTCTCTCTCCTCCATAGAGTGGACGTCCACCCTAAACCCTAGAGAGGGTCATCGTTGTCGCCACGCTATACTGTCAACGCTTCGACTGCTTGTGGACCTCTGTCTCCTTTGGTGTGCCTCGCTCATGAAGAAGATGTTGGATCTAGTTAGACGAGATCAGGAGATTCTCCACTTGGATCAACAACATGGATTGCGAGGAGCACGCGTTTCACCAAAGCGCTCGCAAGCATCTCCTTCATCGGATTAGACTTGAGACAGGAGGTCTCTTCCTTTACAGTCTCAATCACAACCAAGCTTCAAGAGGTAAACTTAGTACCTATTGGTTGTTTAGATGAGACGATCCAAGAAGTGTTATTTAATCATGAGGTTTCATCGATTCAGATTTTTTTAATCTCGCTTCCTCGAGCAGCTAGTGCGACTACTCGCTCCCGATCGCATATGATGTGATCTCCACACTTCTGTGATGTGCTTAACGATTTTCCCATATCTTTCTAGTGGTATCAGAGCCATAGTTCTGAGGTTTCGGACATGATCCATAAACCTAAGATGACGTGGGCATTTTTTGTTGTGTGAAGTTTCATCATATTTTGTTCATGCCACCCTATTTTGTGTGATATTTTCACCTTGATTAAATGTGTTTAATTGTATTTTGTTCTCCATTAAATAAGAAAATCGTGGGAATTGAGCTTGCATGATTTGGAATCCGTTTTCTCAAGTTATGATCTATTTAGTGAACATGTATCCATTGTTTCTGGGATGGCGAATCTTGACATGATTGAAGAGTTAATTATGATTTTAATTTACCTATCACTTGGATTTTGTTATAAATAAAATTGGCAAATCAGAGAAACTTAATTTACGTGATTTGGATTTTATTTGATCGAGTTATGCTAATTTTAGTAAGTATGGATTACTATTGGGAATTACATACTTGATCATGGACCTTATGATTGTCATTCAATTAAATTAATGGAAATTAATGATTAATTTTATGAAATAATTATTGATGAATATTTATGAAATATTTATGATGATGATTACTTCCTTGAACAACATTGCCTTAACCAAAATCGATAAGATAGTTGCTTGAATATGATTGGGGATTTGTTTAGCAAATCTCCTTATGATGTTAATCAAAATAATTTTGATAAATATTTTATGGTATAACTTCGGTTGAAAGACCGTCTATCATCTCAAATACAAAATGATCAAATCGCATTACCCAGACCTGAGGCGGATATGGTGTCTAGTCGAGGATCAGTGGGGTAGCGGGTTGCTCCGTGAGCGGACTGTCCCACTCCCGTCGATACTGGCCATGTCAACATGTAAAGAAAGGATAATATTTGAAGTGATCATGATGTATTTCTCTCATTATTAAAATTTGAATAATACTTATTTTAAGATTATACGATCCTTCAAGTAATAATCAAAATTATTTGTTGGTTGATAAATTTGATTGATAATTATTTAATATGATTGAATTAATTATATCTAATTAACACTCTATTATGAATAGAGTAATATTTCCCTTTGAAGAATTAATTATGTGAATATTATTCATAATAATTAATTAAAATTTGAACATGATATGGAGGATCACATAAGTGACATCCATGGTCTCCCGTCAAGGAGAAGGGTTCTGTCGTCAGGGATTGTATGTAGGAGACGTTTGTCCGAAGTGACAACTCCTGCATGCAGACACATTTGGATCGGGCTCTTTGCTTCTCAAAAGAGTAAGGTCGTATGCATAGGGACCCAAATATTGAGTCCTCGTATTATTAAAGCAATATTGGATTGCGCATAGCGAGTTCTAATCCCGTTGACGGTGGTTCAATTAATGATAGGTCAACATCACCTTAGGGATGGTGGGCCCAGTTGTGAAAGACCGAATTGGGAATGCAAGCTGGACTTGCAAGGCGGAATGTGTTCCTGCTTCTTTTTATCCGAGTTGCAAGTTCTTATATTATTGGGATGTAACAAAGATAAGAAGGAGATCCCAGATCTTGCTTGAGATATAATGGTAAGCATATCTCTTACTTTGAAAGTGAATAAGCGAATGAACTTTCAGAGTGGACAACGCAAGACAATTTTGATATAAAAATTCTTAAATCAAAGTAAAATACGTACTTATGGAAATATCTTATTTCAAATAATCCTCACTAAACCCACTCAATATTATACTCAATAATAACCAGTAAAATATCATAGACTGGATTCATGATCAAGATATTGTACTTGCAGTTGGACACATAATGTATGTGGTTGCAATGTGCAAGTTTCCTCATAATAATGAGGAATGATAATTGAATAGACAATAGGACAACAACTTAGGATTTGTATTTCTCTACAGTCTTGATCTCGCATTGAGTGCGCTTTGGAAGTATCATATCGATGATTCTTATAACTGTCAAATAATCCTTCTAAAATCTAAGAAGATATTTTGGCATACATATGTGATCTCAAAATTTCATCATGAATGATATGGTTCACTGCATTATGCAGAATGGTGACTTGATAAGAGATGATGTGCTCAAAATGTTTGTGTACCTACTTGAACCAAAGTCTTTTTAAGAGTTAAGATGTATGTAGATATAATGAGAGTCATCATTATACTATCTATACTCTCTTTCATGAAGCTTCACAATATTCATATTGTATGAATTGAAAGAAGCAAGCATACACGTTGAAATACTCTTACATTGAATTCTTTTGAGTTCAATATAAGAGATCTTTAGTCTTAAGAAATGGTTGCTTATAGATGAAGGGAGCACAGTGGAAGCATAGGTTTGACCCAAGTAAGAAGTAAAGTTAAAGAGTTGATTATACTTCTATGACTTCCATATGCCATCCAAAGAGTTAAATGAATATCAATACTGCAACAAGCTAGTGTGTTGATAGTATGATTATCGAGTCTATCTAGGAAGATCCAGATAGTGCATCGGAATATTATACATCTACATATAATCATTGAAATTGACTTATTTATTAGATAATAACTGTATATCATTCTAATAATACTTGCAATTGGTTGCATATGTTTTAGAAGACTAGAAAAATTGATCTTAAGGTTTAATAATAGTCCACATGGATATTGATGCAATTGTTGCAACAGTCTATATTGGATAGATAGACTTCAGAATTTCATTGGGAGAGACCTTAGTCTTAGAGAATGTCTCTTTAATCTAGATATTAGAATACACTCATTGTTTATTTCTAAATGTTGGAAATAAACATGTATTCTGGAATAGATCTATTATAAAGAGTTATGATGGATATATTTCACATAGTAATCTAACATCTCGAGGACTCTACTAATTTAGAAAATTAATGAATGATTCATTAGTATTTCTAAATACTGAAAATTAAACCTTATAAGATCAATAGGAGGATGAAGATCAATGACAATGATCTGGCATCGAGTCTTAGACATATGTCTATTGATATGATTAATAAACTAGTAAGAGATGAAGCTTTAGAATGTATGAAATTTCAAATCTTACATATTTGTGAATATTGTATTCAAAGAAAAGTTTGATACACCCTTCTCTGGGAATGGTGTAAGATGCATAGGGATTCAAGTTATCATACATATTGATGTATGTGGACCATCTATATTATAATAAAAATTATGGATATGTGATATCTATTGATGACTATTTGTGATATGAGATTTCTTCCCTTTGAAACGTTCAAAGATTTCATTTTTTGGTCTAGAACCAAAGTATGAAGGAATATAAAATGAATTTGATCTAACCTAGGTATCATGTACCTATTAGATGAATTCAAGGAATACCTTATGGAGAAATGAATATCATTCCTATCTCACTCCTCCTAATACACCTAAACTCAATAGATTTGTAGGGAGATGCAATTGAATCATGTGAGACATGATTTGATCAATGATGAATCTTAGTATAATTATCTCTTAGTTTCCAAGGTATATATGTAGTAGACACTACAATATATGTCCTCAATAAAGTTCCATGCAAGTAAGCTAGAATCTAGCATCAGAGAGTGCTACTTCATTAGGAAAATAAAGTATGGTATTGGATACCTACTTTATGACCTTGAGATTCTTAAAAGATTTCATCTCTAAGGATATGATTCTTATAGGATGACTTTCTTGAGAATCAAGATGAAAATGAAGTGAAGGAATCATTTGATCTTGAGAAGATAACGAGGCTCCTGAAATCGGATTATACTAAAAGGACAATTAAAGATGAAACACTCATACTTCTTCAAATGAGTTTGAGGATGCATTCCATGTGTCAGTTAAGTCTGACAATGATCTGACTTCATATGATGAAGCTTCCAAAGATCATGACATGGAAAGATAGATGTTAGCAATAAAGTCTAAAGTAAACTTCATATACAAGTGTTGTATATGGACCCTCAAGGATCCACCTATAAGGGTAAAAGACCCATTAGGTGTAAATGGATCTTCAAGAGAAAGAGGGAACCTGGTGAAAAGGTAGGGACTTTTAAATCACAGCTCGTATCCTCAAGATACACACAGAAATAAGATATCTCTTGTGATGAGACTTGCTTTCTAGTGACCATGCTTAAACTCATCGGATTATTACTAACTATGGCTACACAACTTGATTATGGCATCTACAAGATGAAAGTCGAGATTACATTCCTATATGAATTCCCCATCGAGGACATTCATATAAAGTAGACACATGGCTTCATGGATGAGGAATGCAAGGTGTGAAAGCTTAAGAAACTCCATCTATGGACTCAAATAAGTTTCTTGTAGTTGGAACATTAGATTTAATAAAATTATATGATTTCAGATAGAATCTTAATGAATCATGTGAAGCTTAGTGGGAGTGCCATTGTGTTCATCGTGCTAAATGTAGATGGAATTCTAATCATTTGGAATGATATAAGGATGATAATAAGTGTAGTCTGGTTGTTCCATACCTTGAGATATGATCTCAAGGATATCTCTTAAGATCTTAGTTCTGAAAATGTTTAGAGTTAAAGAGAAAAGGGTATTGGAAACGTCACATTAGCATTACACCTTGGACATATTCTATTTTTTGGGGGAAAACTCCAAGGAAGGCTTCTTTCGTGCTGCCCTATCTGAAGGGATAACACCTCAAAGAGTTGAGGATGTGAATACCAAAGCTACATGCCATAGTGCATCTGCTTTGGGAAGCTCAGTGTATATTATATGTGTACGAAAGCCATCTTACACGTTTATCAGCTGAAACATGCCTCAAATGCAAATGAATGAAATATGAAGGTTTAAAATGAAATTATGCCAATAACCACAACAAGACACGTGTCCCACAGGGGATTTATTTACAAAATTAAACAAAAGCAAGGTTGGAGGTGCAAATATTCACCATTCATATGCTATCCTCGTGCAGATTGAACGATTGGATTGAGTTGCGGTAGATCTGGATCAACAGCTTGAATTTGGGGCCCGCTCGACGGTGGTGATTCAAACTAGAGTCATCGTTCTTAATCCAACTGATAGAAGGGCACCAGAAAGAACTCACTTGAAGGCTTACTCCGATTAGGTTCGATCAGCCAGATCTAGGTCGATGGTGCCTCCTGATGGTCTGTATAGCTTCCCATTGTTCTGCTCTGTCGATCGGATATGGCCATGAGGTCCGATAACGATCCGATCAAGATCTGGAACTCTCGAAGGACTTAATGGAAAAGCTCAGCTCCAGGTCTCGACTACCAGCATCGATCAAACTCCTATACCTGCAAATAGCTTTATAGCTCGGAGACGACGGTCCTTGGTTGACTTATTAGCTAAAAATATAACAACGGAGTGAGGTGAACGACTTCAGAGAAAGGTGAATAGAGGTGGAGTCTATTTTCAGATATGGGGTGATATGGGATGGTCAGGTCATGTAAGAAGACGAAGAACGTGGTGGTGATTGAGTTGGTCTAATCGGATTTGAAAATGGAAGATTGGAGCACGGATGATGGCTAATCAGAGTTACTCTAAAACAAGAGTTAAACGTAAAATTAAAAAAAACTAACGTAAAACTAAGCTAATTGAATCTACGTATGAAAATGATGGGTCTAAGCCTCGATTCAAAGCAGCTATCAAAGAAACTCAACCATTTATTCAGGCAGATTGAGTGGATGGGGAGGCTGACCTGGGTCAACGGACCCGGGTCCGCCCAATAGGAGCACAACTACACTACAGGACAAACCGCTACACGAGAAAAAAGTAATAAAAATGATAAATAAATTGAAAATAAATAGAAAATTAATTTAAATAAATAAGTAATGTAAATAGAAAATGTTTAAATAAAGAATCTTAATTATAATGATTTTTATAAATTAAATAAATTATATACATAGGTTAAAATAAAGCATTACCTTTATTCAAATGTATTTTTACCTATATATACAACATTTGTATTTTGAATAAATTTTATTTTCAAATAATTATGTAATTTAATATTTAGTTATTTACATCATTTTACAAG
Source organism: Ottelia alismoides (assembly GCA_037367405.1). NCBI lineage: Eukaryota > Viridiplantae > Streptophyta > Magnoliopsida > Alismatales > Hydrocharitaceae > Ottelia > Ottelia alismoides. The sequence goes on from JAZKJV010009343.1 coordinate 287,256, forward strand.
GATTTTAATGATATTTTTTATTTTTTAGGAAATAATTTATTATATTTACAATATATAGGTAGTAGTACATGTACAATATATACAATAATTTATATTTTTGAATTTTCATTTTGTAAATTTTTTTGTATTTTCCTTGACAAAAATACAATATTTACATTATTTTAGAATACAATATGAACAAAAATGTACATAAAAAAATAAAAATAATGTATTCACACAATGTATAATACAAGCACAATATATAATACACTCCAAAAGGCCACATTTTACCTCTTAGTTCTGATTTTAATGAAACCTCTTTCATTTTAAAGCTTATTTTATTTAGAGTACAATAAAAGTGAGTTTACTTTGTTTTGAGTTTTTATGGAGAAGATATGAGTCTGGCAAGTTTGGTTCTGTGGCTTTTTCAAAGTATCAATATTTACACGACGTACAATAAATCTTCTTATATTAATTTTTAATATTTACAACTAATTTTTATGTACAAGTTCCACAAAGAAAATATTTTTATTTGGAATAAATTAGATGATAAATAAAATCCAATAAGGAATTATATACAAAATATTGATGTATGTAGACGGTGAATAGTGAATAGAATTTAATTTTTTTTATTTTTCTGAAGAAGGCCTTTTCTCCCCCTACTTTGTTGCTTGTCGATCAGGCGATCTTCTCTTGGGGTCAGAATCAACCTGTATTTGTTGCATATATACAATCTAATTTTCTGTGGTTCACCTTTATTTATCTATTTATTTATTTATTTAGATTAAAAACAATGATATTTATACAATACATACTAAAGAATAAAGAATAATGAAAATACAGATTTATTAATATATATAGGTGTTTAAAAGAGATCTTAAGCTAAAATAAATGAATTAAGATGATGACATGCATATTCATCATCCCCCTATACTTTACCTTTGCTAGTCCCTTAGCAAACACTTATTAGAAGAATAAGAGACTAAAAAGAAAAGAGGAAAGGAAAAATAAAGAACTTAGAACAATTTTGATTTTTAAACTATTCTTTACAAAATCAAAATATGGATCTCAGTTAGTCCTTTGGATTATTAGTTTGGCAGAACTTTATTGAGAAAAGGAGTTAAAACCTAACATACTCCAAGTTTCCACAAGACTCCTATTTAGGTCACCTTAACAATTAGGTTAGAACAACTCCTCATACGTAAATTCTGATGACTATGAATCTACTTGTACTATATATGTGAAATATAGATCACCACATTAGAAATAACAAAGACCAGCCTTCTTTTAGCAAGATAACCCTAATTCCCTTATCTAGATACTCTTTCCTCGAGGAGTGGGGTATTTCCTTCTAATTCCATGTATGTACTGTGTCCACAATTGAAGGGAAGAAGTAGAAGAATAATAAAAAACTGGAGTATGGCCAGTGTAGCCACATCTCCTTGTAAAGCTGGCCAATATTGCCAAGTCTCCACTAAGATATGCAGTCTCTCTGAAGCTGGATCAATGTGGTTAAATATATACATGAATGAAGATTTTTTCCATTTGAATACATATTGCTTCTATTTGGTGGAAAGAATTGTTGCATTGCATAGATCTTATTGTGCCCCTATGGATATAGAATATTTCTTTCCTCGCATATTTGGGATCTTAGAAAAATTTTGATAGTATACCATCCATCATCCGAAGCTTTATTTCAACCCATAGCTCCCGTCTTTAGACGTCTATGCCACTACATTAGGTTGTGGCGCACTAGCCACTCAAAGTGACTACGTATGTTTCCGTTGGCATGCGTCTCTTGCCAGAGGATTCTAACCCTCACCACCTCATCAATGAAGAGTTACACGTAAAGTTCTTGCCCAAGTTAGGTCACTGTCTAAAAGAACCATGCATGTGTACGAAATATTCTACTTAAACCAATACGATGACATGTGAACATAGTCTTGTGGACTCAAAGAATGAAGTCGCTATGAGTTGAAAATCTCAACTCTAGCTCCTATTAGGTTCCTCTGAAATCAAGTGGATTAAGGTCTTAACCAAGCTCCATTCTTCAATTTTATTCCAGACTAGTTTAAGCATCAATTTCATTCTGAAAAATGCAAATGCAAATGTAAGAAAATATTTACAAAGCATTTTTTAAAAGAAAGGGAAGGAAAAGGAAATAAAAGACAAATCTTTTTGAAAGGGTTTTCAGAGAGTTTTGCAAAAAAATTTTGGATTTTTATTTTTCATTTTTCTATAGAGTTTTTAATATAGAGAATTATACACATTTATAAGAATTTACCAGGATTTTATTCAAATTTACAAAGAATTTTATAAAAAAAAACGTATACACAAAGTTTATACATATTTTATACAAGATTTTACAACAAAGAATATTTACAAGTTTTATATACAAATCATACAACATGGATTTTATCTATAAAAGAATTTTATCTGCAAGTTCTAATAAATAATTTTATATACAACTTTATACAAGTTTTATACAAGGATTCTATTAAAGGAATTTTATGCACAAAAGAATTTTATTCACATATTTACAAGATGATTACAAGTTTATTTACAAACATTTATTTACTAATATATACAAACAATATGTACAAACAAGTTTTTAATTTACAAGGTGACAAAATAATTTACAAACAGTTTTACACAAATTTTACAAACATTTACAAAACCTTTACAAAATATTTACAAATTATTTTACAAACATTTTACAAAATTTTACAAACAATTTTACTAACATTTTACAAAAAGTTTTCAAAACTAGTTTACAAACTTTTAGAAATCAATTTTACAAAGATTTTATTTACAAATATTTTTTAAAAAAATATTTTTACAATATACATAATATTGATACAAAATAATTTACAAAGATTTTACAAGCAAAATAATTTTACAACAATTTTTACAAAAATAATTTTACAAAGAATTTTATAAAAAGTTTACAAAAAAAATTACAAATATTTTGCAATGAATTTGTAGTTTGTACAAACTTTTTTACAAAGATTTTGTAAAAATATTTACAAATGAATTTTTCAAAGAATTTTTACAAACATTTTACAAAATATTTTTATTCTAGTATATTAATCATATGATTAGACAACCAAAAGTACAAGTTATGACTAAGTATATATACAATATGTATGACACCTCCTATACTTAGCTTGAACTATGTCCTCATAGTGACCAAGAAGCGACAAAAGAAGACATAACTCATGTTAAGTATAGAAAAGTGAAGAAACCATATAACAACGACACAAAGAATAAAGAATGAAATGAATAGAAGTCGGTGATCCCTCCTATACTTAGGATCAAATAATCATAATTATATAGATTGTACAAACGGGGAAGATCGAGGAAAAAAATGTACAAACTCAACGACTCGACTTGTCCTCCACTATACTTAGGGTAAAAGATCCCTAAGTATAGAAAAAGAATATCAACAAATTGAAGGACAAACAAGAGAACAGAGGAAAGAAAGAAAAATAAAACAAAATAAAGAAGTAGAAATTAAAGACATCATTCCCCATATACCTAGGGTAAAGGATCCCTATGTATATGTAAAAAAACAAGAGTGATGAAATGGAAGGAAACGAACAACTCAAGCCATTCACCTCCCCTATACTAAGGATAGAGTGCATCTTAAGTATAGCACACACATGGGAAAGAGGTGAATGATTAAAATGGAAGAAGAAATAATAAAAAGAAAGGGTATATACAAAAGAATGCCAGCTCATATATCAGACGCAAAAGATGTCAAAGGATTATCATTTGATACCACGTGAATAGAATCAACCACAAACAGAAATGTATCATGATCTAGATATGGCTTCAACAACTGTCCGTTCACAACAATGGTTTTGTGTCAGATGACAACCCATATATGACAATACTACCATTGTCACACACAACTCTAACAATGAACAGTCCTGACCATTTGCTTTTGAGTTTGTAGCGGAACAACTTCAATTTCGCATCAAACAACCATACTTTATAATCAGGTACGAAAGTATTTATCCAAATGTGTCTATCATGTCAATGCTTGACTTTCTCCTTATACATGAGTGAGTTGTCGTAAGCAAAACTCAAAATTACAAAAATTATTAAGATCCACTTTCCTACTATGGTCTGCTCTCTCATAACCCAAAATGCATACACGGAGTACCCATAAAGATTTGTGAATAAGCTCAACTGGCAAGTGGCAAGGTTTTTCATAAACCGATCTATGGGGAGACATACTCAATGGAGAATTGTAGACGGTCCGATAAGCCCATAGAATTGAGTCAAACATTTGAGACCAGTTCTTTCTATCTAGAGGAACAAGTTTCTTAAGTATCGTCTTGATCTCCCTATTTGAAATCTCAGCCAAGTCGTTAGTCTGTGGGTGGTAAGGAGACACGACACGATGCTCAATGGCTAACTCCTTAACTAACTTTTCGACCTCACAATTGATGAAATGGATTCCCCCATCTGAAATGAGTATCTTGGGTATCCTGAACCATTAAATAATGTTGTCCTTGAGAAAGGAACAAACGGTACACCTATCAACAGCTCGGGTGTGGATTGCCTCCATCCAATGACTAACATAATCAATGGCAAGAAGGATGTACTGAAATCTCTGACTGACAGGGAATGGGCCCATGAAGTATATGCCCAAAGCATCAAAAACATCTTAAATTTGGATATATCTCAAGGACATGGTATTTTTGGAATCGACGGTACCTCCCATTCTTAGGCAATCAGTATAATGTCTCACATAATCTATAGCATCCTTGAACAGATTTGGCCACCATAGGTCACATTGAAGAACCTTCGATGTCGTGCACTTTCCCGAATGATTACCACTAGCCTCTAATCTGTGACAATGCTCAAGTACACTGGTAATTCCTTCTAAGGTGTGCACCTCCTCCATATACAATCCGCACCCTCACGAAACAGGTACAGATCCTCCCATTGGTAAAAATGAATCTTTAATAGAAATCTATCTACCTTCAGCTTGGGCCAATCTTGTGGAACTTTCTTGGAGACAAGATAGTTCACAATATTAGTGTACCATGGGAGCTAGGAAACAGACAAGATAACCTCATCTGGAAAGGTCTTTGATATAGGAAGTAGTAACTTCTTAGTGGACTCTACATATGAAGTTCGAAGAAGGTGATCTGCCACAATATTTTTTATTTAGGATTGTTTCGAATATCTAAATAAAACTCTTGGAGAAGAAGGATCTATTTGATAAGGTATGGTTTGGCATCCTTCTTTTCCTGTAAGTACCTTATGGCAGTATAATTTGTGTAGACAATAACTCTGCAACCTAGAAGGTAAGAGCGGAACTTCTCTAAAGCGAACACTACTGCTAACATCTCCTTCTTGGTAACTGTATAATTGTGATGTACCTCATCCAGAGTCTTGCTAGCATAGTGTATGGCAAATAGTATCCCATCCTGTATTTGCCCTAAAACAACTCCAACTGCAAAATCTAATGCGTCCATCATGATCTCAACAGGGAAAGACCAATCAGGTGGCTGAAGGACAACAGCTCTAGTAACCATCTCTATCATCTGATGAAATGTAAGGAGGACTTTCTCATCAATAATAAACTCACCCTCCTTGCAAAGAAGCTCAGTCAAAATCCTGGTGATCTTGCTAAAGTCTTTAATGAATCACTTATAAAATCCAACGTGACCAAGAAACGACCTCAACTGCTTCAAACTCTGCGGTAGCTCTAGCTTGGAGATCACATCAATCTTAGACGGGTCAACCTCCATACCATGTTTGGAGATGATGTGGCCCAATACAATCCCATTACTCATCATATAGTGACTATTATCCCATGAGAGAACTAAGCTTACCTCACAACATCTCTGAAGTACTCGGTCTAAATAAGTAAGACATCTGTCAAAACTATGCCCGTAGACCATGAAATCGTCTATGAAGAACTCTAGAAAACTACCGACCATGTCGGCAAAAATGGCCAACATACACCTCTCGAATGTAGCGGGAGCATTACACAATCCAAAGGGCATACGTCTAAAGGGGTGTAGATGCCTAACGGACAAGTAAAAGTAGTCTTCTCCTAATCCTCAAGAGCGATTGCTACCAGGTTGTATCCCAAGTACCCATCCTAGAAACAAAAGAACTCCTTCTCTCCCAACCTCTCAATAATATGATCAATAAAGGCAGTGGAAAGTGGTCTTTTTTGGTCGATGAGTTCAGGCACCGGTAATCTACGTAGACACGCCATGAAGTGGGTACACGAGTCGGAATTTCCTCACCATGGTCATCCGTCACAATTGTAATCTTGGATTTCTTCGGGACCACATAATGGACTGATTCACTTGGAATCCGAAATGGGATAAATGAAGCCAACGCCACATCATTTCCCGATCTCTTTCTTGACAACATCCTAGAGATTAGGATTCAGACAGTAATGAAACTCATGGGTCGGCTTGTTGTCATCCTCTAAGTAGATATGATGCGAGTTCAAAGCTGGACTAATCCCACAGAGATCTGAAATACTCCAGCCAATAGCCTTGTGGTTTCTCTCAAGAACCTCTAGCAAGTGAGATTCATGTTCGTTGGTCAACTGCGGGTTGATGATGATCGAAAACATCTAGGGGCCACTTGCAAGGAAGGCATACTTCAGATGTGTAGGTAAAACTTTGAGCTCGGGTGGTGTCTGAATCGGTGATGAATCTGTGATTCATCACTCTAAAAGTTGATAATAGAGCTTTGTTCCTGAGTAATTAGATGCATTTCTATATTTATTTTACATTATTCTCATTCATGCATTTATAATTAGTATCTACATTTTAGCATGCATATTTGCATTAAATAAGAAGCCAAAATCCTTTGTATATATCACTTGTATATTCACCATATTTTCACTATTTTTATCTGTTTTTCACTAATTCAGAATTGAATAAAATCAACTCTAGAGTGTATATATTACTAACACTTATAAAGAAAAAAATATCAAAAAATTATTTTGTAAAATTGACCAATAAAACCCAAACACTAGTTTGAGACTAAAGAGTATTAAAATGTGAATATCTCTCCCATACAGTCTCATATGGACCCCTACTCACTTTTGAATAAATGTACATTTAATTACCTTTAAAATAAAATCAAATTCAAAAGAATTGGAGTTCGTATGTCAAACTTGGATTTTGGTCCCCTTTATATATTATACGTATGTCCCCTTTTTATTTATTTTATCTCTTTTATTTCCTAAATTATTAAAAATAAAAAATAGGTTAAGTTGTAAATATTTATCTTATATTTTCTTTTATTTTGATTTTTATCTAATTTTAAAAATGACAAAAAAATTACAAAAGACAAAAATACGGTATTTTATACCTATAAGATGCCACCCAAAAATACTTTTGTACAGAATAAATTATTTTGATCTTTGATCCTTCACAAAAATTATAGATCTTGTCGAGACGAGCAACTTTCGTGGTGACCATATTTTGATTTGACCCTTTTTGTTATTTCTTTTTTATTTTTCTTTATATTTAATTTTTTATTTTTTGGGAGCGACACATGGCACCTCCTAAAGCTGCCACATGTCACACTATTTTATACGTATTTCCCCATTTTTTTATTTATTTTATCTCTTTTATTTTCTTAATTATTAAAAATAAAAAATAGATTAAGTTGTAAATATTTATCTTATATTTTCTTTAATTTATTTTGATTTTTATCTAATTTTAAAAATGACAAAAAAATACAAAAGAAAAAAATACGATATTTTATACCTATAAGATGCCACCCAACAATACTTTTGTACAGAATAATTTATTTTGATTTTTGATCCTTCACAAAAATTATAGATTTTGTCGAGACGAGCAACTTTCGTGGTGACCACATTTTGATTTGAACTTTTTGTTATTTCTTTTTTTCTTTATATTTAATTTTTGATTTTTTGGGAGCGACACATGGCAGATCCAAAAGCCGCCACATGTCTGTCGCGCTTGCAGGAGCCCCACCGTTGCCCTTTGATGCTTCACAGGCCATGTCACACAGGCGCAGGAGCCTCGCCGTCGTGTTGTTTGAACTGGGACTCGTGAGCAGTCGCCTCAACAACACTCTATCTTTACTTTTTAGTGAGGATATTTTCAAACCCTCGCGAAGCTCAACTCAACAATGAGGTGATCACAAAACAATATCAATCCCTCTTGTTAATGAGAGCAACAAACACCGAGTGTATCAACAAAATGTCATCCAAAAGATCAAACAAGTCATCATTCTAAGCTACGACAATACCTCCCGAACTGCCCTTAACTAACATAGTTGTCAACTCACTGAGATGAGTCCCAGCAATGGAGCTCCATTTCCCTGACTCCCATGAATCGATTTTGGTTTCCTATAAACAAGCCACATCCACTTTTCATGCAACCAACTACGAGCTAATTATTAAACAAGATAATCATATTTCATATAACTATATTTAATGAACAGATTAGGGATTGTTCTACCGATACACATGTATTCTAAATCATTATAAAATGAATATTTTTGTAGAGGAGGAATAAATGGCCAACTAAATTAAAGTTGTACAAATTACAAGCACAAAATAGAGTATTCTTGTAAATGAAATAATTTTTATAATATATTATTAAATAACATAAAAATATACATTTTTCTACATTTGAAAATTACTCCAAAACACAACATATTATGTATAACGACTTGATGTATTAAGATATATGTATATACAAACTACTAATTTAGTAAAATCAGTATCTATTTCTTACCCATTTAAAATTAAATGTATTCGTATCCATATCTATGTTATTTAAAAAAGGAAATGGAATGAGTATCCCTACCCATATCAGAATAAAATAAAATTGCATGTATGTTGAACAATGAATTTCGGTTTTTGTTTAATGGAATTATTCAGAAGTGATCTAGAGTTGCCGTAACCCAAATAAACATCAAGCAAAAAATATTTGGTTTTTATTTACAGCTCAATTCAGCAAGCAAGAAAAAAGAATGTAAGCACAAGAACTATGAGCATTACTTATTTAGCTGTATAACGTACAGGATCGAACTCAGGAGGCTACAAAAATCCCGAGGGTTACTCAATTCCATGAAAAATCAATGAAAAGAAAACGAGAATTCGAAAAGTACTCTTGATTTATGTATTTTTATGGAATTGTAATTTTACATTTTTTAATTTTGTTTTCTTATTTTGTATATTTTTTAATGATTTTAAATTTCACAAATATTTTTTTGCTTTTGAATATAAAAGAAAATGAAATCAAATAAAAGAAATAGAAAGAAAACAAGAAAGAGGCAAATTTTTTAAATTATAGAATATAGCATAAATAAATAAAAAAATAAAAATATTTCTAGGTTTCTAATATTTTTTAATTTTTTTATAATTTTTACAAAATTTCCTGATTTTTTTAAATAAATCAAAGGGAAATGATAAACAGAAATAAATGTGAATGTTTTTGGATTTTAAAATAGCAAATAAAATCAAAATAGATAAAATATACACACACAAAAAGATATAATTTTATTTTCCAGAAAGCTATTTTATTATTTTTTTGGAATTTTATATGAATTTATATGATTTTTTATGGTTTTAAGTGTTTAATGATTTTTTGATTTTTATGAAGAATTAAAATGCGAAAATGGTACTGAAATTAAAATAAATGAAAATAAACAAACAGTAATTTTATAGATATTTTCACAATATTTTTATATTTTTATTGATTTTTGTTTTTGATTTTTTAAAAATAAAAAATAATGAAAATGTGAAATAAAAATTAATGATGTAAGATCTAATTAACAAAAAGATAAAATGATGTTTGTAGATTTTTAGAGATGTTATGTTTTTTTATTTCAATTTAGCATGCAAAATAATATGTAGATGCACATGGGTATGGTTGCAAATATCTATAGTTTATGGACTAAATTATAAATCAAGTAGAAGTGTGAACCAAAATTTCCAGAAAAACACTTGTGTAGGCACGTGAGTCGCGCTAGATTGGATCTATATGTCAATAAAATAATTCCTAGGACTGGATAATAACAACAAAAAGATTGGGCTCTTATTGCAATTTTCCACTCAAAAATTGCGTGGAAGGCACATGCACAGTTCAAGCAGGACTATAATGCAAATAAAATAAATACTAGGGAAATAAGTGCAATTATTCACATAACGACAGATAAACACGTGTCCTTACAGGAATTGCAAAATAAAACACCGCAAGGGTAAAGGTGCAATTTTAACCTTAATCCACGTGGACTAATCACCGTCTATGATGCATCTAGATGCAGATCAGACGATGATGATGAAGCTTGCTTGGATGGCGTAGATCTGATCTGGATCAGGAATCATTGGTTGACTTTTAGTTCTTTTTCAATGGTTCATGATTCAAACTGAACGCTGGTGTTCTTGATCGTGTGGCTTAGAGGGCGTCTAGAGGAAGTGGCTTGAATGGTGACTCCGACAAACTTCAATTGAGCAAATATTGCTTGATTTCTGTCTGAATCATCGTCGGAAGATAATTATGAGTTCATGTTGGGGTCCTGCATCGCCTGATGGTGAAGGTGAAGCGCGAAGATGATCAGAATGTGTTCTAAAGGTCAAGTCATTTGAATATCCAGATGGACCTCCAGGTCATTTTTTTCTGCTCTAACTGTGCACTTGGTATCTACAACTGAAAGCCGGTGCTCGGAGGTTGATCTCCGGTAGCTTTATTAAGCAGAAAAATAAGGAAAATGATGAGGGAATGGGGACTATGGACAAGATGATTGGAGATGGAGCTGGACCTCAGATCTAGGATGATCTTAAGGGAATCAGATACAGAGGAATGTGGAGAAGGGTCTTGCAAATGTGAAGGTCGGAGTGAGGTGTTATGATAGTGACTGGAGCACCTCCGATCGAGCAGATCGAAGGTGGATGAAGATTGGCACATTTAAACTAAACAAGAATTAAAACACAAAACTAAAATCGCATAATCATTTGGTTTTAATTTTGTGTTTTAATTCGTGTTTATCTTAATTAAAACATAAAATTTTGTCTTTTCATTCAGTTCTCCGCCTGTGCACGTGAGGCAGAGAACCGAATGTAATGGCACCAACCAGCCACCTCTAGACAAGCACATTGATTTCCAACCCGCAAGTCTCAACTCCATCTTCTCGGTCACTGGTATCCAATCTGTCAAGTGCATTCTCCCTGCTACCAGTGACATGCCTAGGCATCATAGAGGCATATCCCTATGTGGAGAATGGAGCTGGGATGCGCAGATGTCCACCTTCTTCGTACGGCCTACTTCATCATCGTCTCTGTCTTTTTCTGATCCTCGATGATGGCCTCCTCGTCATCCATCATTGGGGATCATAAAAAGACAAAGACGACGAGGAAGTAGGGCGTACAGTAGGGAAGAGCATCCATCAATTGTCTAGAGCTATTGATTAAATGCCTGAGGAGAAAGAGATATCGATTTGAGGTGTTAGGGCTTCTCCAACTTCGTTAGTCTCTGTGCTCTGGCGTGATGCATCGGGATGAAAGAAAAGACTACATATTGGTATATCGATCTGAACGATTGGTGGATGCTCTTCCCTACCCTACGGCCTACTTCCTCGTCGTCTCCGTCTTTTTCTGATCCCCGACGATGGCCTCCGCGAGCGTTCTCCACCACCCACCGGTGCTCTCCGACGCTAAGGAGCCCTTACTCGAGATGGACCCCGCGGGTCGATACGCCTGTTACGCCAACCTCTTAGGCGTGGGCGGCGTCAAGAAGGTCTACAAGGCCTTCGACCTCGTCGACGGCATCGAAGTCGCCTGGAATCAAGTCCTCATCCACAGGCTCTCCCGCGTCCCCTTAGCCGCTGACGGCTTCCTCATGGAACTCAAACTCCTCTGCTCCCTCCGCCACCCCAACATCCTCGCCCTTCGCCACGCGTGGAAGGACGGCCCAAATGGTACCGTCAATTTCATCACGGAGCTCTGCACTTCCGGAGATCTCCGCAGCTACCGCCGTCGCCACTACAACATATCCACCAAGGCAATGAAGAGGTGGGCCATGCAGATACTTGAAGGGATCCATTACCTCCACACCCATAATCCATCCTACGTCGTCATCCACTGCGATCTCAATTGCAGCAATGTGTTCATTAATGGGTACACAGGGGTGGTGAAGATTGGAGACCTGGGATCCGCAGAGGTTGTCAAGAGGGGACACACGGCGCACGCGGTTGTGGGGAGGCCTGAGTTCATGGCGTCGGAGATATATAACGAGGATTACACGGAGAAGGTGGACGTCTATGCGTTCGGGATGTGCGTGCTGTAGCTTGCGACAATGGATGTGCCGTACATGGAGTGCAATTTTGTTGCTGGCGTGTTCATGAAGGTAGCGGCCGGTGGGAAGCCTGAGGCGCTCAGTAAGGTGATGGACCCTGAGGTAAAGGCATTGATAGAAAGGTGTCTTGCGACAGTCGATGAGCGGCCAACTGCAGCCGAGCTGCTGGAGGATCCCATCTTTTATGGAGTCCAAAGGACAACAGATGTCTGAGTTGCCGAGCGCCTTATTGTAATTTATTAGTTTAGATGGCGATGTGCAGATTGATTTCTTTGTAGTTTCTTCAGCAAGGCGATAGTTTAGTTCTTTAAGGTGTTGTTTTTTGGTTGGCTATATCTTTTTTAAAAAGTGGTTGGTCTTCCATCTTCTTTTGAATGTGGAACATTCTTTCTTTATAGTGAAGACCAGTTCTTCTGCAAGTACAATTTCTTAATTCAAGTATGAGGAACAGTTTTATTTTATTTAAGTGATTCAGTGGCAGACTCTGATTTGGGCAGAGTTAGATTTGGGCTGACTGGATTCAGGAAAAGCTTTAATATGATAACTTTTGGGCATACTGATATTTGGGGTGGCAACAAGATGGACAGGAGTTGCCAACAGTTTTTTTATAAAGTTTTTTTCTATTGATTTTGGGGTCGTGAGTGGGACCTCAGATTTCACCTCCCTCAAAGATGACTGAACTTCCAACTAGAGGAGAATAAAGCATTCCCCTGTGACAACCCCACAACCATGACAAGCTGAAGAAAGCAGACGTCACACATTGAGGAAATGTCACGTCGCAAGAGATTGGGAACATAGTTGAGGGATGGGGCATGGGCTACGACGAGGGAGGATGTGGTTGCTCCATCATGAAGTGTCGTCTTCAAAACGAAGGCGAAAGTGGATGAGTTTTCAGTTGGAGCAGAGGCGGACGTGAAGGCAAAGCTTGGGACGGTTCATCTCATGACAACACAGGGGAGGGGTGACCAGAAGATATATGTCCCTACCTACAAGAGGTGAGGGAGGACAACTTGAAGGCCCCAGTTGCTCACTAGAGGGTGAGGCACTGGGACCCTAGGCCACAGCAACAGGTTGAGCGCAAACCCTAGTGATGTTAGGCATGTAAGTCCTGGAAAACTATTTTTACAATAAATGTCATTGTATATGGGTTTGGAGAGCCTAAACTCGGGCGTAGGTGACTTTCCTACACCCACCCCTTCTCTCAATTTTTTTTTGAAATGGATCTTAGTGGATTTACTTAAAATATTAAGTAGAATATGTATTTCAAACTCCGTGTAAAACAGACGTTCTAACATGTCCATCGGAAGGGGTCGATTTCAGAAAATCCAATATCGTTAAAATATGTTTGTCTTGATGAATAAGTTAGAAGTATCGAAATAAGTTGAAATTTGAGTGATGTGACAATGATATTTTGTGATCTAAATCCCTTAAGGAACCATTTAAAACAATAAAAAAAATTGAGAGAAAAATGGTGGGTGTAGGAAAGTTACCTACACATGAGTTTAGGCTCCCCAAACCCATTGTAAATTATTTATCGATAAAAGTTATGGATCTATTCATTCCATTTCTGAAATTATCATATGGATGCACTTATTGGGTTCCTCTGTAAAAATAGAGTTATGTACCTTGTCCATTGTGAAATCATATAGTTGTTGATCCAATTGTTGGATCATAGAGGTCGGTGCTGGGTTGAATATCCAAAGTGTTAGATTTAGGTCTCAACTGCACCTTCTAATGATTATCAAGAAGAGATCTCCAGTTTGAGAAGGAGATGCCAATATTTACTCTAAAGGCTGACATCCAAGCAACCTTGAGATGCAAATCCTTTGCAAAGGACATGTTGGACATGCGAGCCCATGACGAGCCATTTTGCAATAAATGGTATTGCAAATATCATTCTTTGATCCGAAATGAAGAGTAATTAGTTTGCATAATAGGTCTCTTAGTACAATTAGGGTTATGTACCATATCCATCTTAATGATCATTCAGCTATTGATTCAATTGTTGAATTATATAGGCTGTTGCTAGGACGAATATCTAAAGAGTTAGATTGAGGACTCATCAAGCACCGTTAAATGATGATTAAGAGATGATCTCCACCCTGAGTAGGAGATGTTAATCTTTTCTCTAATGAGTTGATATCTAACCGACCTCTTGATGCAGATCCTCTTCATAGGAATAGAGATTCGAAGGTGTTAGAAAAGTTAGGTCAAATAAACACGCATCCTATGACCGGAGACATATGTGTTACTATGTGTTTGAGTATGTACATTTGGAAACTGATAGGTTGATGGCCTAATCAAGGTCTATACACCGCCACGCTGGTGTGCATACAGGGCATATGAGTCATACGATCTCTCAAAGGGAACATACAGGTTCATTTACTAAACCGGAAGACATGAGCTCACTTATGAGATATTGGGATCAAATTCCTTGCACGGTCGTCTCGCATTGGAAGTGTGACTGAATTTGTAGGTTTTATATATACTTTTGAAAAGTATACGATCAATACCTAGGTATGATATATGCTTTTGGAAAGTATATAATCGATACCGACTCCCAATGATCAAATGAGAAACTTAATGATAAAACCCTAAAGGAGATAGCCTAAATAGATCTAAAACTTCAGGTTTATTCTAAGTCTTCCAGTATGCATAATTTACAGGAATTAAGAATACCTAAGGGTGATGTGATCATAAACGATTGATAACCGTGATGCTTCCATTCCTAGGGAGTGATGAAATAGTCTGGATTTTATTGACTCTTCTCATAGAGAAGTGATCTGATCATAGTCCAAATGTTGGACAATGATCTGATTGTGATTCAGATGCAATGAGAAGATTAGATTTACAGTTTTGATTTAACCAAACATCTATGGATAATACTCCAGATCTGGATTTGAGATGTGATCTCAATATCCAAGTCATTATATGTGTAACATACAATCGCCATGTCCTTATCTCCAAGTATCCATGGAGAAAGCACACTGTCCTTGAAAGAGTTCAAGGATAATTTCATTGTTGATAATGTATTAGAGCATTGAAAAATGGATAATTAAATGTTATTTAATTATCATGAATAATATGAATTTGATTCATATTATTTGGATATATAAGGAGAGTTATCTAAGATAATTAAATGTGATTTAATTATCAAAGATGTGAATAATGTGAACGTGATTCATAATATTTGGGCACATGAGAGTAGAAACCCGAGACAATTAAATGTGATTTAATTATCATGGACATGAATAATATGGATAGCACTATCTATATTAATTATAAATATTATAAATGTGATTTATAATATATAAGAGAGAAAGAGAGAGAGAGCTATTTGTAAATAACATTTACAATTTAAATGTTGTCGTGAATTGAATTCACATTGGACAATTAATCGAAACTGTAATTTACATTTTATTTTAGACTGTGAATGTGATTCAAATTTTTCCAATGGCATTTGATATTTCACAAAATAATTATGAATTATTTTTTTGGAATTATTTACAACAAATGTTGTTGCAAATTTAGGGAGAAATACATGGAATAATGCTTTCCATGTAATATGGAACTGGAGTCAACCTTCCATCTATAGAGGATGGATGGGCACCAAATCCTAAGAGGATTAGTGGTCGTCCACCCCTCTTATGGAAAGAGGCTTGCCTCCTTCTTATTTCTCCATGGTGGATTGATTTAATTAAAATTAAATTTATTGATTATCATTCAATAAATTTAATTTAATTTAATTAATTATTGTTGTGTTTTTAACAATAAAATCATGACCATTGAAAGAAATACAAATCAATCTCAACCATTGATTTAGTGTTGTCCATGGATTGGTATCCATAGACTCCCAAAATGTTATAAAAGGAGAGGCATACCTTGCTCTTCTTTAGTCTAACATAATATGCTCTCTCTCTCCATCTCTCTCTCTCTCTCTCTCGACACGCCAAGTCTCTCTCTCTCTCCTCCTTAGAGTGGACATCCACCCTAAACCCTGGAGAGGGTCATCGTTGTCGCCACGCTATACTGTCAACGCTTCGACTGCTCGCGAATCTCTGTCTCCTTTGGTGCGCCTCACTAATGAAGAAGACGTTTGATCTAGTTGGACGAGATCAGGAGATTCTCTACTTGGATCATCAACATGGATTGTGAGGAGCATGCGTTGCACCAAAGCACTCGCAAGCATCTCCTTCATCGGATCGGACTTGAGACAGGAGGTCTCTTCCTTTACAGTCTCAATCACAACCAAGCTTCAAGAGGTAAACTTAATACCTATTGGTTGTTTAGATGAAACGATCCAAGAAGTGTTCTTTGATCATGAGGTTTCATTGATTCAGATTTTTTAAATCTCGCTTCCCCGAGCAGCTAGTGCGACTAGTCGCTCCCGATCGCATATGATGTGATCTCCACACTTCCGTGATGCGCTTAACGATTTTTCCATATCCTTCTAGTGGTATCAGAGCCATAGTTCGGAGGTTTCAGATATGATCCATAAACCTAAGATGACGTGGCCATTTTTGTTGTGTGAAGTTTCATCGTATTTTGTTCACGCCACCCTATTTTGTGTGATATTTTCGCCTTGTTTAAATGTGTTAAATTGGATTATGTTCTCCATTAAATAAGTGGGACTTGAGCTTGCACAATTTTGAATCCATTTTCTGAAGTTATGATCTTTTTAGTGAACATGTATCCATTGTTTCGGGGATGGCGAATCTTGACGTGATTAAAGAGTTGATTATGATTTTAATTTACCTATAAATGTGTGAACATTACTTGGATTCTGTTATAAATAAAATTGGCAAATCAAAGAAGCTTAATTTACGTGATTTGGATTTTATTTGATCGAGTTATGCTAATTTTAGTAAGTATGGACCACTGCTGGGAATTACATACTTGATCATGGACCTTATGATTGTCATTCAATTAAATTAATGGAAATTAATGATTAATTTTATGAAATAATTATTGATGAATATTTGTGAAATATTTAATGATGATGATTACTTCCTTGAACGGCATTGCCTTAACCAAAATTGATAACATAGTTGATTGAATATGATTGGGGATTTGTTTAGCAAATCTCCTTATGATGTTAATCAAAATGATTTTGATAAATATTTTATGGTATAACTTCGGTTGAAAGACCGTCTATCATCTCAAATACAAAATGATCAAATCGCATTACCCTAACCTGAGGCGGATATGGTGTTTAGTCGAGGATCATTAGGGTAGCAGGTTGCTCCGTGAGTGGTTTGTCCCACTTTCGTCAGTACTAGCAATGTCAACAGATAAAGAAAGGATAATGTTTGAAGTGATCATGATGTATTTTTCTCATTATTAAAATTCGAATAATACATATTTTAAGATTATACCATCCTTCAAGTAATAATCAAAATTATTTATTGGCTGATAAATTGGATTGATAATTATTTAATATGATTGAAATAATTATATCTAATTAACACTCTATTATGAATAGAGTAATATTTCCCTTGGAAGAATTAATTATGTAATTATTATTCATAATGATTAATTAAAATTTGAACATGATATGGAGGATCACATAAATGACATCCATCGTCTCCCGTCAAGGAGAAGGGTTCTGTCGTCAGGGATTGTATGTAGGGGACGTCTGTCCGAAGTGACAGCTCCTGCATGCAGACGCATTTGGATCAGGCTCTTTGCTTCTCGAAAGAGTAAGGTCGTATGCATAGTGACCTCAATATTGATTCCTCATATTATTAAAGCAATATTGGATTGTGCATAGCGAGTTCTAATCCTGTTGACGGTGGTTCAATTAATGACGGGTCAACATCACCTTATGGATGGTGGGCCTAGTTGTGAAAGACCGAATTGGGAATGCAAGCTGGACTTGCAAGGCGGAATGTGTTCCTGCTTCTTTTTATCCGAGTTGCAAGTTCTTATATTATTGGGATGTAACAAAGATAAGAAAGAGATCCCAGATCTTGCTTGAGATATAATGGTAAGAATATCTCTTACTTTGAAAGTGAATAAGAGAATGAACTTTCAAAGTGGACAACGCAAGACAACTTTGATATAAAAATTCTTAAATCAAAGTAAAATATGTATTTATGTAAATATCTTATTTCAAATAATCCTCACTAAACCCACTCAATATTATACTCAATAATAACCAGTAAAATATCATAGACTGGATCCATGATCAATATATTGTACTTGCAGTTGGACACATAATGTATGTGGTTGCAATGTGCAAGTTTCATCATAATAATGAGGAATGACAATTGAATAGACAATAGGACCACAACTTAGGATTTGTATTTCTCTACAGTCTTGATCTCTCATTGAGTGTGCTTTGGAAGTATCATGTCGATGATTCTTATAATTGTCAAATAATCCTTCTAAAATCTAAGAAGATATTTTGGCATACATATGTGATCTCAAAATTTAATCATGAATGATATGGTTCACTGCATTATGCAGAATGGTGACTCGATAAGAGATGATGTACTCAAAATGTTTGTGTACTTACCTGAACCAAAGTCTTTTTAAGAGTTAATATGTATGTAGATATGATGAGAGTCTTCATTGTACTATCTATACTCTCTTTCATGAAGCTTCACAATATTCATATTGTATGAATTGAAAGAAGCAAGTATACATGTTGAAATACTCTTACGTTGAATTCTTTTGAGTTCAATATAAGAGATCCTTAGTCTTAAGAAATGGTTGCTTATAGATGAAGGGAGCACAATGGAAGCATAGGTCTGACCCAAGTAAGAAGTAAAGTTAAAGAGTTGATTATACTTCTGTGACTTCCATATGCCATCCAAAGAGTTGGATGAATGTCAATACTGCAACAGGCTAATGTGTTGATAGTATGACTATCGAGTCTATCTAGGAAGATCCAGATAGTGCATCAGAATATTATACATCGACATATAATCATTGAAATTGACTTATTTATTAGATAATAATTGTATATCATTCTAATAATACTTGCAATTGGTTGCATATGTTTTAGAAGACTAGAAAATTTGATCTTAAGGTTTAATAATCATCCACATGGATATTGATGCAATTGTTGCAACAGTCTATATTGGATAGATAGACTTCATAATTTCATTAGGAGAGCCTTTAGTCTTAGAGAATGTCTCTAGACCTAGATATTAGAATACACTCATTGTTTATTTCTAAATGTTGGAAATAAACATGTATTCTGGAATAGATCTATTATAAAGAGTTATGATGGATATATTTCACATAGTAATCTAACATCTCGATGACTCTACTAATTTAGAAAATTAATGAATGGTTCATTAATATTTCTAAATACTGAAAATTAAACCTTATAAGATCAATAGGAGGATGAAGATCAATGACAATGATCTGGCATCAAGTCTTAGACATATGTCTATTGATATGATTAATAGACTAGTAAGAGATGAAGCTTTAGAATGTCTGAAATTTCAAATCTTACATATTTGTGAATATTATATTCAAAGAAAAGTCCGATACACCCTTCTCTGGGAATGGTGTAAGATGCATAGGGATTCAAGTTGTCATACATATCGATGTATGTGGACCATCTATATTATCATAAAAATTATAGATGTGTGATATCTATTGATGACTATTTGTGATATGAGATTTCTTCCCTCTGAAATGTTCAAAGATTTCATTTTTTGGTCTAGAACCAAAGTATGAAGGAATATGAAATGAATTTGATCTAACCTAGGTATCATGTACCTATTAGATAAATTCAAGGAATACCTTATGGAGAACGGAATATCATTCCTATCTCACTCCTCCTAATACATCTAAACTCAATAGAGTTGTAGGGATATGCAATTGGATCATGTGAGATATGATTTGATCAATGATGAATCTTAGTATAATTATCTCTTAGTTTCTTAGTAGACACTACAATATATGTCCTCAATAAAGTTCCATGCAAGTAAGCTAGAATCTAGCACCAGAGAGTGCTACTTCATTAGGAAAATAAAGTATGATATTTGATACCTACTTTATGACCTTGAGATTCTTAAAAGATTTCATCTCTAAGGATATGATTCTTATAGGAGGACTTTATTGAGAATCAAGATGAAAATGAAGTGAAGGAATCATTTGACCTTGAGAAGATAAGGAGGCTCCTGAAATCGAAATATACTAAAAGGACAATTAAAGATGAAACACTCATACTTCTTCAAATGATGAGGATGGATTCCATGTGTCAATTAAGTCCAACAATGATCTGACTTCATATGATGAAGCTTCCAAGGATCATGACATGGAAAGATAGATGTTAGTAATAAAGTCTAAAGTAGACTTCATATACAAGTATTGTATATGGACCCTCAAGGATCCACCTATAAGGGTAAGACCCATTAGGTCTAAATGGATCTTCAAGAGAAAGAGGGAAGCTGATGAGAAGGTATGGACTTTTAAAGCACAGCTTGTATCCTCAAGATACACACAGTAATAAGACATCTCTTGCGATGAGACTTGCTTTCTAGTGACCATGCTTAAACTCGTCGGATTATTGCTAACTATAGCTACACAACTTGATTATGACATCTACAAGATGGAAGTCGAGATTACATTTCTATATGAATCCCCCATCGAGGACATTCATATAAAGAAGCCCCATGGCTTCAAAGATGAGGAATGCAAGGTGTGAAAGCTTAAGAAACTCCATCTATGGACTAAAATAAGTTTCTTGTAGTTGGAACATTAGATTTGATAAAATTATATGATTTCAGATAGTATCTTCATGAATCACGTGAAGCTTTTTGGGAGTGCCATTGTGTTCATCGTGCTAAATGTAAATGGAATTCTAATCATTTGGAATGATATAAGGATGATAATAAGTGTAGTCTAGTTGTTCCATACCTTGAGATATGATCTCAAGGATACCTCTTAAGATCTTAGTTCTGAAAATGTTTAGAGTTAAAGAGAAAAGGGTATTGGAACCGTCACATTAGTGTTACACCTTGGACATATTCTATTTTTTGGGGGAAAACTCCAAGGACGGCTTATTTCCCTTAAGATATAGTGCTGACCTATCTGAAGGGATAACACCTCAAAGAGTTGAGGATGTGAATACCAAAGCTGCATGCCATAGTGCATCAGCTTTGGGAAGCTCAGTGTATGTTATATGTGTACGAAAGCCATGCTACACGTTTATCAGCTGAAACATGACTCAAATGCAAATGAATGAAATATGAAGGGCTAAAATGAAATTATGCCACCACAACAAGATACGTGTCCCACAGGGGATTTATTTACAAAATTAAACAAAAGCAAGGTTATAGGTGTAAAATTCACCATTCATGTGCTATCCTCGTGCAGATTGAACGACTGGATTGAGTTGCGGTAGATCTGGATCAACGGCTTGAATTTGGGGCCCGCTCGATGGTGGTGATTCAAACTAGAGTCGTTGTTCTTAATCCAACTGATAGAAGGGCACCGGGAAGAACTCACTTGAAGGCTTACTCCGACGAGGTTCGATCGGCCAGATCTTGGCCGATCTAGGTCGATAGCGCCTCCTGATGGTCTGTATAGCTTCCCATTGTTTTGCTCTATCGATCGGATATGGCCATGAGGTCCGATAACGATCCGATCAAGATCTGGAGCTCTCGAAGGACTGAATGGAAAAGTTCAGCTCCAGGTCTCAACTACCAGCATCGATCAAACTCCTATACCTGCAAATAGCTTTATAGCTCAGAGACGACGATCCTCGGTTGACTTATTAGCTGAAAATATAACAAACAGAGTTAGGTGAATGAATTTAGCGAAAGGTGAACAGAGGTGGAGTCTATTTTCAGATATGGGGTGATATGGGATGGTCAGGTCATGTAAGAAGACGAAGAACGTGGCGGTGATTGAGTTGGTCTAATCGGATTTGAAAATGGAAGATCGGAGCGCGGATGATGGCTAATCAGAGTTACTCTAAAATGAGAATTAAACGTAAAATTAAAATAAAAAACTAACGCAAAACTAATCTAATTGAATCTACATATGAAAATGATGGGTCTAAGTCTCGATTCAAAGCAGCGGTCAAAGAAACTCAACGTGGTCAGCGGAGCTCTGACAATGTGATTGGATCTTACCTCACAAATTCGATTTCGTGCTCTCGATCGTGGAGAAGACGTGCTATCACCACCTCTCATTTCAAATCCTAAATTCACACGAATCGAGGCGAATTATTCGAAAAGGATGATCGGTCGAGAAACTAGGTTATTCGGGCAAGAAAAATCATGAATGAGTTGGGTCGATTTGATGGTCGGATCGATGAGGAAAAGTAAGAGAAGAACGACCGACGACCATTTATTTGGGCAGATCGAGTGGATGGGGAGGCTAACCCGGGTCAACGGACCCGGGTCCGCCCAATAGGAGCACGACTATACTACAGGACAAACCGCTATACGATAAAAAGGTAATAAAAATGATAAATAAATTGAAAATAAATAGAAAATGAATTTAAATAAATAAATAATGTAAATATAAAATGTTTAAATAAATAATCTTAAGTATAATGCTTTTTAATAAATTAAATAAATTATATACATAGGTTAAAATAAAGCATTACCTTTATTCAAATGTATTTTTACCTATATATACAACATTTGCATTTTGAATAAATTATATTATCAAATAATTATGTAATTTAATATTTAGTTATTTACATCATTTTACAAGGATTTTAATGATATTTTTATTTTTTTATGAAATAATATATTAGGTTAAATAAATAGGGATATTTATAATATATCAGGTAGTAGTACATGTAAAATATATCCAATAATTTATATTTCTGAATTTTCATTTTGTAAATTTTATTTGCATTTTTCTTGACTAAAATACACAATATTTACATTATTTTAGAATACAATATGAACAAAAATGTACATAAAAAATAAAAATAGTGTATTCACACAATGTATAATACAAGCACAATATATAATACACTCCAAAAGGCCACATTTTGCCTCTTAGTTCTGATTTTAATGAAACCCCTTTCATTTTAAAGCTTATTTTATTTAGAGTACAATAAAAGTGAGTTTACTTTGTTTTGAGTTTTTTATGGAGAAGATATGAGTCTGGCAAGTTTGGTTCTGCGGCTTTTTCAAAGTATCATTGTTTAAACGATGTACAATGAATCTTCTTATATTTATTTTTTATATTTACAACTAATTTTTATGTACAAGTTCCACAAAGAAAACATTTTTATTTGGAAGAAATTACATGATAAATAAAATCGAATAAGGAATTATATACAAAATAGTGATGTATGTAGAGGATGAATAGTGAATGGAATTTAATTTTCTTGATTTTTCTGAAGAAGGACTTTTCTCCTCCTACTTTGTTCCTTGTCGATCAGGCCAAGTCTTGACCTTCTCTTGGGGACAGAGTCAGCCTGTATTTGTTGCATAAATATACAATCTTTATTTTCTTTAGTTCTCCTTTATTTATTTATTTATTTATTTTAGATTAAAAACAATGATATTTATACAATATATACTAAAGAATAATGAATAATGAAAATACATATTTATTAATATTTATAGGTGTTTAAAAGAGGTCTTAAGCTAAAATAAATGAATTAACATGATGACATGCATATTCATCATCCCCCTATACTTTACCTTTGCTAGTTCCTTAGCAAACACTTATTAGAAGAATAAGAGACTAAAAAGAAAATGGGAAAGGAAAAATAAAGAACTTAGAACAATTTTTATTTTTAAACTATTCTTTACAAAATCAAAATATGGATCGCAGTCAGACCTTTGGATTATTTGTTTGGCAGAACTTTATTGAGAAATGGAGTTAAAACCTAACAGACTCCAAGTTCCACAAGACTCCTATTTAGGTCACCTTAACAAATAGGTTAGAACAACTCCTCATACGTAAATTCTGATGACTATGAATCTACTTGTACTGTATATGTGAAATATAGATCTCCACATTAGAAATAACAAAGATCGGCCTTCTTTTAGCAAGGTAACCCTAATTCCCTTATCTAATCACTATTTCCTAGAGGAGTGGGGTATTTCCTTCTAATTCCAGTTATGTACTGTGTCCACAATCGAAGGGGCGAAGTAGAAGAATAATAAGAAAACTGGAGTGTGGCCAGTGTAGCCACATCTCCTTGTAAAGCTGGCCAATGTTGCCAAGTCTCCACTAAGATTTGTAGTCTCTCTGAAGCTGGACCAATGTGGTTAAATATATACGTGAATGAAGATTTTTTCCATTTTAATACATATTGCTTCTATTTGATGGAAAGAATTGTTGCATTGCATAGATCTTATTGTGCCCCTACGGATATAGAATATTTCTTTCCTTGCATGTTTTGGGGTCTTAGAAAAATATGACAGCAACCGTCCATCATCCGAAGCTTTATTTCAACCCACAGCTCTTGTCTTTAGACGTCTATGCCACTACATTAGGTCGTGGCACACTAGCTACTCAAAGTGACTACGTATGTTTCCGTTGGCAAGCGTCTCTTGCCGTAGGATTCTAACCCTCACCACCTCATCAATGAAGAGTTACATGTAAAGTTCTTGTCCAAGTTAGGTCACTGTCTAAAAGAACCATGCGTGTGTATGAAATATTCTACTTAGACCAATCACGATGACGTGTGAACATAGTCTTGTGGACTCAAAGAATGAAATCGCTATGAGTTGAAAAACTCAACTCTAGCTCCTATAAGGTTCCTCTGAAATCAAGTGGATTAAGATCTTAACCAAGCTCCATTCTTCAATTTTATTCCAGACTAGTTTAAGCATCAATTTCATTTTCAAAAATGCAAATGCAAATGTAAGAAAATATTTACAAAGCATTTTTTAAAAGAAAGGGAAGGAAAAGGAAATAAAAGACAAATCTTTTTGAAAGGTTTTCCAGAGAGTTTTGCAAAAAAATTTGGATTTTTATTTTTAAATTTTCTATAGAGTTTTTAATATAGAGAATTATACACATTTATAAGAATTTACAAGGATTTTATTCAAATTTACAAAGAATTTTATACAAATATATATATATAAAGTTTATACATATTTTATACAAGATTTTACAACAAAGAATATTTACAAGTTTTATATACAAATCGTACAACATGGATTTTATCTATAAAAGAATTTTATCTGTAAGTTCTAATAAATAATTTTATATACAACTTTATACAAGTTTTATACAAGGATTTTATTAAAGGAATTTTATACACAAAAGAATTTTATTTACATATTTACAAGATGATTACAAGTTTATTTACAAACATTTATACAACTAATTTATACAAACAATATGTACAAACAAGTTATTAATTTACAAGGTAACAAAATAATTTACAAACAGTTTTACACAAATTTTACAAATATTTACAAAACCTTTACAAAATATTTACAAATTATTTTACAAACATTTTACAAAATTTAACAAACAATTTTACAAACATTTTACAAAAAGTTTTCAAAACTAGTCTACAAACTTTTACAAATCAATTTTACAAAGATTTTATTTACAAATATTTTTAAAAAAACATTTTTACAATATACATAATTTTGATACAAAATAATTTACAAAGATTTTACACGCAAAATAATTTTACAACAATTTTTACAAAAATAATTTTACAAAGAATTTTACAAAAAGTTTATAAAGAATTTTGACAAATATTTTACAACGAATTTGTACTTTGTACAAACTTTTTTGTAAAGATTTTGTAAAAATATTTACAAATGATTTTTTCAAAGAATTTTTACAAACATTTTACAAAACATTTTTATTCTAGTATATTAGTCATATGATTAATTAGACAAACAAAAGTACAAGTTATGACTAAGTATATATACAATATGTACAACACCTCCTATACTTAGCTCGAACTATGTCCTCATAGTGACCAAGAAGCGACAAAAGAAGACATAACTCGTGCTAAGTATAGAAAAGTGAAGAATCCATATAACAACGACACAAAGAATAAAGAATGAAATGAATAGAAGTCGGTGATCCCCCTATACTTAGGATCAAATAATCATAATTATATAGATTGTACAAACGGGAAAGATCGAGGAAAAGAATGTACAAAGTCAACGACTCGACTTGTCCTCCACTATACTTAGGGTAAAAGATCCCTAAGTATAGAAAAAGAATATCAACAAATTAAGGAACAAACAAGAGAACAGAAGAAAGAAAGAAAAATAAAACAAAATAAAGAAGAAGAAATTAAAGACATCACTCCCCATATACTTAGAGTAAAGGATCCCTAAGTTTATGTAAAAAACAAGAGTGGTGAAATGGAAGGAAACATACAACTCAAGCCATTCACCTCCCCTATACTTAGGATAGAGTGCATCCTAAGTATAGCACACACATGGGAAAGAGGTGAATGATTAAAATAGAAGAAGAAATAATAAAAAGAAAGGGTATATACAAAAGAATGTCAGCTCATGTATCAGACGCAGAAGATGTCAAAGGATTATCATCTGATACCACGTGAATAGAATCAGCCACAAACAAAAATGTATCATGATCTAGATATGGCTTCAACAACTGTCCCTTCACAACAATGGTTTGTGTCAGATGACAACCCATATATGACAATACTACCATTGTCACACACAACTCTAATAATGAACGGTCCTGATCATTTGCTTTTGAGTTTGTAGCGGAGCAACTTCAATTTCGCATCAAACAACCATACTTTATAATCAGGTATGAAAGTATTTATCCTAATGTGTCTATCATGCGAATGCTTGACTTTCTCCTTATACATGAGTGAGTTGTCATAAGCAAAATTCGAAATTACAACAATTTATTAAGATCCACTTTCCTACTCTGGTCTGCTCTCTCATAATCCAAATTGCATACACGAAGTACCCATAAAGATTTGTGAATAAGCTCAACTGGCAAGTGGCAAGGTTTTTCATAAACTAATCTATGGGGAGACATACTCAATGGAGAATTGTACGCGGTCCAATAAGCCCATAGAATTGAGTCAAACATTTAAGACCAGTTCTTTCTATCTAGATGAACAAGTTTCTTAAGTATCGTCTTGATCTCCCTATTTGAAATTTCAACCAAGTCGTTAGTCTGTGGGTAGTAAGGAGACACGACACGATGCTCAATGGCATACTCCTTAACTAACTTTCCGACCTCACAATTGATGAAATGGATTCCCCATCTGAAATGAGTATCTTGGGTATCCTGAACCATTAAATAATGTTGTCCTTGAGAAAGGAACAAACGGTACACCTATCAACAGCTCGGGTGTGGATTTCCTCCATCCAACGATTAACATAATCCATGGCAAGCAAGATGTACTGAAATCTCTGACTGACAGGGAATGGGCCCATGAAGTCTATGCTCCAAGCATCAAAAACATCTGAAATTTGGATATATCTCAAGGATATGATATTTTTTGAATCGACGGTTCCTCTCATTCTCTGGCAATCAGTATAATGTCTCACATAATCTGTAGCATCCTTGAACAGATTTGGCCACCATAGGTCACATTGAAGAACCTTCGATGTCGTCCACTTCCCCGAATGATTCCCACTAGACTCTAATCTGTGACAATGCTTAAGTACACTGATTTATTCCTTCTAAGGTGTGCACCTCCTCCAGATACAATCCACACCCTTACGAAATAGGTATGGATCCTCCCATTGGTAAAAATGAATCTTTAACAGAAATCTATCTACCTTCAGCTTGGGCCAATCTTGTGGAACTTTCTTGGAGACAAGGTAGTTCACAATATCAGTGTAGCATGGGAGCTAGGCAATAGACAAGATAACCTCATAAGGAAAGGTCTCTGATATAGGAAGTGATAATTGCTTAGGGGACTCTACATATGAAGTCCGAAGAAGGTGATCTGCCACAATATTTTTCACTCTAGGATTGTTTCGAATATCTAAATAAAACTCTTGGAGAAGAAGGATCCATTTGATAAGGTATGGTTTGGCATCCTTCTTTTCCTGTAAGTACCTTATGGCAGTATAATTTGTGTAGACAATAACTCTGCAACCTAGAAGGTAAGAGTGGAACTTCTCTAAAGCGAACACTACTGCTAACATCTCCTTCTTGGTAACTGCGTAATTGTGATGTACCTCATCCAGAGTCTTGCTAGCATAGTGTATGGCAAATGGTATGTCATCCCGTCTATGCCCTAAAACAACTCCAACTGCAAAATCTAACGCGTCCATCATGATCTCAACGGGGAGAGACCATTTAGGTGGCTGAAGGACAACAACTCTAGTAACCATCTCTATCATCTGATGAAATGTAAGGAGGACTTTCTCATCAATAATAAACTCACCCTCCTTGCAAAGAAGCTCAGTCAAAATCCTGGTGATCTTGCTAAAGTCTTTAATGAATCACCTATAAAATCCAACGTGACCAAGAAATGACCTCAACTGCTTCAAACTTTGCGGCAACTCTAGCTTGAAGATCACATCAATCTTAGACGGGTCAACTTCCATACCTTATTTGGAGATGACGTGGCCCAATACAATCCCAATAGTCATGATATAGTGACTATTATCCCATGAGAGCACTAAGCTTACCTCACAACATCTCTGAAGTACTCGGTATAAATAAGTAAGACATCTGTCAAAACTATGCCCGTAGACCATGAAATCGTCCATGAAGACCTCTAGAAAACTACCTCCCATGTCAGCAAAAATGACCAACATACACCTCTCGAATGTAGCGGGAGCATTACACAATCGAAAGGGCATACGTCTAAAGGTGTAGATACCTAACGGACAAGTAAAAGTAGTCTTCTCCTAATCCTCAAGATCGATTACTATCAGGTTGTATCCCAAGTACCCATCCAAGAAACAAAAGAACTCCTTCTCTCCCAACCTCTTAATTATATGATCAATAAAGGCAGTGGAAAGTGGTCTTTTTTGGTCGATGAGTTCAGGCATCGGTAATCTACGTAGACACTCCATGAAGTGGGTACATGAGTCGGAATCTCCTCACCACGGTCATCCATCATAATTGTAATCTCGGATTTCTTCGGGACCACATGTAATGGACTGATCCACTTGGAATCCGAAATGGGATAAATGAAGCCAACACCGCATCATTTCCTGGTCTCTTTCATGACAACATCCTAGAGATTAGGATTCAGATAGTACTGAAACTCATGGGTCAGCTTGTTGTCATCCTCTAAGTAGATATGATGTGAGTTCAAAGCTGGACTAATCCCACAGAGATCTGAAATACTACAGCCAATAGCCTTGCAGTTTCTCTCAAGAACCTCTAGCAAGCGAGATTCATGTTCGTTGGTCAACTGCGGACTGATGATGATCGAAAACATCTAGGGGCCACTTGCAAGGAAGGCATACTTCAGATGTGTAGGTAAAACTTTGAGCTCGGGTGGTGTCTGGATCAGTGATGAATCTGTGATTCATCACTCTAAAAGTTGATAATAGAGCTTTGTTCCCGAGTAATTAGATGCATTTCTCTGTTTATTTTGCATTATTCTCATTCATGCATTTATAATTAGTATCTACATTTTCGCATGCTTATTTGCATTAAATAAGAAGCCAAAATCCTTTGTATATATTACTTGTATATTCACCATATTTTCACCATTTTTATCTATTTTTCACTAATTTAGAATTGAATAAAATCAACTCTATAGTGTATATATTATTAACACTTATAAAGAAAAAATATCAAAAAAATATTTTATAAAATTGACCAATAAAACCCAAACACTAGTTTGAGACTAAGAATATTAAAATGTGAATATCTCTCCCATACAGTCTCATATAGACCCCTACTCACTTTTGAATAAATGTACATTAAATTACCTTTAAAATAAAATCAAGTTCAAAAGAATCAGAGTTCGTATGTCAAACTTGGATTTTGGTCCCCCTTTGTATATTATACGTATGTCCCCTTTTTTATTTATTTTATCTCTTTTATTTTCTTAATTATTAAAAATAAAAAATAGATTAAGTTGTAAATATTTATCTTATATATTCTTTTATTTTATTTTGATTTTTATCTAATTTTAAAAAAGATAAAAATTTACAAAAGACAAAAATACGGTATTTTATACCTATAAGATGCCGCCTAAAAATACTTTTGTACAAAATAATTTATTTTGATTTTAATCCTTCACAAAAATTGTAGATCTTGTCGAGACGAGCAACTTTCGTGAGGACCACATTTTGATTTGACCCTTTTGTTATTTCTTTTTAATTTTTCTTTATATTTAATTTTTGATTTTTTGAGAGCGATACATGGCAGCTCCTAGAGCCACCACATGTCACCCCATTTTATATTTATTTTCATCATTTATTTTATTTTATTTTATTTTACTTATTTTTTATCTTTATTTTATTTATTATTTATTTATTATTTATTTATTTATTATATTATTTGTTTATTTATTATTTTTAATTACTTATTTATAATTATTTTATTTGTTTTTTTTATCCTTTTTTAATTTATTTTTTTATTATTTTCTTCCACCAACTCTCATTCTCACCTCATCTTCCACTACTCCTCCGACCTCCACCCTACTTCTTTTCTAACTTCCTCCTCCTCCTTTTTATTCCCCTATCCTCCCTTCATTCTCCTTTATTCGTTGTTTCGAGAGAAGAGAGGTCGAGCCCCTTTAACCTCTAGGTGACAGCTACGATAGAAGTGCATCATAGATGCTCCGCATCCAAGTGAAACCACCACAGGTAAGTATCTCTCTACTTTTTCTCATTTTTTTCTAACGTCCATTTGTTTTTCTTGTTCAACCATCACAATCACTAACACCTCATCATCATTTTCATCCATCGTCACCATCACCAAATCATTATCCCTCATTTCATCTTCATTGTGAGTATTCCATGTTTGAGAAAACAAAAAAATAAAAAAAACAAATATACACACGAGCAATATCCGCACCCTGCAGCTCGTATGCAGTCGTGGCTACACCCTACATTGTCGTCAACCACTTGGTTGTGCACCGACTTTAGCCTGCTCATGTGTGGGGCTACTGCAACTCCTGCGTGCAGCCTGCGTCCTCTCGCAGCAGTGCTTTGCAGCGGTCGCACTAGCTGCTGCTCCCTCGTACGTGGAGCATCCCCAGCTCGTGGTCGCCTTCCCCCTTCCCAGGCGACCCTACACGCGCTACCTCACCCCCAGCCAACCAACCCCCCTTCCCCATCCACCGCATCCGTGCCCGCGACCAATCGCATTCCAACCCCCCAGCTGATTTAACCAAAATTCAAGGGGTCTAATTATCTCACACAAGGCGGAGACAACCATGTCGCTGCAGCGACCCTCAGTGAATCCTGATTAAGATCAACAATGAACCCACAATCAAATATCAAACAATGACAGACAAATGTGGAGTCAAATTTATTTTTAACTCTACATAAAAGATGTATAGATGCAAGTATGTAGAGAGTTCGAACACAGGGAGCAAGGCAGGATAGATCAACAATTTTGTGTGTGTGAATGTGATGTATTGTCTACACTATGCAATGCAAAGGTTTTTGTGGGTTTTTAATTTTTTAATTTTATTTTTTTATTTAATTTTTAATTTTGTATTTTGATTTTTAATTTTTTGATTTTATATTTTCTTTTTATATTTTATATTTTTTTAATTTTCTTTTTCAATATTGGTATATATATACAATATAAGAAAAGAGGTGCTGGGGTATTTATAAAAATAGGGGAAAATAGTTAAAAATTAGGAAATAAAATATTTTTGGTCTTTTTATAATTTTTTACTGTTTTTGTGATTTTTGGAGATTTTTCAGAATACTTTTGGTATTTTTAAAAGTTAAAATAAAGGAAAATAGTGAATTAAGATTCTGGACAAAACTAAAATGGGAATGAAAAATATCAATCAGTATCAAAATTTTCCCATATTAATTTTAAAATCAAGATAATAAAATAGAGAACCTACAGAACTTGAGTTTGCATTTTTTTATATTTTTAAAATTTTTTAGATTTTTTGGAATTTTTTGGGTATTTTCTAATTTTTAAGATTTTGGTTTTGAATTTTCTAGTGATTTTTGGACTGACACTAGAAGACAATAAAATACATAGTAGGTAATTTTTTTGGAATTTTTCTAGGTGTTTTGATATTTTTTTAGTATTTTCTAAGATACACAGTACTGAAAATGCATGTTTTTGATATTTAATAAATATAACAATGCAATAAAAATGTAATGCAAAAATATAGCGTGGATCAACAAGTTAACAGGAACTAGAAATGATTTTTGGGGAATTTTTGGGCTTTTAGAAATGCATGAAATAAATCTAGAAAGCAAGCAAAAATATATGGCCTGACAGGGGTATAATTGTAATTAGGCAAAATATCCAGGGCACGCATGCAAATCTTCCACAAAATATACACTGAATAAAATAGTTAATGGACTATTCAGACATGCACAAATTTACAGGGATATGCCCGCAAAAATACCAAGTTCACGTGTGTCGCACGCGCACCTGGCAGGGGTATATTTGCAAATACACAAACATCATGGGGCTAGATTGCAACTTTCCAACAAAATTTATAACTAAATAAAAGAGTTTCTGGACCAATTACAAAATATAAGACCCGCAGGGGTATCCCTGTAAATTACCCGCCAGGGCGCGTGACTAGCACGCGCCTGGGAAGGACCTATCTGCAATATTCAAAAGTCTGAGGGCCTTAATGCAAATATTCCAAAAAGTTTACACTGGATATCAAAGTTTCAGGACCTAGACGAAATAGCAAGACCTACGGGGGTATCCGTGCAAAGTGCTCCACGCCTCACGTGAACTGGTCACGTGAGGTGACGTGGCTTGGACCCATTCGCAAATACTGAAAGTTTGGGGGACTTTTACTAAATATTATAAAAATATTAAAGCTGTCAATGAATGTTTTAATATTAACTAATAAATACAAAAACTTCGCGGGGTAGAAAGCAAAATACCCAC
The DNA here is from genome assembly GCA_037367405.1 of Ottelia alismoides. NCBI lineage: Eukaryota > Viridiplantae > Streptophyta > Magnoliopsida > Alismatales > Hydrocharitaceae > Ottelia > Ottelia alismoides. Next base: position 320,483 of record JAZKJV010009343.1, read on the forward strand.
GAAAGCGGATCTGACGGCTGAAGGTCTTCACTTAAACACGTGGCGGAGATCCGTGGCCCGTACCCCTTCGCATGTGGATGGTTGAGATTAGAAGGTAGGCGTCGATCCAACGGCTGGGGCCTTGCAAGATCTAATGGTTGCTGCTCCTCAGGAAGATCGGGCTCGATCGGACGGCTACCAAGCCATCTGGAAGAACACGCGAAGAACAGCGTGCTGATGAGCTTCGAGCGGCGATTCCACACGGGTCCGTATTTCTAGAATTTTTTAGATTTTTTGGAAGTTTTTGGGTATTTTCTAATTTTTAAGGTTTTGGTTTTGAATTTTCTAGTGATTTTTGGAGTAACACTAGAAGACAATAAATTACACAGTAGGTAATTTTTTTGGAATTTTTCTAGGTGTTTTGATATTTTTTAGTATTTTCTAAGATAGACAGTTCTGAAAATGCATGTTTTTGATTTTTAATAAATATAAAAATGCAATAAAAATGTAATGCAAAAATATGGCGTGGATCAGCAAGTTAACAGGAACTAAAAATGATTTTTGCGGAATTTTTGGGCTTTTAGAAATGCATGAAATAAATCTAGAAAGCAAGCAAAAATATATGGCCTAACAGGGGTATTATTGTAATTAGGAAAAATATCCAGGACACACATGCAAATCTTCCACAAAATATACACTGAATAAAATAGTTAATGGACTATTCAGAAATGCACAAATTTACAGGGATATGCCTGCAAAAACACCAAGTTCACGTGTGTCGCACGCGCACCTGGCAGGGGTATGTTTGCAAATACACAAACATCATGGGGCCAGATTGCAACTTTCTAACAAAATTTATAACTAAATAAAAGAGTTTTGGACCAATTACAAAATACAAGACCCGCAGGGGTATCCCTGTAAATTACCCGCTAGGGCGCGTGTCTAGCACGCGCCTGGGAAGGACCTATCTGCAATATTCAAAAGTCTGAGGGCCTTAATGCAAATATTCCAAAAAGTTTACACTGGATATCAAAGTTTCAGGACCTAGACGAAATAGCAAGACCTACGGGGGTATCCGTGCAAAGTGCTCCACGCCTCACGTGAACTGGTCACGTGAGGTGACGTGGCTTGGACCCATTCGCAAATACTGAAAGTTCGGGGGCCTTTTACTAAATATTACAAAAATATTAAAGCTGTCAATGAATGTTTTAATATTAACTAATAAATACAAAAACTTCGCGGGGTAGAAGAGCAAAATACCCACGAAAGCGGATCTGACGGTTGAAGGTCTTCACTTAAACACGTGGCGGAGATCCGTGGCCCGTACCCCTTCACGTGTGGATGGTTGAGATTAGAAGGTAGGCGTCGATCCAACGGTTGGGGCCTTGCAAGATCTAATGGCTGCTGCTCCTCAGGAAGATCGGGCTCGATCGGACGGCTACCAAGCCATCTGGAAGAACATGCGAAGAACAGCGTGCTGATGAGCTTCGAGCGGCGATTCCACGCGGGTCCGTATTTCTAGAATTTTTTAGATTTTTTGGAAGTTTTTGGGTATTTTCTAATTTTTAAGGTTTTGGTTTTGAATTTTCTAGTGATTTTTGGACTGGCACTAGAAGACAATAAATACACAGTAGGTAATATTTTTGGAATTTTTCTAGGTGTTTTGATATTTTTTAGTATTTTCTAAGATAGACAGTTCTGAAAATGCATGTTTTTGATTTTTAATAAATATAAAAATGCAATAAAAATGTAATGCAAAAATATGGCGTGGATCAGCAAGTTAACAGGAACTAAAAATGATTTTTGCGGAATTTTTGGGCTTTTAGAAATGCATGAAATAAATCTAGAAAGTAAGCAAAAATATATGGCCTGACAGGGGTATAATTGTAATTAGGCAAAATATCCAGGGCACGCACGCAAATCTTCCACAAAATATACACTGAATAAAATAGTTAATGGACTATTCAGAAATGCACAAATTTACAGGGATATGCCCGCAAAAACACCAAGTTCACGTGTGTCGCACGCGCACCTGGCAGGGGTATATTTGCAAATACACAAACATCATGGGGATAGATTGCAACTTTCTAACAAAATTTATAACTAAATAAAAGAGTTTCTGGACCAATTACAAAATACAAGACCCGTAGGGATATCCCTGTAAATTACCCACCAAGGCGTGTGACTAGCACGCGCCTGGGAAGGACCTATCTGCAATATTCAAAAGTCTAAGGGCCTTAATGCAAATATTCCAAAAAGTTTACACTGGATATCAAAGTTTCAGGACCTAGACGAAATAGCAAGACCTACGGGGGTATCCGTGCAAAGTGCTCCACGCCTCACGTGAACTGGTCACGTGAGGTGACGTGGCTTGGACCCATTCGCAAATACTGAAAGTTCGGGGGCCTTTTACTAAATATTACAAAAATATTAAAGCTGTCAATGAATGTTTTAATATTAACTAATAAATACAAAAACTTCACGGGGTAGAAGAGCAAAATACCCACGAAAGCGGATCTGACGGCTGAAGGTCTTCACTTAAATACGTGGCGGAGATCCGTGGCTCGTACCCCTTCGCGTGTGGATGGTTGAGATTAGAAGGTAGGCGTCGATCCAACGGCTGGGGCCTTGCAAGATCTAATGGATGCTGCTCCTCAGGAAGATCGGGCTCGATCGTATGGCTACCAAGCCATCTGGAAGAACACGCGAAGAACAGTGTGCTGATGAGCTTCGAGCGGCGATTCCACGCGGGTCCGGCTGCTTCTGGCTGTGGCCCGAGGTGCAAAAGCTCCCTGGGGAGGCGCTCTATGGCTGGAGGTCTCAGAGAGAGCTGAAGGTGTCCGATGCTCGCCTGCGAGACTGGAGGAGCTGCAACCCCCCAAGTATCTCCGGCGAACGTCAAAGAAGACGCTCCAGGCTCGCTTGAAGTCCAGGGACCTGCAAAAAAGCGTGAAGGAGTCGGGGGTGAACTGCCCGACCCCGCAAGGAGGTGGAAACGGTGGCGAAAGGCGAACGCGAAGTCGGCCGGAGGTAGCTCCGGTGAGCTATCGATTGAGTGAATCGATTGGTGAAAATGGCGAATGGAAGTGGTGTTGTGATGCTACGACTAAGGGGAATAAAAAGAGATTGAAAAAGCAGAGAAATAAACACCTCAAGGGCCCAGGCCCGAGGTTGAAGTACCTCGACGACGAGGTTCGGCGAAGGCGCTGGAACGTGCCCAAATCTTCTACGCTTCGCCTTCCTGAAGATTGGATTCTGGAGTTGTCACCTCCAGGTCTCAACCACGAGCCAAAGAGGGAAGAATCGGGACGAAAGTGGGGTTAAAAAATCGAAAGGAAAATCAAGGGAATAATATAAGGTGGTTGACTCTGTGGTTGCAGTGGCTCAAAGATCAGCGTGCTGCAGGCGCCACAATGATCCCCAGCCCGAGGAATCGCATGGCCGTGAAAGACCATATACCAAGGAATAAAAGTCATGAAGACTTCGATCTCAAAATATGCAAGATGGAGCCTGTAAAAGTCAACGAAAATGGCGAAAACCGAGGCTCTGACAAGTTAACAGGGCTAGGACAGCTAGTTGACCAAAGGTCAACTTTGACTGTCCCCAGATTGGTCCACGTGGACCAATCAAGAAAAAATCACTGGAAAAAGATTTATTAATTCAATTAAAAATAGAAAATAAACGAATTAAATTTTGGTTATTAATTAAAAATATTTATTTTTTTATAAACTATTTTATTCTGATTTTTAATTATTTTTATGAGGTATATTTTTACAAGTTTACTTTTATACCCTTTATATGTATAATATCTATATATTTTATTCTTTTATTTTTATTTTGTGTTTTTAATTTATTTATTTTTATTTATTATTTTATAAAACTATAAACTACTTTTATACACTTAATTTTATTTTTATTTTAATTTTCTGATGTAATTTGTATATTTAATAAAATATAAGTATAATTTATACAGGTATAAGTATAGGTATTATACCTATGTGTAATATATACAAGTATTTTATTTTATATTTCTTTAATGTTTTTATTCTGATTTTAATACACATATATATTATAAATAATATTTACAAATTTATAAAAATATAAAAATATAAAAATGATGAATAAATAATAAATTGAATATTTTAATCTGTACAAGTATACAATATGGTCCCAAAACTCAACTTTCAAGCCGTAGCTCCGCCAAACGCAAAACCACCGACATTAAATAGCCTATTTTATTCTATATACAATTAAAGGTGAGTTTGCTGCATTTGGAGTTTTCATCTGTGAGATACGGGTCTGGGAAGTTGGGATTCTGGATTTTTATTCAGACCATAACTTTTTATCTGTACATTATTTTTGAATGAAATTAATTTTGTATTTTTCTTTATTTAATTATCTACAACTTTCATGTATAAAATTTCTTTATTTGATGTATAAAAAGTGGAACCAAAAATAGGTCCCAAAATGAATAAAGAATGAATACAAACATTGTATTCTGGCCCTTATCTACCCCTACTTTATTCCTGGTCGACCTATTCATCAAGATGCCTAGGTCTCGGGGTTTCGGGTCATAAAATATTTACAATATTTTATTCTTTTTCTTTTCTTTTATTTATTCTATAATTTTGGCTTTAATTACAGTATTTTATACACTATTTACATGCACATGCATGAATGCTAATATGCTGGATTTAAGGGTATTTACACGTATTTACTAGGGTTTTTGAGGCCAAAATGATAGAATAAAGATGATGAAATGTGGATTCATCATCCCCCTATACTTTACCTTTGCTAGTCCCTAGCAAACACTTATGCAATAAGTGCAAAAAGAAAAAGAAAGAAAAGAAAAAGAAGAACTTGGATTTAGTTAATTATCAAACTTGTCTTCACAAAATCAAAGTTTGGAGCTTAAGCCGGACCTTTGGAATTTTAGTGCGGGCAGAACCTTAATGAGAACCGAATTTGAAATCCAACAGTCCTTGAGAATTCCAAGACTCTGTCCAAGTCTCCTCGATAGCTAGGTCAGAAATATCTCAACTCAGACGCAAACTCTTACGGCTATGAATCTGACTCGTACAATGTAAGTGATGGTGGCTCTCCCCAACTAGAATGACAAAGAGACTGACTTCTCCAGTACGACAACCCAATGATTCCCCAACAACTCCATCCTCGAGGAGCGGGGTATTCCCTTCTAAGTTCAAGTGGCAACCAGCTCAAGAGGAGGGGGTGAAGAGAAGAATGGGCGGTAGCCATTGTAGCTACCTATCCTGGGATGCAAGACCAGTGTAGTCAAGTCATCCAGCTGCAGGCTCACATATTTTGACTTTGGAACTCAAGCTTGCTTATTGGCTTTACAACATATGTACAGACTTTGCAGGCATTTTATTTTTGTACAGGCCTGAACACTTTTTTTTGAAGTACTATTCACGGCAGCATTTACATAAGGAGTTTTTCCTCTTGAGCCAGTAGACTATCCCTCTTTTGAAGCTTCATTGCAACCCACACTCTCCTGTCTTTAGACTTCCTCATCACTGGACGGGTTGGGGTGCACTTCCCTCCCTAGAGGAGGACAAATGTTTCCACTTGTGTGCATCTCATACCAGCAAATCCAATCCCCTCACCACTCCAACCGAGTTGAGCCATGTGAAAGGTACAGGTGTCCAAGTTAGGTCATTATCAACAACAGTCATGCGTGTGTTCCGAAATACTCTACTTAGGCAGTCAAGAATCCATTGAACCAAGTCTCGTGATCCTCAAAGAATTAAGTCAACTAGACCTGAAATACCTCAAACCCAGTTCCTATAAGGTTCCTGTTATTAGGTGGATTTTAAGGTCCAATCAAGCTCCAATCTTCGGATTTTATTTAGACTTATTCAACCATCAAACTCAATCCAAAAAATGCTAATGCTATGGAGATGATATGCAGAAAATATTTTTGTGATGCAATTTTCAAAGCTTTTGAACTTTTTATGGATTTTTTTGAAAAGACGATGATGATGATGCATATGCATTTTTTGTATTTTTCAAAAAGATTTTTCAAATGTTTTTGGGTTTTAGTTTTGCAAATGTTTTTGGAATTTTTTGAAACAAAAAGATTTTGGCTGAAAGCTAGGTTAAAAATATGTACACGGGAGTGCTTCTTTTATTTACAAGAATTAGATTTTTAAGAATTTATAGGGTAAGTGCTCAATTTTATACACATATATATAGTGGATTTTGGTGTGATGTATGTATTCCTCAAACTTATTTGACAAAGGTTTTTCAAACAACTTTGAAAACTATAGTCCAAAATAATTTTTACAAATATTTTACAAACATGTACACGCATTTGAAAATCATTTTGCAAAGGTTTTTCAAACAGTATATATAGATTTTTCAAAATATTTTTGCAACCATTTTTCAAACCATTTGCAACTCATTTTTCAAACATTTTGTTTCACACAAAAAAATAAAATTTTACAAACCACACATTTTTACAAAGGTTGAAAACATGTAACAAAACATTTTCAAAATAGTTTTCAACAAATGTTCACAAAGATTTTCAAGCTATTTTTCAAACATTTTGCAAAAGACATTTTCACCTGATTTATTAATCGTAAATACAAAAAGAATTTGAGGAATGGTAACATCTTTTTATTACGGTTTTTAATGAGTTTTGAAGAATTATTAGCCATATTACTAAGAAAATATGAAAGTATGAGTTATGGCTAAAGTATATACGCAGTATATATGACCCTCCTATACTTAGCTTGAGCTATGTCCTCATAGATCGGAGAGAAAAGAGAAGACATAACTCGTACTAAGTATAGGCAAGTCTAAAGAATGAATAAATGAACGAACGAACAAACCAATGAGAAGTTTACCGTCCCCCCTATACTTAGGATGAAAGAATCCTAAGTATAGCAGACTGTACACAACGCAAGGAGGGTCAAGGGTGGGAATGAACAGATCGTACTCAAATTGTCTCCCCCTATACTTAGGGTAAGATATCCCTAAGTATAGACAAGAAGAGGAGACAATGGAGAGGATCGAAAGAATGACAGAACTCGGGGTGCACACCCCCCTATACTTAGGATAAAGTACGATCTAAGTATGGAAAACTGTCTACAAGGGCGACACCTTTTTGATAGATAAAGAAAATAGAAAAGGAAAAGAAGAAAAGAAGAAAAGAAATCAACAGATGAAAGAGTGATATAGACAGATGGATCTATACAGCGGAAGATGGAAGTGATCACCATGTACGAGATGCAGATGATGTGAGTCAAAGGGCACATCTCATACCAAAAGAATGGGGGCAACATCAATGGTCGGCGGATCATGATCTAGATATAATTTCAGGCGCTGACCGTTGACACGGAAGGTAGAGGAAGATGACGGTTCGGATATGTCAATACTGCCATTGTCATGTACCTTCCTGACCACATAGGGACCTTTCCACTTGCTTTGTAATTTCCCTGGGAATAATTTCAGCCTGGAATCAAACAACCATACTCGCTGATCTGGCTCAAACTGTTTATGGCTGATATGGGAATCGTGCCATGTCTTCACTTTTTCCTTGTACTGTAGGCTGCTAGAAAAGGTTGTATCTCTCAATTCCTCCATGGCTGCCAACTTTGCTCTCCTCTGATCTCCTATACTCTTGGGATCCTATAATAGCTCAGTTACTGCCCAAAGTGACTTGTGCTTTATTTCCACAAGCAGATGGCACAGCTTTCCATAGACGAGTCGAAAGGGAGATGTCCCTAATGGATTCTTCAAGGACGTCCGATAGGCCCACAAGACCGAGTCCAAAAGCTGTGACCAATCCTTTCGGTCTGGGCGGACAACCTTCTGTAAGATAGTTTTTATCTCCTGGTTCGATACTTCGGCAAGACCATTAATCTGAGGGTGTTACGGTGCAGCAACCCGATGGTCAATGCCGAACTCGTCTGCAAGGGCCCTAACCTTGTCATTGATGAAGTGAGACCCCCCGTCTGAAATCAAGACTCTAGGTACCCCGAACCGTGAAATGATATTTTTCCTCAAAAATTTGCACACGGTTTTAGCATCTGCGGCTCGGGCGGGGATGGCCTCAACCCATCAACTAACATAATCCACAACGAGCAAAATGTGCTCAAACCCCTGACTCTTAGGAAATGGGCCCATGAAATCAATCCCCCATACATCAAAAATCTCACAAAAGTGAATGGGTTGCATGGGCATCATGTCTCTCTGTCCGCAGGTTCCCATCTTCTGACAGTCAGTACATCTCTTCACGAACTCATCTGAATCCTTGAAGAGAGTAGGCCACCAAAGGTCGGATTGAAGCACCTTCTGTGCTGTCCTTTTTCCAGAATGATGTCCTCCTGCCTCAAGCTTGTGGCAGTATGTGAGGACGCTATGCTGCTCTTCTTGAGGAATGCACCTCCTCCAGATGATGTCCCCTCCTTCATGATAAAGGACGGGATCCTCCCAGTGGTAAAGCTTGGCCTTCGCCAGGAAAGTCTCGAGCTTCTGCCTGGGCCAACCTTGTGGGACCGTCTTGGCAACAAGATAGTTCACAATGTCGGTTTACCATGGGAGCGAGGTGATAGCTAAGATCGCCTCATCTGAAAATGTCTATGTGATAGGTGCGCTGGGCTCAGATTCCTCAAGGTTCTCCAATCGGGAGAGATAATCTGCCACCACATTCTTAACTCCAAGCTTATCCTTAATCTCAATATCAAACTCCTAGAGCAGAAGGATCCATCTGGTAAGGCGTGCTTTGGCATCCTTCTTGGCCATTAAGTACCGGATGGCGGTGTGATCTGTGTAGATTGTCACTCGAGATCCGAGAATATAAGAGATGTACCTATCCAAAGCAAAGACTACATCCAGCATCTCTTTCTCTGTCATAGTATAATTCCGTTGAGCGGCATCCAAAGTCCGGCTGGCGTAGTGAATGGTAAACGACAATCCATCCCTCCTTTGTCCAAGCACAGCCCCAACGGTAAAATCAGAAGCGTCCATCATGATCTCGAATGGGAGAGACCAATCGGGTGGCTGAAGGAAAGGAGCCGAAACAACCATATTTTTTAGAATCTCAAAAGACGTAAGACATCATATACAATGAACTCGGTGTCTTTCGTCAGCAGATCAGTAAGCGATCGGGCAATCCGACTGAAGTCATGAATGAACCGTTGGTAGAAACCGACATGCCCCAGAAAAGATCGCAGTTGACACAGATTGGACGGTGGATTGAGTTTTCTAATGATATCCACCTTGCCCGGATCGACCTCCATACTCCTGTTGGAGATGATATGACCAAGGACCATCCCTTGAGTCACCATGAAGTGACTCTTCTCCCAAGACAAGACAAGATTCACCTCGATACATCGCTGAAGCACACAGTCTAGGCAGTCAAGACAAGCATCAAACCCGTCGCCATAGACCGAGAAGTCATCCACGAAGACCTCTAAACAGTCACCCACCATGTCTGAGAAAATGGACAACATGCACCTTTGGAATGTCGCAGGAGCGTTACCTAGGCCAAAGGGCATCCGTCTGAAAGCATAAGTCCCAAACGGACAGGTGAATGTCGTTTTCTCCTGGTCTTCGGGTGCAATGGCCACTTGATTATATCCGGAGTACCCGTCAAGAAAGTAGTAATGACTCTTACCAGCAAGCCTCTCGATAATCTGATCAATGAATGGCAGCGGGAAATGATCCTTCTTGGTGGCCTCATTCAATCGTCTGTAGTCCACACAGACCCTCCAAGAAGTGGGTACTCGGGTAGCGATCTCCTCTCCATACTCATTCACAACTGTAGTGATACCCGTCTTCTTGGGTACCACATGTAGTGGACTTACCCACTTGGAGTCGGAGATGGGGTAGATAAAATCGGCGCTCCACCACTTCGATATTTCTTTCATTACCACGTCTCAAAGATTCGGGTTCAGTCGTCGCTGGAACTCACGCGACGGCCTAGCATCATCCTCAAGATAAATGTGATGGGAGCATAGAGCCGGACTAATCCCCTGGAGATCAGCTATACTTCATCCTATCGCCTTGCAGTTTCTTTAAAGAACCTCCATCAGACGAGATTCTTGTTCTCCAGTCAAACCTGCTGAGATAATGACTGGGTGCATGTTTGGCTCACCCGCAAGGAATCTATACTTCAGCGACTGCGGCAAGGGTTTTAGTTCTGGACAAATGGGAGGTGGCAGATCTGGCTTCTGATATGTCTTTGTAAAAGCTACCAGGTCTGCGTGTGAGAACTCTCGCTCTGCATTAGAATCTAACGAAGGGCGGCCTGCTGAATCATCAATAAACTGCATTGGCTCGCACTCTATCATGGCTGTTGGCTCAGAAGGAATCAGACAAGGCAAATAGTCATCAAAATCATCCCAATCAATGTCTGAATCCGAGGGATCTGAACTAGATGAACACATTTGAAAATCATCATCAGCACCACTCATCCCAACACTGTCAGCCACAGAAGTATCCTCGCCCAGGGGTGTGCTTTCCAGGCTCTCGACTGCCATGAGTTTTAAATATGGTGAATCTATAGGCAAGGCGAGGGTCTATGCTACAGGATCTATCCAAGTAGATTCATCATCTGTCATCACAAAATCACACTCCTGGTGGATGTCTAGCTCGTCCTCTGTCATCTGCGCGTCTTCGCTGGACTGCTCCGAGCATTCTAGTTCTCTGGCTCTGGTTTCCTCGATCGTCTCTATTTGTATGGTTTCGCCCTCTACGCAAAAACATACCTTTCCACTATCATGATCGGTCACCGCCTTGGTTGTGGCCAAGAATGGACGTCCGAGTATGATGGGGGCATCGGTTACCGACTCAGGGATCTCCATGTCCAACACAATGAAGTCCACAGGGAATTTCAGGCCCTGAATGGTAACGACCACGTCTCTCAGTAATTCCTTCGGCCTCTTAGTCGACCTATCAGCAAACTAAAGGACTGTCCTGCTCCTAAGAAGAGGACCAAACTCAAATCGGTCGAGTAAGGCTGCCTGAAGAAGGTTAATTGAAGAGCCGCTGTCTAACATAGTACGATCAAACTGCTGCTCCTGAATCTCGCGAACTGACATAGGGAGCTCCTGCATCTGGTCTCTCGGCTGGCAGTTTGTTCTGAATGGTGCAGCAAGTGGAATGAGTGAGCACATGGATTTGATCTATGTGGTTCCTCCTCTTCCTGCGGACTGTAGTCTTCTCTTTCAAATTCTTTTTGAAGAGGGGGATGTGCTCAAGTGCTTCCTGTAGAGTCAGCTGAATGTGGAATCTGTCAATCATCTGGTTGCTAAACTCTACCTATTGGTCCTTTTTAGGATTTTCTCTTTTATTCCCCTTCGCCCGGCGGAGTGCTTCAGGGAAGGGGATAGTAGGGGCCTCCGCAGATGAATGGTTAGGATGAGGTTCATGCGCCTGTGAAGGAATAGAATCCATACAAGGATCATCATGCAACATATATGGATCTGAAATTTGAACAGAAACCTTTTCTTTATTCATATTTTTGTTCTTTTTGTTGTTACCACAGTCCATAGATACAAAAGGTGGTAACACCACAGAAGGAAGCTCAACAAAAGTAGATGTGGTGGCCTCAGTACCACCACCGACGCCTATCTTCACGGCATCAGCACCGCGCTCTGGCTCTGCATCCAAAATGGTGGCATCAGCATCACCGTTTGCACCTGGTATCACGACGGCCTCAGTACCGTCGCCTGGAACTCCATCATTGGTGGCATCAACACCACCGCTTTCATCATCAACAACGGCATCAGTACTGCTACTCTACTCATCTGGTGCTCCTGGTTCTGCAAGTGGTTGTCGCTCAGATGAGGCGCCGCCGGATGGCATCCTACTGCTCCTAGTAGTCACAAAATCAGCATCATACAAAGAAAAAGACATGTCACTCAAATAGTCACTAGGAGAGGTATCCTCTGTAAACTCTACCTACTCAGACTTCCTTTTCAAATTGTTCGGGTTTGGTTCAATCTGAGCTGGTATGGCGACCTTACCCTTGATGATTTCCCTCATCTCCTGCCGGAACTCATCCGTTTCTTGCCGGAAGGATGCTCGCTGTTCGGAAAGCAAGCGGGCAAGATCGTCTAAAGCTGGGTTCTCAAAAGCGGGGGCCTGAGAATTGGACGGGTTTCCCTGTTGGAAATGAGGTTGTTGTTGCTGCTGGTGAGGATAATGCTGGTGAGGATGGGAGTATGATTGCTGAGGCCGCTGACGCTGCCTCCACTGCTGGTTGGGATAAGCGGGACGAGGACCATGCTGATATTGCGGTTGGTGGGCATACTGGGGCTGCTGCTGCTGCTGTGGGTGGTTGTTCTGCTGTCCTTGAGCCGGAGGCTGCTGCTGGGATGAAGTGCCACCGTTTCCCCCAACGAAATCCAGGGTGATCTCGACGAATCCCGGGCTGTGGGTACCGGTCGTACCAAATCCCATTAACTTCCATCAATGGCTCCTGCTCGAAGGATGGTGGAGGTAGAACCGCCAGTGGCTGCTCCGGCTGATAGACCACCATCTGAGTGTCCTGAGATAGCGGCTGCGATGGATAGTACTATAGCAACGGAACCGGCTCTGCCTGGATGTGGTTAACCTGGCGATACAAGGCAGAGGGCTGGTTGGAGCTGCTACTGCTAGGATCAGCTCGTGACCTGAGAGGCTGCTGAGAAGAAGTTTGTGCCTCCTGCACGCAAAGAATCTGCGTCTTTAGGTCACTCATGGTCTTTGCAATCTGGTCCATCTGGGCCATTCCTTGCATCTGCTTCTTCTCGAGGATCTCGAGACGGTCCAGTTTCTCACTTATGATGCCCATGTCGGCTGCGGCTGGTTCGGCTTGGGCTGCAGCTGCCGACGAAGTGTGAGGACCGGCATCGATGCGGGCGATCCTCTAAAATAATCCCGCCCCTTGCAGGGGCTTCTGTTTTGTGTAGACGCAGGCTTGGGCCATGACAGTTGAATTCTCTGCCATGCCTTCATAGATGGCACAAACATCGTCTTCACCCTTGGAAAAATATGACCCACCACAAGAGGCATTCACAAGCCCCTGTAGCTCTGGTGTCAGCCCACAAAAGAAACTTTGAACCAGATTGGGCTTTGATATATCGTGATGTGGACACCGGTCAATGATCTCTCTAAATCGATCCCAGGCTTCATGAAACTGTTCATTAGGGATCATGACGAAGTTGCTGATCATAGCTCTAGCTGCGTTCGTCCGGCCGAGAGGGTAATACTTATTCAAGTAAGCAGTCCGGCGATCTGCCTAAGTATCGACGAACCTCCCTAGGTGTTTTAGCCAGTATGCGGCTCTGTCAACCAAAGAAAAGGGGAAGGCTATCATCTTAATGGTGTCCTCAGTCACCAGCTTGTCGTGGATTGTGCTGCAGATCATTTCAAATTCTTGAAGGTGAAGATGTGGTTCTTCGATCGCCAGCCCATGGAATTTGGGAAGTAGCTGAATCGTGTGCGGGCGAAGCTCGAAGTCTCCATGGATGGGAGGGAGTCGGATCCACCGATGAGTAAGGGAAGCTGTTGGATTGTGCAATTCTCGCATGATGGTCTGCGGCGGCCTCTCCTGGTTGGGTTCTCCTCCCTCGTTCTCTACAACCGGTATATCACCTCCACCGCCACCACGCCCCAGGTCGGTTCTCTCGCATCTGTGTGATCTCTCGTATGAGGTCACCCATGAAAACTCCCTGGTCTCGGATCTGCCTCTGCATTGTCTCCAGGGATGCTAGAAGTGAATTATTGATGACGGCTTGATCAAATAAGAATGGAGGGTGCTCATGGTCATCTGGATGCTCTCCTCTGTCAGCCATGTCTGGATTCTCTGAAAAAGCAAAAGAACCCATCTCAGGTGCCGTCAAATGTTTGGAGCTCTGTGATGCACTAAATTCTAAAATTCTTGGACTGATGGAAGGAGAAGGGTGGTCGAGGGGGAACAGGGTGGATGTGAACTCAGGCTCGGAGAGTGGGTCTGGACTCTCCGAGGTCATCCGAGATGAATGGGGAGGAGTGCTGGATAGCGGTGCCGACAAAGTCGTCCTAAGAGACCTCCTTCCCATCATCGTGATTATTGATAAGAGCAAGGTCGAGAAATGAAGAAGAAAGAAGGGAGAAGCAAAATTGTGCACAATTGTGTTGTGCTTTTGATCTTGACCTAAAATCAACTAGCAATCAAACACAATACAAGGGGATTCACCAACTCAACACGTGAAGCCGTGAAGGTTTGTCTTTTATCTTTGTAATTTTTAGCTTGAATTCAGGAAGTTATCTTGTAATGAGTCCTTAGAGCGCTACGCCTAAAGGAGCGAGAGTACTGCCGGTAAAGTATTCCCGTACTTGTCCTCCTCCTGTGTAACCTGTAGCTTGCGCTTTTTAAGGTCCTTGTAACCCTTCCTGAATCCCTACTCAGCCAAAGAAAAAGAAAGAGGAAGCTGATAGGCGAAACCGATACTTCGGATCTCGCTTGCAACGGAATCACCGTGAGCATGCAAGATCCTACTCGGATGCAGATGGTGAGACAGACACACCCGTGAAGGCGTGGCCTATGCTCGGTACTTCGGACAAGGTCGATGCTCACACAATAGTGAGTCATCAATGATGACCAAGTCCTACTCGCCTACGTACGATAGTAGCGCCAATACTTCGGAAATTCAGGCAATACACAAGGCAGTCACAAGCTGGGTTTTTGGCTCTAATCCTTACGAAGACGCTTAACTCACTTGGAAGGAGACCTTCCCATGCAACCAGAAAACAAGTGAGGGTGTGACTCTCCCTAATCAATGAGTCCAATTACCAATTTTATTTTTGGTCAAGTTTTCTTAGCATTTCCTTTTTTAATTTTTTTGGTGTTATTGCTTCTTTTGAGTAGATTCAAACAAGCGCCTAACGATTTTGTATTTTCTTGATTCCTAGTTGATCCAAAAACAGAGGGAGAAAAGAGTCGGAAAAGCCGTGCAAGACAGCACCAAGATGGAAATCTCACCTTTGTGCCTATATGATGAATGCAAAGATAGAATGACTTACAGCGCCTCCAGTTCTCTCCATGCAGGATGCAAAGCAGAAATTTTTAAACCTAAACTACATGCCGATATGCAAGCGGAAATCGTCCTAAGCAGGCAATTGCTAACGTTAAGATCCACAAGTCAACCACCAATCTCCAATCCTAAAGTCTGGTCTAGGCTCACCCCTACTCCTCTCGACACATCGAGTTCAGGAGAAGCGCTTGGCGGGATGAGCTCGCGACGCGGCGGATCAAAGACGATGATTAACTGTTTAATTAAACTAAGTCTAAATACGTACTATAGGTACATGCAATGGTTATTAGGGTGTTTGGACCTAATCTAATCGATTAAGCAAAAGCCTAAAATCTAAGGGCTCAATCCACAAAAGAAAGGAAAAAGAAATCAAAACTGGAAAATGACTGCGGAAAACATGATAAAATCCGCAGTGAGCCCCCAGGTGAACAAACACCTGGAAATTAGGCTCGAGAGTCCAAATGTCCGGGGGTACCTGTATTATTACAATAAAAGTGGCCTCTCTCTCACTTGAATTACAAAAAATAAATGCAATAAAATAAAATGCTCAAAAGCTGTCTTCAGACACTCCAAGTCCTCCTCTATGCTGGGTCAAAGCCGCCTCACGTGGGTGTGCAGGTGCTCTAAAGAGGAGCTCCTCCCTCGATCCGCGTACCTCGCACGAAATCCAAACAAGGAGAGTGATCAGACAATTCAACAATGTAAATCAATAAAAATAAAATAGCTAAAAGAAAAGCCGCAAAGTAAACAAGTATCACAATCACAAAGCAAAAACCGAACTATGCGTTGTTGCTCCCCAGCAACGTCGCCATTTGATTTAACCAAAATTCAAGGGGTCTAATTATCTCACACAAGGCGGAGACAACCGTGTCGCTGCGGCGACCCTCAGTGAATCCCGATTAAGATCAACAATGAACCCACAATCAAATATCAAACAATGACAGACAAATGTGGAGTCAAAATTATTTTTAACTCTATATAAAATATGTATAGATGCAAGTACGTAGAGAGTTCGAACACAGGGAGCAAGGCAGGATAGATCAACAATTGTGTGTGTGTGTGTGAATGTGATGTATTGTCTACACTATGCAATGCAAAGGTTTTTGTGGGTATTAAATTTTTTACTATATTTTTATTTAATTTTTAATTTTGTATTTTGATTTTTAATTTTTTGATTTTATATTTTCTTTTTATCTTTTATATTTTTTTAATTTTCTTTTTCAATATTGGTATATATATACAATATAATAAAAGAGGTGCTAGGGTATTTATAAAAATAGGGGAAAATAGTCAAAAATTAGGAAATAAAATATTTTTAATCTTTTTATAATTTTTTTACTGTTTTTGTGATTTTTAGAGATTTTTAAGAATATTTTTGGTATTTTTAAAAGTTAAAATAAAGGAAAACAGTGAATTAAGATTCTGGCTGAAACTAAAGTGGGAATGAAAAATATCAATCAGTATCAAAATTTTCCCAAATTAATTTTAAAATCAAGATAATAAAATAGAGAACCTACAGAACTTGAGTTTGCATTTTTTTTGATTTTTCTATAATTTTTTAGATTTTTTGGAAGTTTTTGGGTATTTTCTAATTTTTAAGGTTTTCGTTTTGAATTTTTTAGTGATTTTTGGAATGACACTAAAAGACAATAAAATACATAGTAGGTAATTTTTTTGGAATTTTTCTAGGTGTTTGTTATTTTTTTGGTATTTTCTAAGATAGATAGTACTGAAAATGCATGTTTTTTATTTTTATTAAATATAAAATTGCAATAAAAATGTAATGCAAAAATATGGCGTGGATCAGCAAGTTAACAGGAACTTAAAATGATTTTTAGGGAATTTTTGGGCTTTTAGAAATGCATGAAATAAATCTAGAAAGCAAGCAAAAATATATGGCCCGGCAGGGGTATAATTGTAATTACACAAACATCCAGGGGCTAGATTGCAACTTTCCAACAAAATTTATAACTAAATAAAAGAGTTCCTGGACCAATTACAAAATACAAGACCCGCAGGGGTATCCCTGTAAATTACCTACCAAGGCGCGTGACTAGCACGTGCTTGGGAAGGACCTATCTGCAATATCCAAAAGTCTGAGGGCCTTAATTCAAATATTCCAAAAAGTTTACACTGGATATCAAAGTTTCAGGACCTAGACGAAATAGCAAGACATGCGGGGGTATCCGTGCAAAATGCCCCACGCCTCACGTGAACTGGTCACGTGAGGTGGCGTGGATTGGACCCGTTCGCAAATACTGAAAGTTCGGGGGCCTTTTACTAAATATTACAAAAATATTAAAGCTGCCGATGAATGTTTTAATATTAACTAATAAATACAAAAACTTCGTAGGGTAGAAGAGCAAAATACCCACGAAGGCGGATCTGACGGCTGAAGGTCTTCACTTAAACACGTGGCGGAGATCCGTGGCCCGTACCCCTTCGCGTGTGGATCGCTGAGATTAGAAGGTAGGCGTCGATCCAACAGCTGGGGCCTTGCAAGATCTAATGGCTGCTGCTCCTTAGGAAGATCGGGCTCGATCGGACGGCTACCAAGCCATCTGGAAGAACACACGAAGAACAACGCGCTAATGAGCTTCGAGCGGCGATTCCACGCAGATCTGGCTGCTTCTGGCTGTGGCCCGAGGTGCAAAAGCTCCCTGGGGAGGCGCTCTATCGGCTGGAGGTCTTAGACAGAGCTGAAGGTGTCCGGTGCTCGCCTGCGAGACCGGAGGAGCTGCAGCCCCCCAGGTATCTCCGGCGAACGTCAAAGAAGACGCTCCAGGCTCGCTTGAAATCCAGGGACCTGCAAAAATGCGTGAAGGAGTCGGGGGTAAACTACCCCGACCCCGCAAGGAGGTGGAAACGGTGGCGAAAGGCGAACGCGAAGTCGGTCGGAGGTAGCTCCGGCGAGCTATCGATTGAGCAAATCGATTGGTGAAAATGGCGAATGGAAGTGGCGTTGTGATGCTACGACTACGGGAAATAAAAAGAGATCGAAAAAGCAGAGAAATAAACACCTCAAGGGCCCAGGCCCGAGGTTGAAGTACCTCCACGGCGGGGTTCGTCGGAGGTGCTGGAACGCGCCCAAATCCTCTACGCTTCACCTTCCTGAAGATTGGATTCTGGAGCTGTCACCTCCAGGTCTCAAGCACGAGCCAAAGAGGGAAGAATAGGGACGAAAGTGGGGTTCAAAAATCGAAAGGAAAATCGGGGGAGGCATATAAGGTGGTTAACTCTGTGGTTGCAGTGGCTCAAAGATCAGCGTGGCGCAGGCGCCACAATGATCCCCAGCCCGAGGAATCGTATGGCCGTGAAAGACCATATATCAAGGAATAAAAGTCATGAAGACTTCGATCTCAAAATATGCAAGATGGAGCCTGTAAAAATCGATGAAAATGGCAAAAACCGAGGCTCTGACAAGTTAACAGGGCTAGGACAGCTAGTTGACCAAAGGTCAACTTTGATTGTCCCCTGATTTGGTCCACGTGGACCAATCAGGAATCAATCCCTGGAAAAAGATTTATTAATTCAAAAAAATAGAAAATAAATGAATTAAATTTTGATTATTAAATAAAAAATATTTATTATTTTATAAACTATTTTATTCTGATTTTTAATTATTTTTATGAGGTATATTTTTACAAGTTTACTTTTATACCCTTTATATGTATAATATCTATATATTTTATTCTTTTATTTTTATTTTGTGTTTTTAATTTATTTATTTTTATTTTTTATTTTATAAAATTATAAAAATATTTATATACTTTTATTTTTATTTTTATTTTAATTTTCTGATGTAGTTTGTATATTTAATAAAAAAAAGTATAATTTATACAAGTATAAGTATAGGTATTATACCTATGTGTAATATATACAAGTATTTTATTTTGTATTTCTTTTATGTTTTTATTCTGAGTTTAATATACATATATATTATAAATAATATTTACAAAATTATAAAAATATAAAAATATAAAAATGATGAATAAATAATAAATTGAATATTTTAATCTGTACAAGTATACAATATGGTCCGAAAACTCAACTTTCAAACCGTAGCTCCGCCAAACGCAAAACCACTGCCATTAAATAGCTCATTTTATTCTATATACAATTAAGGTGAGTTTGCTGCATTTGGAGTTTTCATCTGTGAGATACGGGTCTGGGAAGTTGTGTTTCTGGATTTTTATTCAGATCATAACTTTTTATCTGTACATTATTTTTGAATGAAATTAATTTTTGTGTTTTTCTTTATTTAATTATATACAACTTTCATGTACAAAGTTTATTTATTTGATGTATAAAAAGTGGAACCAAAAATAGGTCTCAAAATGAATAAAGAATGAATACAAAACATTGTATCCTGGCCCTTATCTCCCCCTACTTTATTCCTGGTCGACCTATTCATCAAGATGCCTAGGTCTCGGGGTTTCGGATCATAAAATATTTACAATATTTTATTATTTTTCTTTTCTTTTATTTATTCTATAATTTTGGCTTTAATTACAGTATTTTATACACTATTTACATGCACATGCATGAATGCTAATATGTTGGATTTAAGGGTATTTACACGCATTTACTAGGGTATTTGAGACCAAAATAATAGAATAAAGATGATGAAATGTGGATTCATCACCAGCCGCCACGCTTCTCCTGCATCCACCCTTGCAAAGCTGTGCCACCCTGCCATCCTTCCTCCCCTGCGTGCACACGCACGCTACCTTCATCGTGTGACCTCTCGCCGTCGCTCTCCACCGCGCATGCAGGAGCCCCACCGCTGCCCTTTGATACTTCACAGGCCCTGTCGTGCAGGTGCAGGAGCCCTGCCGTTGTATTATTTGAACTGGGACTCGTGAGCAGTCGCCTCAATGACACTATATCTTTACTTTTTAGTGAGGATATTTTCAGACTCTCGAGAAGCTCAGCTCAACAACGAGGTGATCATGAAACATTATCAATCCCTTTTGTTAATGAGAGCAACAAACACCGAGTGTATCAACAAAACTTCATCCAAAAGATTGAACAAGTCATCATTCTAAGCTACGACAACACCTCCCGAACTGCCCTTAACTAACACAGATTTCAACTCACTGAGATGAGTCCCAGCAATGGAGCTCCATTTCACTGACTCCCATGAATCGATTTTGGTTTCCTATAAACAAGCCACATCCACCTTTCATGCAACCAACTACGAGCTAATTGTTAAACAAGATCATCATATTTCATATAACTATATTTAATGAACAGATTAGGGATTGTTCTACTAATACAAATGTATTCTAAATCATTATAAAATGAAAATTTTTGTAGAGGCCGAATCAATGTCCAACTAAATTAAAGTTGTACAAATTACAAGTACAAAAAATAGAGTATTCTTATAAATGAAATAATTTTTATTATATATTATTAAATAGCATAAAAATGTATATTTTTCTACATTTGAAAGTTACTCCAAAACGCAACATATTATGTATAACGACTTAATGTATTAAGATATATGTACATACAAACTAATTTAGTAAAATCAGTATCTATTTCTTACCCATTTAAAATTAAATGTATCCATATCCATATCTATATCATTCAAAAAAAGGAAATGGTATGTCTATCCCTACCCATATCAGAGTAAAATAAAATTGCATGTCTGTTGAACAATGAATTTCAGTTTTTGTTTAATGGAATTATTCACAAGTGATCTATAGTCGTCGTAACCCAAATAAACATCAAGCAAAAAATTATTTGTTTTTTATTCACTGCTCAAGTCAACAAGCAAGAAAAAAAAGATGTAAGCACAAGAACTATGAGCATTATTTATTTACATGTATAACGTACAGGATCGGACTCAGGAGGCTATCAAAATCTCGAGGGTTACTCAATTCAATGAAAAATCAATGAAAAGAAAACGAGAATTCGAACAGTACTCTTGATTTTTGTATTTTTATGGAATTTTAATTTTACATTTTTAAATTTTGCTTTCTGATTTTATATATTTTTTAATGATTTTAAATTTCACAGATATTTTTTTGCTTTTGAATATAAAAGAAAATGAAATCAAATAAAAGAAACAGAAAGAAAACAAGAAAGAGGCAAATTTTATAATATAGCATAAATAAATAAAAAATAAATAAAAATATTTCTAGGTTTCTAATATTTTATTTTTTTATATTTTTTCCAAAATTTTCCTGATTTTTTAAATAAATCAATAGGAAATGATAAACAGAAATAAATGTGAATGTTTTTGGATTTTAAAATAGCAAATAAAATCAAAATAGATAAAATATACACACACAAAAAGATATAATTTTATTTTCCAAAAAGCTATTTTATTAGTTTTTTTGGAATTTTCTATGAATTTATATGATTTTTTATGGTTTTAAGTATTTTATGATTTTTTTTTGATTTTTATGGAGAATTAAAATGCAAAAATGGTACTGAAATTAAAATAAATGAAAATAAACAAACAATAATTTTATAGATATTTTCACAATATTTTTATATTTTTATTGATTTTTATTTTTGATTTTTTAAAAATAAAAACAATGAAAATGTAAAATAAAAATTAATGATGTAAGATCTAATTAACATGAAGATAACATGATTTAGATTTTTAGAGATGTTTTGCCATTTTTTATTTCAATTTAGCATGCAAAATAATATGCAGATGCACATGGGTATGGTTGCAAATATCTATAGTTTATGGACTAAATGATAACACAAGTAGAAGTGTGAACCAAAACTTCCAGAAAAATACTTGTGTAGGCACGTGAGTCGCGCTAGATTGGATCTATATGTCAATAAAATAATTCATAAGACTGAATAATAACAACAAAAAGATTAGGATCTTATTGCAATTTTCACATAAAAATTGCGTGGAAGGCACATGCACAGTTCAAGCAGGACTATAATGCAAATAAAATAAATATTAGGGAAATAAGTGCAATTATTCACATAACGACAGATAAATACGTGTCCTTACAGGAATTGTAAAATAAAACACCGCAAGGGTAATGGTGCAATTTTAACCTTAATCCACGTGGACTAATCATCGGCTATGATGCATCTAGATGCAGATCAGACGATGATGATGAAGCTTGCTTGGATGGCATAGATCTGATCTGGATCAGGAATCAATTGTTGAGTTTTAGGGCTTTTTCAATGGTTGTGATTCAAACTGGACGCTCGTGTTCTTGATCGTAGGGCTCAGAGGGCGTCTAGAGGAAGTGGCTTGAATGGTGACTCCGACAAACTTCAATTGAGCAAGTCTTGTTTTATTTCAGTCTGAATCACCGTCGGAAGATAACTATGAGTTCTTGTTGGGGTCCTACATCGCCTGATGGTGAAGGTGAAGCGCGGAGATGATCATAATGTGTTCTAAAGGTCAAGTCGTTTGAAGATCCAGATGGACCTCCAGGTCATTTTTTCTGCTCCAACTGTGCACTTGGTATCTGCACCGGAAATGATGGTTGAAGGTTGATCTCTGGTAGCTTTATCAAGCAGAAAAATAAGGAAAATGATGAGGGAATGGGGACTATGGACAAGATGATTGGAGATGGAGCTGGATCTCAGATCTGGGATGATCTTAAGGGAATCAGTTACAGAGGAATGTGGAGAAGGTTCTTGCAAATGTGAAGGTCAGAGTGAGGTGTCATGATAGTGACTGGAGCACCTCTGATCGAGCAGATCGAAGGTGGATGAAGATTGGCAAATTTAAACTAAACAAGAATTAAAACACAAAACTAAACTCGCAGAATCATTTGGTTTTAATTTTGTGTTTTAATTCTTGTTTATCTTAATTAAAATATAAAATTTTGTCTTTTCATTCGGTTCTCCGCCTGTGCACGTGAGGCAGAGAACCGAATGTAATGGCACCAACCTGCCACCTCTAGACAAGCACATTGATTTCCACCCTACAAGTCTCAACTCCATCTTCTCGGTCACTGGTATACAATCTGTCAAGTGCATTCTCCCTGCTAGCATGCCTAGGCATCAAAGAGGCATATCCCTACGTGGAGAATGGAGCTGGGACGCGTAGATGTCAACCTTCTTCGTACAACCTACTTCATCATCATCTTTGTCTTTTTCTAATCCTCGATGATGTCCTCCTCGTCATCCATCATTGGGGATCAAAAAAAGACAAAGACGACGAGGAAGTAGGCCATACGGTAGGGAAGAGCATCCACCAATTGTCTAGAGCTATTGATTAAACGCCTGAGGAGAAAGAGATATCGATTTGAGGGGTTAGGGCTTCCCCAGCTTCGTTCGTCTGTGCGCTCTGGCGTGATGCATCGGGATGAAAGAAAAGACTACAAATTGGTATAGGGAGAGGTGGAGAATCGAAAATTACCGGATATGGATATCTATATCCAAATATTAATCGAATAGGGATCGAATATGGATATGGGTTGTAAAATTTTTCTGGATATGGATACATATATGGTAATGGATTGAATATTCGGATCCAGATCCAGATATCGAATACAACATTTAATATTATTTTATTTATTAGTTAATATAATATAAGACACAACCTTGTGTTATTATATTATATTATATATTATATTATATAGTAATGATATTAATAAACTTCTATGAGGACGGGCATGAACAAAAGTTACGAAATCCTACCCCTTTTTGCCTTCGCAGGTCATCTCGACGCTCTCTTTTGTCATGATGTAATTTATTTATATTTTTTGTCATTTTTAAAGTCATTATGCACTTTAATAAAAATTCAATTCATATTCATATATGGTCTTTATTCGATCCGTATTCAGATTCCATGTTTATTGGATCCATATTTGGATTTACTCTTTATTCGATTCATATTTGAATTGGCTCTTTATTCGATCTGTATTCAGATTCGATAAATATTCGATTCAAATCGTATCCACAGTTTTAAAGATATGGTTTCTTCAATGTACATTCGAATCATATCTGTATCCGTATTCGTATTCAATAGAAATGAAGCAAATATGGATATAGAAATAGGCATATCCGATCTGTTTTCATCCTTATGTTCCGCTAAGAGAGCTTTTAGGTTGAAAACGTAGTAGCACATGCGAGGGCTTTAGCTGAGAGTTGGAACTTGTAATAGCATTACGAGCAATACCTCTTTACGGGCGTGTAATATTTTTGGTGATTAATAGTGAAACTTTTTGACGCACCTATACACTGGGAGTCCTTTTTACTTGATTATTTACAGTGTATATGTATATATGTATGTAACAACATCAATTGGGATTTTTTCAATACCCACAAGATATTTATTTCCGTACAGTATTTTGATTTTAAAAATAGATAATGATACGGGAAGGTGTTTTTGTTCCTTCGAGGCATTGGATTTCAGTTGAACTCCGACTAGGAATACTACTCCAAACCAACAACATCCGATGCGCATCTCTCTCCCTATATAGATCCGTAGTCGTTTCTTTCATCCCGATGCATCACGCCAGAGCGCGCAGACGGACGAAGCTGGAGAAGCCCTAACCCCTCGATTCGATATCTCTTCCTCCTCGGGCGCCCAATCGATCGATCTGAACGATTGGTGGATGCTCTTCCCTACCGTACGGCCTACTTCCTCGTCGTCTCCGTCTTTTCCTGATCCCCGACGATGGCCTCCGCGAGCGTTCTCCACCACCCACCGGTGCTCTCCGACGCCAAGGAGCCCTTCCTCGAGATGGACCCCGCGGGTCGATACGCCCGTTACGCCGACCTCCTAGGCGTGGGCGGCATCAAGAAGGTCTACAGGGCCTTCGACCTCGTCGACGGCGTCGAAGTCGCCTGGAATCAAGTCCTCATCCACAGGCTCTCCCGCGTCCCCTTAGCCGCTGACGGCCTCCTCACGGAACTCAAACTCCTCCGCTCCCTCCGCCACCCCAACATCCTCGCCCTTCGCCACGCGTGGAAGGACGCCCCCAATGGTACCGTCAATTTCATCACGGAGCTCTGCACTTCGGGGGATCTCCGCAGCTACCGCCGTCGCCACCGCAACATATCCACCAAGGCAATGAAGAGGTGGGCCATGCAGATACTGGAAGGGATCCATTACCTCCACACCCATAATCCATCCCACGTCGTCATCCACCGCGATCTCAATTGCAGCAATGTGTTCATCAATGGGTACACAGGGGAGGTGAAGATTGGAGACTTGGGATCCGCGGAGGTTGTCGAGAGGGGACACACTGCGCATGCCATTGTGGGGACGCCTGAGTTCATGGCGCCGGAGATATATAACGAGGATTACACGGAGAAGGTAGATGTCTACGCGTTCGGGATGTGCGTGCTGGAGCTTGCGACAATGGATATGCCGTACATGGAGTGCAATTCTGTTGCCGGCGTGTTCATGAAGGTAGCGGCCGGTGGGAAGCCTGAGGCGCTCAGTAAGGTGATGGACCCTGAGGTGAAGGCATTGATAGAAAGGTGTCTTGCGGCAGCCGATGAGCGGCCAACTGCTGCCGAGCTGCTGGAGGATCCCATCTTTTATGGAGTCCAAAGGACAGCAGATGTCTGAGTTGCCGAGGGCCTTAGTGTAATTTATTAGTTTAGATGGCGATGTGCAGATTGACTTCTTTGTAGTTTCTTCAGCAAGGTGATAGTTTGGTTCTTTAAGGTGTTGTTTTTTGGTTGGCTATATCTTTTTTAAAATGTGGCCGGTCTTCCATCTTCTTTTGAATGTGGAACGTTCTTTCTTTATAGTGAAGATCAGTTCTGCTGCAAGTACAATTTCTTAATTCAAGGATGAGGAATAGTTTCATTTTATTTAATTTATTCAGTGGCAGACTCTGATTTGGGCAGGGTTAGAGTTAGGGCTGACTGGATTAAGGAAAAACTTTAATATGATGACTTTTGGGCATACTGATATTTGGGGTGGCAACAAGATGGACAGGAGTTGCCAACATTTTTTATAATGTTTTTTTTCTTGAATTGATTTTGGGTTCGCGAGGGGGACCTCAGATTTCACCTCCCTCAAAGATGACTGAACTTCCAACTAGAGGAGAACAAAGCATTCCCCTTTGACAACCCCACAACCATGACGAGCTGAAGAAAGCAGACGTGACACATCGAGGAAATGTCACGTCACAAGAGATTGGGAACATAGTTGAGGGATGGGGCAGGAGCTACGATGAGGGAGGATGTGGCTGCTCCATCATGCAGTATCGTCTTCAAAACGAAGGTGAAAGTGGATGAGTTTTCAGTTGGAGCAGAGGCGGACGCGAAGGCAAAGCTTGGGATGGTTCATCTCGCGACAACACAGGGGAGGGGTGACCAGAAGATATATCTCCCTACCTACAAGAGGTGAGGGGGGACAACTTGAAAGCCCCAGTTGCTCACTAGAGGGTGAGGCACTGGTACCCTAGGCCGCAGTAATAGGATGAGCAAACCCTAGCGATGTTAGGCATGTAAGTCCTGGCGAACTATTTTTACAATAAATGTCATTGTATATGGGTTTGGAGAGCCTAAACTCGGGCGTAGGTGACTTTCCTACACCCACCCCTTCTCTCAATTTTATTTTTTTTTGAAATGGATCTTAGGAGATTTACTTAAAATAATAAGTAGAATATGTATTTCAAATTTCGTGTAAAACAGACGTTCTAACATGTCCATCGGAAGGGGTCGATTTCAGAAAATCGAATATCGTTAAAATCTGTTTGTCTTGATGAATAAGTTAGAAGTTTCGAAATAAGTTGAAATTTGAGTGATGTGACGGTGATATGTTGTGATCTAAATCCCTTAAGGACCAATTTTGAAAAAATAAAAAAAATTGAGAGAAAAGAGGGTGGGTGTAGGAAAGTTACCTACACATGAGTTTAGGCTCCCCAAACCCACTGTAAATTATTTATCAATAAAAGTTATGGATTTATTCATTCCATTTCTGAAATTATCATATGGATGCACTTATTGGGTTCCTCTGTAAAAATAGAGTTATGTACCTTGTCCATTGTGAAATCATATAGTTGTTGATCCAATTGTTGGATCATAGAGGTCGGTGCTGGATTGAATATTCAAAGTGTTAGATTTAGGTCTCAACTGCACCTTCTAATGATTATGAAGAAGAGATCTCCAATCTGAGAAAGAGATGTCAATCTTTACTCTAAAGGTCGACATCCAAGTAACCTTGAGATGCAAATCCTTTGCAAAGGACATGTTGGAAATGCGAGCCCATGGCGAGCCATTATACAATAAATGTTATTGCAAATATCATTCCTTGATCCGAAATGAAGAATAATTAGTTTGCATAATAGGTCCCTTGGTACAATTAGAGTTATGTACCATATCCATCTTAATGATCATTCAGCTATTGATTCAATTGTTGAATCATAGAGGCTGGCGCTTGGACGAATATCTAAAGAGTTAGATTGAGGACCCATCAAGCACCGTTAAATGATGATTAAGAGATGATCTCCACCCTGAGTAGGAGATGTTAATCCTTTCTCTAATGAGTTGATATCTAACCGACCTCTTGATGCAGATCCTCTTCATAGGAATAGAGAATCTGAGGTGTTAGAAAAGTTAGGTCAAAGAGTTGACGTAACAAGCTTGAGACAAACAGAGACCTATGTCGTATGTTGTCACGATATAAACACACATCCTATGACTAGAGACATATGTGTTACTATATGTTTGAGTATGTACATTTGGAAAACTGATAGGTTGATGGCCTAATCAAGGTCTATACACCACCACGCTGGTGTGCATACAGGGCATATGAGTAATACGATCTCTCAAAGGGATCATACAAGTTCATTTACTAAATCGGAAGATATGAGCTCACTCATGAGATATTGGGATCAAATTCCTTGCACGGTCGTCTCGCTTTGGAAGTGTGACTGAATTTGTAGGTTTGATGTATACTTTTGAAAAGTATATGATCAATACCTAGGTATGATATATGCTTTTGGAAAGTATATAATCGATACTGACTCCCAATGATCAAATGAGAAACTTAATGATAAAACCCTAAAGGAGATAGTTAAATAGATCTAAAACTTCGTATTTATTCTAAGTCTTCCAGTATGCATGATTTACATGTATTAAGAATACC
Organism: Ottelia alismoides; assembly: GCA_037367405.1. NCBI lineage: Eukaryota > Viridiplantae > Streptophyta > Magnoliopsida > Alismatales > Hydrocharitaceae > Ottelia > Ottelia alismoides. The sequence continues at coordinate 348,536 of JAZKJV010009343.1, forward strand.
TAAGGGTGATGTGATCATAAATGATTGATAACCGTGATGCTTCCATTCCTAGGGAGTGATGAAATAGTCTGGATTTTAGCGACTCTTCTCATAGAGAAGTGATCTGATCGTAGATAATGATCTGAATGTGATTCAGATGCAATGAGAAGATTAGATTTACAGTTTTGATTTAATCAAACATCTATGGATAGTACTCGAGATTTGGATTTGAGATGTGATCTCAATATCCAGGTCACTATATGTGTAACATACAATCGCCATGTTCTTATCTCCAAGTATCCGTGAAGAAAGTGCATTGTCCTTGAAAGAGTTCAAGGATAATTTCATTGTTGATAATGTATCCGAGCATTGAGAAATGGATAATTAAATGTGATTTACTTATCATGAATAATATGAATTTGATTCATATTATTTGGACATATAAGGAGAATTATCTAAGATAATTAAATATGATTTAATTATCAAAGATGTGAAAAATGTGAACGTGATTCATATTATTTGGGCACATGAGAATAGAAATCTGAGACAATTAAATGTGATTTAATTATCATGACATGAATAATATGGATAGCACTATCTATATTGATTATAAATATTATAAATGTCATTTACAATATAAGAGAGAGAGAGCTATTTGTAAATAACATTTACAATTTAAATGTTGACGTGAATTGAATTCACATCGGACAATTAATTGAAAATGTAATTTACATTTTATTTTGGATTGTGAATGTGATTCACAATTTTTCAATGGCATGATTGATATTTCACAAAATAATTATGAATTATTTTTTTGGAATTATTTACAACAAATGTTGTTGCAAATTTAGGGAGAAATACATGGAATAATGCTTTCCATGTAATATGGAACTGGAGTCAACCTTCCATCTATAGAGGATGGACGAGCACCGAGTCCTAAAAGGATTAGTGGTCGTCCACCCCTCTTATGGAAGGAGACTTGCCTCCTTCCTATTTCTCCATGGTGGATTGATTTAATTGAAATTAAATTTTATTGATTATCATTCAATATATTTAATTTAATTTAATTAATTATTGTTGTGTTTTTAACAATAAAATCATGACCATTGAAAGAAACACAAATCAATCTCAATTATTGATTTAGTATTGTCCATGGATTGGGATCCATAGACTCCCAAAATGTTATAAAAGGAGAGGCATCCCTTGATCTTCTTTAGTCTAACATAATATGCTCTCTCCATCTCTCTCTCTACACACCAAGTCTCTCTCTCTCTCCTCCTTAGAGTGGACGTCCACCCTAAAACCTAGAGAGAGTCATCGTTATCGCCACGCTATACTATCAACGCTTCGACTGCTCGTGGATCTCTGTCTCCTTTGGTGCGCCTCGCTCATGAAGAAGACGTTGGATCTAGTTAGACGAAATCAGAAGATTCTCCACTTGGATCATCAACATGGATTGCGAGGAGCACGCGTTTCACCAAAGCACTCGCAAGCATCTCCTTCATCGGATCGGACTTGAGACAGGAGGTCTCTTCCTTTACAGTCTCAATAACAACTTAGCTTTAAGAGGTAAACTTAATACCTATTGATTGTTTAGATGAAACGATCCGAGAAGTGTTCTTTGATCATGAGGTTTCATCGATTCAGATTTTTTAAATCTTGCTTCCCCGAGCAGCTAGTACGACTAGTCGCTCCCGATCGCATATGATGTGATCTCCACACTTCCGTGATGCGCTTAACAATTTTCGCATATCCTTCTAGTGGTATCAGATCCATAGTTCGGAGGTTTCGGACATGATCCATAAACCTAAGATGGCGTGTGCATTTTTTGTTGTGTGAAGTTTCATCGTATTTTGTTCATACCACCCTGTTTTGTGTGATATTTTTGCCTTGTTTAAATGTGTTTAATTGGATTATGTTCTCCATTAAATAAGGAAATCGCGGGACTTGAGCTTGCATGATTTGGAATCTGTTTTCTCAAGTTATGATCTTTTTAGTGAACATGTATCCATTATTTCGGGGATGACGAATCTTGACGTGATTAAAGAGTTAATTATGATTTTAATTTACCTATAAATGTGTGAACATCACTTGGATTCTATTATAAATAAAATTGGCAAATCAAAGAAACTTAATTTACGTGATTTGGATTTTATTTGATCGAGTTATGCTAATTTTAGTAAGTATGGATCACTGTTGGGAATTACATACTTGATCATGGACCTTATGATTGTCATTCAATTAAGTTAATAGAAATTGATGATTAATTTTATGAAATAATTATTGATGAATATTTGTGAAATATTTAATGATGATGATTACTTCCTTGAACGCCATTGCCTAAACCAAAATTGATAAGATAGTTACTTGAATATGATTGGGGATTTGTTTAGCAAATCTCCTTATGATGTTAATCAAAATGATTTTGATAAATATTTTATGGTATAACTTCGGTTGAAAGACCGTCTATCATCTCAAATACAAAATGATCAAATCGCATTACCCTGACCTGAGGTGGATATGGCATCTAGTCGAGGATCATTGGGTTAGCAGGTTGCTCCGTGAGCGGTCTGTCCCACTCCCGTCGGTACTGGCCATGTCAACAGGTAAAGAAAGGATAATGTTTGAAGTGATCATGATGTATTTTTTCTCATTATTAAAATTTGAATAATACATGATTTAAGATTATACCATCCTTCAAGTAATAATCAAAATTATTTGTTGGTTGATAAAGTGGATTGATAATTATTTAATATGATTGAATTAATTATATCTAATTAACACTCTATTATGAATAGAGTAATATTTCCCTTGAAAGAATTAATTATGTGAATATTATTCATAATAATTAATTAAAATTTGAACATGATATGGAGGATCACATAAGTGACATTCATGGTCTCCCGTCAAGGAGAAGGGTTCTGTCGTCAGAGATTGTATGTAGGAGACGTCTGTTCGAAGTGACAGCTCCTGCATGCAGACGCATTTGTATCGGGCTCATGGATCGCCATATCGCGATATATCGTCGATATATCGGCGATATATCGGTATCGACAGGTCACCGATATATCGCTGATATGGATATATCAGGTATCGACAGGAGAAAAATGCCTAATGGATACCGGGTTTCGGCGATATGCGTCGATATATCACCGATATATCGGCGATATATCGGTATAGACATTGTATCGATATGTTACCGATATCGATATGTCCTTCCATGGGCTCTTTGCTTCTCGAAAGAGTAAGGTTGTATGCATAGTGACCCCAATATTGAGTCCTCATATTATTAAAGCAATATTGGATTGCACATAGCGAGTTCTAATCTTGTTGACAGTGGTTCAATTAATGATGGGTCAACATCACCTTAGGGATTGTGGGCCTAGTTGTGAAAAACCGAATTGGGAATGCAAGCTGGACTTGCAAGGCGGAATGTGTTCCTGCTTCTTTTTATCCGAGTTGCACGTTCTTATATTATTGGGATGTAACAAAGATAAGAAGGAGACCCCAAATCTTGCTTGAGATATAATGGTAAGCATATCTCTTACTTTGAAAGTGAATAAGAGAATGAACTTTCAGAGTGGACAAGGCAAATATCATTCCTTGATCCGAAATGAAGAATAATTAGTTTGCATAATAGGTCCCTTAGTACAATTAGGGTTATGTACCATATCCATCTTAATGATCATTCAGCTATTGATTTAATTGTCGAATCATAGAGCTGGTGCTCGGATGAATATCTAAAGAGTTAGATTGAGGACTCATAAAGCACCGTTAAATGATGATTAAGAGATGATCTCCACCCTGAGTAGGAGATGTTAATCCTTTCTCTAATGGGTTGATATCTAACCGACCTCTTGATGCAGATCCTCTTCATAGGAATAGAGATTCAGAGGTGTTAGAAAAGTTAGGTCAAATTGTTGACTTAACGAGCTTGAGACAAACAAAGACCTATGTCGTATGTTGTCATGATATAGACAAGCATCCTATGACCGGAGACATATGTGTTACTATATGTTTAAGTATGTACATTTAGAAAACTGATAGGTTGATGGCCTAATCAAGGTCTATACACCGCCACGCTAGTGTGCATACAAGGGCATATGAGTAATGCGATATCTCAAAGGGATCATACAGGTTCATTTACTAAATCGGAAGACATGAGCTCACTCATGAGATATTGGGATCAAATTCCTTGCACGGTCGTCTCGCTTTGGAAGCTTGACTGAATTTGTAGGTTTGATGTATACCTTTGAAAAGTATATGATCAACACCTAGGTATGATATATGCTTTTGGAAAGTATATAATCGATACCAACTCCCAATGATCAAATGAGAAACTTAATGATAAAACCCTGAAGGAGATAGTCTAAATAGATCTAAAACTTTGGGTTTATTCTAATTCTTCCAATATGCATGATTTACAGGTATTAAGAATACTAAGGGTGATGTGATCATAAACAATTGATAACCGTGATGCTTCCATTCCTAGGGAGTGATGAAATAGTCTGGATTTTAGTGACTCTTCTCATAGAGAAGTGACCTGATCGTAGTCCAAATGTTGCACAATGATCTGAATGTGATTCAGATGCAATGAGAAGATTAGATTTACAGTTTTGATTTAATCAAACATCTATGGATAGTACTCGAGATCTGGATTTAAGATGTGATCTCAATATACAAGTCACTATATGTGTAACGTACAATCGCCATGATCTTATCTCCAAGTATCCTTGGAGAAAGCACATTGTCCTTGAAAGAGTTCAAAGATAATTTCATTGTTGATGATGTATCCGAGCATTGAGAAATGGATAATTAAATGTGATTTAATTATCATGAATAATATGAATTTGATTCATATTATTTGGACATATAAGGAGAGTTATTTAAAATAATTAAATGTGATTTAATTATCAAAGATGTGAATAATGTGAACATGATTCATATTATTTGGGCACATGAGAATAGAAATCCAAGATAATTAAATATGATTTAATTATCATGAACATGAATAATATGGATAGCACTATCTATATTAATTATAAATATTATAAATGTGATTTATAATATATAAGAGAGAGAGAGAGAACTATTTGTAAATAACATTTACAATTTAAATGTTGACGTGAATTGAATTCACATTGTACAATTAATTGAAAATCTAATTTACATTTTATTTTGGATTGTGAATATCATTCACAATTTTCCAATGGCATGATTGATATTTCACAAAATAATTGTGAATTTTTTTTTGGAATGATTTACAACAAATGTCGTTGCAAATTTAAGGATAAATACATGGAATAATGCTTTCCATGTAATATGGAACTGGAGTCAACCTTCCATCTATAGAGGATGGACGGGCACCAAGTCCTAAAAGGATTAGTAGTTGTCCACCCCTCTTATGGAAGGAGGCTTGCCTCCTTCCTATTTCTCCATGGTGGATTGATTTAATTGAAATTAAATTTTATTTATTATTATTCAATATATTTAATTTAGTTTAATTAATTATTGTTGTGTTTTTAACAATAAAATCATGACCATTGAAAGAAATAGAAATCAATCTCAACCATTGATTTAGTGTTGTCCACGGATTGGGATCCATAGACTCCCAGAATGTTATAAAAGGAGAGGCATCCCTTGATCTTCTTTAGTCTAACATAATATGCTCTCTCTCCATCTCTCTCTCTACACGCCAAGCCTCTCTTTCTCTCCTCAGAGTGGGCGTCCACCCTAAACCCTAGAGAGGGTCATCGTTGTCGCCACGCTATACTGTCAATGCTTCGATCGCTCGTGGATCTCTGTCTCCTTTGGAGCGCCTCGCTCATGAAGAATATGTTGGATCTAGTTAGACGAGATCAGGAGATTCTCCACTTGGATCATCAACATGGATTGCGAGGAGCTCTCGTTTCACCAACGCGCTCGCAAGCATCTCCTTCATCGGATCAGACTTGAGACAGGAGATTTCTTCCTTTACAGACTCGATCACAACCAAGCTTCAAGAGGTAAACTTAATACCTATTAGTTGTTTAGATGAAACGATCCGAGAGGTGTTCTTTGATCATGAGGTTTCATCGGTTCAGATTTTTTAAATCTCGCTTCCCCGAGCAGCTAGTGCGACTAGTCGCTCATGATCGCATATGATGTGATCTCCACATTTTCGTGATGCGCTTAACGATTTTCTCATATCCTACTAGTGGTATCAGAGCCATAGTTTGGAGGTTTCGGACATGATCCATAAACCTAAGATGACATGGGCATTTTTTGTTGTGTGAAGTTTCATCGTATTTTGTTCACGCCACCCTATTTTGTGTGATATTTTCACCTTGTTTAAATATGTTTAATTGGATAATGTTCTCCATTAAATATGTAAATTGTGGGACTTGAGCTTGCGCGATTTGGAATCCGTTTTCTCAAGTTATGATCTTTTCAGTGAACATGTATCCATTGTTTCGGGGATGGCCAATCTTGATGTGATTAAAGAGTTAATTATGATTTTAATTTACCTATAAATGTGTGAGCATCACTTGGATTCTGTTATAAATAAAATTGACAAATCAAAGAAACTTAATTTACGTGATTTGGATTTTATTTGATCGAGTTATGCTAATTTTAGTAAGTATGGATCACTGTTGGGAATTACATACTTGATCATGGACCTTATGATTGTCATTCAATTAAATTAATGGAAATTAATGATTAGATTTATGAAATAATTATTGATGAATATTTGTGAAATATTTAATGATGATGATTACTTCCTTGAATAGCATTGCCTTAACCAAAATTGATAAGATAGTTGCTTGAATATGATTGGGGATTTGTTTAGCAATTCTCCTTATGATATTAATCAAAATGATTTTGATAAATATTTTATGGTATAACTTCGGTTGAAAGACCGTTTATCATCTCAAATACAAAATGATCAAATCGCATTGCCCTAACCTGAGGCGGATATGGTATCTAGTCGGGGATCATTGGGGCAGCAGGTTGCTCCGTGAGCGGTCTGTCCCACTCCCATCGGTACCGTCCATGTCAACAAGTAAAGAAAGGATAATGTTTGAAGCGATCATGATGTATTTTTATCATTATTAAAATTCGAATAATACATATTTTAAGATTATACCATCCTTCAAGTAATAATCAAAATTATTTGTTGGTTGATAAATTGGATTGATAATTATTTAATATGATTGAATTAATTATATCTAATTAACACTCTATTTTGAATAGAGTAATATTTCCCTTGGAAGAATTAATTATGTGAATAGTATTCATAATAATTGATTAAAATTTGAACATGATATGGAGGATCACATAAGTGACATCCATGGTCTCCCGTCAAGGAGAAGGATTCTGTCGTCAGGGATTGTATATAGGAGAGGGCTGTCTGAAGTGATAGCTCCTGCATGTAGACGCATTTGGATCGAGCTCTTTGCTTCTCTAAAGAGTAAGGTCGTATGAATAGTGACCCCAATATTGAGTCCTCATATTATTGGAGCGATATTGGATTGTGCATAGCGAGTTGTAATCCTGATGACGGTGGTTCAATTAATGATGGGTCAACATCACCTTAGGGATGGTGGGCCCAGTTGTGAAAGACCGAATTGGGAATGCAAGCTGGACTTGTAAGGCAGAATGTGTTCCTGCTTCTTTTTATCCGAGTAGCAAGTTCTTATATTATTGGGATGTAACAAAGATAAGAAGGAGACCCCAATTCTTGCTTGAGATATAATGGTAAGCATATCTCTTACTTTGAAAGTGAATAAGAGAATGAACTTTCAGAGTGGACAAGGCAAGACAACTTTGATATAAAAATTCTTAAATCAAAGTAAAATATGTATTTATGTAAATTTCTTATTTCAAATAATCCTCACTAAATCCACTCAATATTATACTCAATAATAACTAGTAAAATATCATAGACCGGATCCATGATCAAGATATTGTACTTGCAGTTGGACACATAATGTATGTGGTTGCAATGTGCAAGTTTCCTCATAATAATGAGGAATGACAATTGAATAGAAAATAAGACAACAACCTAGGATTTGTATTTCTCTACAGTCTTGATGTCTCATTGAGTGCGCTTTGGAAGTATCATGTCGATGATGCCCATAATTGTTAAATAATCCTTCTAAAATCTAAGAAGATATTTTGGCATACATATGTGATCTCAAAATTTAATCATGAATGACATGGTTCACTGCATTATGCAGAATGGTGACTCGATGATGTACTCAAAATGTTTGAGTACCTACCTGAACCAAAATCTTTTTAAGAGTTAAGATGTATGTAGATATGATGAGAGTCATCATTATACTATCTATACTCTCTTTCATGAAGCTTCACAATATTCATATTGTATGAATTGAAAGAAGCAAGTATACACGTTGAAATACTCTTACATTGAATTCTTTTGAGTTCAATATAAGAGATCCTTAGTCTTAAGAAATGGTTTCTTATAGATGAATGGAGCACAGTGGAAGCATAGATCTGACCCAAGTAAGAAGTAAAGTTAAAGAGTTTATTATACTTCTGTGACTTTCATATGCCATCCAAAGAGTTGGATGAATGTAAATACCGCAACAAGATAATGTGTTGATAGTATGACTATCGAGTCTATCTAGGATCCTTAGAAAAGGATCCAGATAGTGCATCGGAATATTATACATCTACATATAATCATTGAAATTGACTTACTTATTAGATAATAATTGTATATCATTCTAATAATACTTGTAATTGGTTGCATATGTTTTAGAAGATTAGAAAAATTGATCTTAAGGTTTAATAATCATCCACATGGATATTGATGCAATTGTTGCAACAATCTCTATTGGATAGATAGACTTCATAATTTCATTGGGAGAGCCCTTAGTCTTAGAGAATGTCTCTATGACCTAGATATTAGAATACACTCATTGTTTATTTTTAAATGTTAGAAATAAACATGTATTCTGGAATATATCTATTATAATGAGTTATGATCATATCGAGGAGTTTACTATTTTAGAACATTAATGAATGGTTCATTAATATTTCTAAATACTGAAAATTAAACCTTATAAGATCAATAGGAGGATGAAGATCAATGACAATGATCTGGCATCGAGTCTTAGACATATGTCTATTGATATGATTAATAGACTAGTAAGAGATGAAGCTTTAGAATGTTTGAAATTTTAAATCTTTCATACTTGTGAATATTGTATTCAAAAAAAAGTCTGATACACCCTTCTCTGGGATTGGTGTAAGATGCATAGGGATTCAAGTTGTCATACATATTGATGTATGTCGACCATCTATATTATAATAAAAATTATGGATAGGTGATATCTATTGATGACTATTTGTAATTTGAGATTTCTTCCCTTTCAAATGTTCAAAAATTTCATTTTTTGGTCTAGAACCAAAGTATGAAGGAATATGAAATGAATTTGATCTAACCTATATATCATATACCTATATCCTATCTCACTCCTCCTAATACACCTAAACTCAATAGAGTTGTAGGGAGATGCAATTGGACCATGTGAGACATGATTGATCAATGATGAATCTTAATATAATTATCTCTAAGTTTCCAAGGTATATATGTAGTAGACACTACAATATATGTCCTCAATAAAGTTCCATGCAAGTAAACTGGAATCTAGCACCAGAGAGTGCTACGTCATTAGGAAAATAAAGAATGGTATTGGATACCTACTTTATGACCTTGAGATTCTTACAAGATTTCATCTCTAAGGATATGATTCTTATGGGATGACTTTCTTGAGAATCAAGATGAAAATGAAGTGAAAGAATCATTTGATCTTGAGAAGATAATGAGGCTCCTGAAATCGGATTATACTAAAAGGACAATTAAAGATGAAACACTCATACTTCTTCAAATGAGTTTGAGGATGGATTCCATGTGTCAGTTAAGTCTGACAATGATCTGACTTCATATGATGAAGCTTCCAAGGATCATGACATGGAAAGATAGATGTTATCAATAAAGTCTAATGTAGACTTCATATACAAGTGTTGTATATGGACCCTCAAGGATCCACCTATAAGGGTAAGACCCATTAGGTGTAAATGGATCTTCAAGAGAAAGAGGGAACCCGATGAGAAGGTAGGGACTTTTAAAGCACATCTCGTATCCTCAAGATACGCACAGAAATAAGACATCTCTTGCGATGAGACTTGCTTTCTAGTGACCATGCTTAAACTCATCGGATTATTGCTAACTATAGCTACACAACTTGATTATGATATCTACAAGATAGAAGTCGAGATTACACTCCTATATGAATTCCCCATCTAGGACATTCATATGAAGTAGCCATATGGCTTCATGGATGAGGAATGCAAGGTTTGAAAGCTTAAGAAACTCCATCTATGGACTCAGATAAGCTTCTTGTAGTTGGAACATTAGATTTGATAAAATTATATGGTTTCAGATAGAATCTTCATGAATCATGTGAAGTTTAGTGGGAGTGTCATTGTGTTCATCGTGCTAAATGTAGATGGAATATTAGGATAGAGATCTCCAGGAATCAGGGCATTCTGATAAGTATAATAGAAATTACATATTAGTTATAAAAATTATTGAGTTGTAGTGTCATATACACTATAACTACCTTAAAATTGAGTATTGATTGCATAAGATGCAACATTCGCATTGGATGGAACACTGTTACTAGGAGATATGCAAGTATCGTAAAAGGACTTGGTGTAGTCTCTCGAGAATAGAGTGATTGATCAGCTTACCTATCTATATTAAATATCTTATGATTGTCAAATGAGTGTGGTTAAAGATTAGCCCATTAATGGCTCTTTGGGATAGTGGGAGATTGTTGGACATGCGAGCCCACGGCAAGCCATTATACCATAAATGTTATTGCAAATATCATTCCTTGATCTGAAATGAAGAATAATTAATTGTATAATAGGTCCCTTAGTACAATTAGAGTTATGTACCATGGTCATCTTAATGATCATATAGCTGTTGATTCAATTGTTGAATCATATAGGCTGGTGTTCGGATGAATATCTGAAAAGTTAGATTGAGGATTCATTAATCATCGTCAAATGATTATTAAGAGATGATCTCCACCCTAAGTAGAAGATGGAAATCCTTTCTCTAATTGGTTGACATCTAACCAAACTCTTGATGCAGGTCCTTTGTATAGGAATAGAGACTCAGATGTGTTAGATAAGTTAGGTCAAAGAGTTAACTTAAGGAGATCGAGATAACAAAAGATCTATGTCGTATGTTGTCATGATATAGGCACGCATCCCTTCATCGTAGATAGATGTGTTACTATATGTTTAAGTATGTATATTTGGCAGACCAATATGTTGATGGTATAATCAAGGTCTATACATCGGCACGCTGGTGTGCATATAAGGTCATATGAGTAATACGATCTCTCAAAGGGATCATACAGGTTCATTTACTGAACCGGAAGACATGAGCTCTCTCATGAGATATTGAGATCAAATTCCGTGCATGGTTGTCTCGCTTTGGAAGTTTGACTGAATTTGTAGGTTTGATATATACTTTTGGAAAGTATATGATCTATACCTAGGTATAATATATTCTTTTGGAAAGTATATGATTGATATTGTCTCCAAATGATTATATGAGAAACTTAATGATAAAACCCGAAAGGAGACAGTCTAAATAGATCTAAAACTTCAGGTTTATTCTAGGTCTTCCAGTATGCAGGATGTACAAATATTAGTAATACCTGAGGGTGATGTGATCATAAACGATTATTGTATAACCATGATGCTTCCATTCCTAGGGAATGATGAAACTGATCTGGAATTCAATGACTCCTCTCATAGAGAAGTGATCTATCTTAGTCTAAATGTTGGACAATGATCTGAATGTTATTCAGATGCAATGTGAAGAGTAGATATACGATTTTGATTTAATCAAACATCTATGGGAGGTCCCCAAGATCTGGATTTGAGATGTGACCTCAATATCCAAGTCATTATACGTGGAACATATAATCGCCATGTCCTTATTTCCAAGTATCCGCGGAGAAAGCACATTGTCCTTGAAAGAGTTCAAGGATAATTTCATTGTTGATAATGTATCATAGCATTGGGAAATGGATCATTAAATGTGATTTAATTATCATGAATAATATGATATAAGGAGAGTTATCTAAGATAATTAAATGTGATTTAATTGTCAAAGATGTGAATAATGTGAATGTGATTCATATTATTTGGGCACATGAGAATATAGATCCAAAATAATAAATTGTGATTTTATTATCATGGATTAAATAATATGGGTAGCACTTTATATTAATCATAAATATTAAAAATGTGATTTATAATATATAAGAAAGAAAGTAGTTTGTAAATAATATTTACAATTTAAATGTTGATGTGAATTGGATTCACATTGGACAATTAATTGAAAATGTAATTTACATTTTATTTTGGGTTGTAAATATGATTCACAATTTTCCAATGGCATAATTGATATTTCACAAAATAATTATGAATTACTTTTGTGGAATTATTTACAATAAATATTATTGCGAATTTATGGAGAAATACATGAAATAATGGATTCCATGTAATATGGAAATGGAGGCAACCTTCCATCTGTAGAGGATGGAGGACCACCAAGTCCTAAAAGGATTAGTGGCCATCCACCCCTCTTATGGAAGGAGGCTTGCCTCCTTCCTATTTCTCCATGGTGGATTGATTTAATGAAATTAAACTTTATTGATTATTACTCAATATATTTAATTCAATTAAATTAATTGTTATTGTGTTTTTAAAAACAAAATCATAACCATTGAAAGAAATACAAATCAATCTCAACCATTGATTTTGTGATGTCCATGGATTGGGATCCATAGACTCCCAAAATGTTATAAAAGGAGAGGCATTCCTTGCTCTTTTTTAGTTTAACATAATATGCTCTCTCCATCTCTCTCTCTCTTTCTCTACACGCCAACTCTCTCTCTCCTCCTTAGAGTGGTCGTCCACCCTAAACACTAGAGAGGGTCGTTGTCGTCACCATGATATTGTGTTGCCGATTCCACCGCTCATGGATCTCTATCTCCTTCAGTGTGCCTTGCTTGTGAAGAATACGTTAGATATTGTGAGACGTTATCAGGAGATTCGTCGCATGGATCATCAAGATGGATTACGAGGAGCATGTGTTTCATCAACGTCCTCGCAAGTGTCTCCTCCATCGGATCGGACTTGAGACAGGGGGTCTCTTCCTTTAGAGACTTTATCACAATCACATTTCAAGAGGTAACCTTAATACCTATTGGTGGTTTAGATGAAACGATCCGAGAAGTGTTCTTGGATCATGTGGTTGCATCAGGTCAAATTTTTTTAAATTCCGCTGCCCCCAGCGACTAGTGGGACTAGTCACTCCCGATCACATATGATGCGATCTCCACACTTCCGTGATGCGCTTAAGGATTTTCCCATATCCATCAGACAGTGTCGTTCCTGACATTTCATGAGCCCTAGGAAAAAGAAAAAAAGACCTTTAGAATTTTTTTAATAAGAGCAAAGTATCTCTAGTGTTTTTACCATCAAGTATAAAATGAAAGAATCTATTTTTGAGGAACAATCGGACCCTTATATAATCTCATTAAATTTTCATTTTTAGTATTGAGTTGTTCACCGAAAATTCGAGTCTATAAGGGTCCATTTATAAGTGAGTTATTTCACCGAAAATTCAATTCTATCATGGCTAACTAGAACAAATATTATTTTATTTGTAAACTAAAAATCAGATCACATGTAAAGCTAGCCCCTAAAGTTAATGGGTCATAGGCAATTGCACTTCAAAATATGCTCAAGGTCGATCCCGGCATAGGATTAGATATTCATATGTTTTAGGTAAGTTAGATCAAAGAGTTGACTTAGCGGGATCAATATAGCAAAAATCAATGTCGTAAACTATCATGAATAAGCACACATCATCTGACCAGAGATAGATGTGTTACTATATGTCTGGGTATGTACATTGAACAAACCATTAGGTTGATAACCTAATCGAGGTCTATATACTGACACACTAGTATATATATAATGGCATATAAGTAATATGATCTCTCAAAAGAATCATAAAGGTTCACCACTGAACCAGAAGACATTAGCTCACTCATGCGATATTGGGATTAATCAAATTCCATCGATAGTCATCTTATTTTGGAAATAAGACATGATTTATCGGTATGATTTATTCTTCTTTATACATGAGAAAAAAAATTATTTAGAGAATAACTTTTAGAGCATGAATTAATAATCGATTTATTAGTTCTAATCTTATTGTGCTTAGAGCACAAGTATAATCTTGAACCATTACATTGATCTCAACCGTTGATCATTATTAAGTGTGCATCTCCACCATCCATTATGCTATAAAAGAGAGGTTATTTCTATCTCATTTAATTCATGCATTTGTTGTAAGCAACTACTCTCTCTCTCACTACACATCTACCCTCTTTCCCTCTCCAACCCTTGTGGTCGTCTACATAGGGTTCGTGAAGATTGTGATCGTTGTCGCAATGTCATCATGTTGCTGGACCGATTGCTCGTGGATCTTCACCTTCTTCAGCACATCGTGCTCTTGAAAAAGATGATTGATTTTGTGAGACAAAATCAAGAGATTCTGTGCTTGGATCGTTTCCTTGGATTGCAGGAAGCACACATCTCATACACATGCCCACAAGTGTTCTCTCGTCGGATCAAACTTGAGACATGAGTCCTCTTCTTTTAGAGGCTTTGAGTTAGGTTATGCTTCAAGAGGTAAACCTTATACTCGTGTGATCATGATGAAATGGCATGGCAATTGTTCCCATGCCATGTGGTTTCATCGATTTTTTTCATTGCATCATCGACTAGTATGGCTAGTTGACCTAGATCGGATACAATTCGATCACCACGCTTCTGTGATGCGCGAGGCATAATCGCCTCCTTTCATGCACGTGCATGTGTGCATACTTGTGCATGTGCATGTTTTATATTCTCGAGCATTCTTATAGATATTTCAAGTTTTAAGAGCTTCTCTGATTATTTTAATATGCTAAAGCTATCAAGACTAGCATTTGATCGCTCCTAGTCTTCAATCTCCTCTACGACTAGTCCATGATATTTTCTACAAGCGTTAGCACTAGTGGTGATATTAATCGAGTGATATGATCATATACATCTATGACATTTGTTGGATATATTGTTTCATTATGCCCGTATTGATATAACTTCTTAGTAATGTATATCTACTACTTTATCATATATTATACTGTTTTTCTGGATAACACTTTCTAGAGGGAGTTTTGGTGGTAGATTAAAGCATTGTAAGTTTCTTGGACCTCAAAGTCTGCTCGATCCAAGAAGGTCACAGGAGAGTCGAAGTCTACTCAATCCTCGACGTTACAACGATGTTTATCCATTGGTGCTGACTTTGGGGTCTTGATACAATATTATAAAGCATATTGGCATGTGATACAAAGTTTTGTAAATAGTTAATTTATCTGTGCAAATAACTCAGATAGTGAAGCAGTTAATCAGCTCGATCGATCGAAAATCCTAAGTCAATGGACTTGGGTAGTGGTTTTCACTGCTTAGGTTTCCACGTAGACGTCTATATGCATTGTGGTTGAACATATGGTTTGCTTGTTTGCTACTCTTTATATTCTGGAACCATTTTAAGTTGCCATAAAAATAGATACTACCATTAACACACACACAACTATTAGTGTTGTGTTCCTACAAGCACTCTCATTTAAGACTCCCATAATTACAATAAAATGATAATGACTTTTATTGCCCATTACATCAAGCAAAAACTGAATGCATGACAAGATATAAGACTTATTTGCAATCATAAGGGAGTTCAGTAACTTAAGAGTTGAGGTGATGATAGCTAAGTACACATTAAATAGAAATGAAGTAAAAAGTGTTTGTGAATCGGCTAACAAGTTCAAGTTTCCAAATGGGTATGCATCGAATATTTCCAATCTCATGATTTTAAGAAAAATACTTTCAAAAGAATGAAAATACATGACAATCATGTATTCAGGGAAAGATTGCTCTATCTATGATTTGGAGGGTATTTACCTAACATTATAATGGGCATTCTGATCAATTTGAGTAGATTTTTCTAGGGATTTTTACACCCATAACTCTGAGTAATTTCGTAATTACAATCATAACCCTGCATAATCGTGAATTACATGAGAAACCCCGAGTAATGCTTAACTCTTACATGAGATAACCTTGAGTTATATTCCGTTTGAGATACCGTTATATTTGACGGTTTCCACTGACAAAGACAAAACTACCCCCAAAGGTCATTTTTATTACCATCATTCTCTCCATCATCCTCACCCTCCCTCCCCCTCGCACGTCGAGTTGCTCGAGACCCTGCCGCCGAGCCGAGCTACTCCGCCACGTGCTCATCCTCGAAGCAACACCCCAGCGCGTGCTGAAGCTGCACCGCCCCTGCTCCTCGAAGCCCCCCGGGCCACCTCATTTCATGCTCGAAACCCACCCCACCACCTCCACCGACTGCCCCCCCCCCCTCGGGCTACCTCCTCCCCTGCCTGAAATCCACCCCATGACCTCCTCCCTTGCTCGAACCCCCTCCCCTTGTCGAGCTGCCCTGTTCGAACACCCCCCCCCCCCCCCCCCCGCGCCTGCTCGGGACCCCACCGCCGTCGAGATGTGCCAACCTATGCTCATCCTCGAAGCAACACCCCTGCGCGCCTGCTCGAGACCCCACCGCTGTCGAGCTATGCTGCCTCGTGCTCGTCCTCAAAGCAACACTCCCCTCCCCCCCCCCCCTCTCGGGTCGAGGCAACACTGTCCCTGCTCCTCGAAGCCCCCCCGGGCCACCTCCTCCCCTGCTCGAAACCCCCCCCCCCCCCCGGGGGTGGGGGGGCTACATCCTCCCCTGTTCGAACCCCCTCCCCATGCCGAGCTGCTCCGTCACTGGATGAGGCTCCCCCCGCCACCTCCTCCCCTTCTCAACCCCCACCATTCCCCTACTCATCGAAGCCCGCGTCGAGCTTCTTCTCCTCCCCTGGTAGAACTGCCACTCATCCGCTCCTGCTCCCCTTAGCAACAGCACCGACCCCCCCCCCTTTCTCTCCTGCTCGAAGAACTCCTCCAGTCCTTCTCTAGTTTGTAGCTCCTCTGGTCCGGCACCCGTATTCGCACCGTCCCTGCAGGTTGAGGTGTGCGGCAGAGACGTTGGGGGAGATGGTCGGTCGGCGGTGGGGGAAGGGAGGAGGTCAGAAAGGGGAGGTTGAGGTGGACGGTAGGTGAGCTGGAAGGGGGATGATATTTTTTGTTTATTTCCTAACCATTGGATTGAGAATGAGTTATATTAACTCATTCATATGGTTGAGTTAACATATTAAATTAACGGAGGGTTATGAGTGTGAGACGGAATAATTATACAGGGTTTCTCATGTAATTCATGATTATGCAGGGTTATGATTGTAATTGCGAAATTACTCAGGGTTATGAGTATAAAAATCCCATTTTTCTAAAATATTTATGCAACCAAACTACTTGTATGGAAATTTAAGTCATTACATTAGAATAATAATGTGCAACTGGAGAAAATACTTTCTTATGAATTTTCAATTCCACAGAACATTTGATGACCCATCTACTAGATGAGGTCAAATTTAGTGGACTACAAAAATGTAGATGAATGTAATTATTTGAGAGATGATCTTCTTCATGTATTTTTCTTACAAGTTCAATAGGAACTTGTTGGAGCATTTGGTTTGTGTGTCTCTTATGTTGCAGATGGGTAAATGGATATCTCCAAGATCCATTTACCTCATCCAGTTATTTAGTCCCACATCTACCAGTTTGGAGATGTGGAGACTCGGTGGGGGCTATATATAGAGCCATTGTATCTATATCCAGTGAGAAAAGCAATGCATAGATCAACCCTTTGAGATGTTCTCCCATGGTTTCATCCCGCTCCTTAGGGAGTATGGTTCCACGTAAAATCTCTTTGTATCAAGTTTATTTTTCTGTTCTTCATGCTTATTTATCATTTCACTTCCGCATTTCTATTTTCTAACATGGTATCAGAGCAGGTTTGATTCTCAAGGAATTATTTTCATTAATTTTATTCGAGATTCGATTGTCGATTATTCTTATTTATTCAAGTTTTGTAAGTTATAGGGTTTCTATTGAAACCCTAATTTCTGGAGTTATGTTCATAATCATGCTCGTTCAAGACTCGTTGGCATCTTATCATTATTTTGGAGATATGTCATTATTGAAGTTTTTTTAAGAACGAAAGCAGGAGAATCGTGGGAAGACGTAGCAAATCAGATCCGATGCACCTCCATCTCAATGCTCAAGAGGAGCATCTCCTTCTTGCAGTCCCGATGATCCAGTACTAGCAAAGGCAAAGACTCTAGGCGCATAGGAACGGGGGTAGCCACATCTCCTGGTGGGGCCATCTCTCATGCGCCCCGGGGGAGGGGGGCTTCTCGATGCTCCAAGAGGAGATCTCCCTCCAGACGAGAGCCTCTGCTCCACATCCCAGGTTGAACCCATTCAGCAAGCAGCAGAGCGATCTCCAGGCCGCTCATGTTCCTGATCGCGCCTCCCTGCATCATCAATCCACAGGCGGCGGTGCCAACCATCGTGGTGACCTCCAGTGATGCTGCGCCACCAGGAGGAGCCGGAAACCCCCACGAGTAGCATACGAGTGCCGCCCAGGGGTGCCCTTGCGCAGGAGGCACCTCCACTCCCCCTCCCAGCGAAACCCATACGCAACCTTCATGCAAGCTTGTGCGCAAAGACGTCCAGGCCGCCTCGCTGCCTAATTGTGATGCCCTTGTGGTGGCCGTCTTCCAGTTTTGCTCCCAGGCGGCGGCCTCCTTTCCCTGACCAATCGAGTCCAAGCTAGGCGATGGCCGCCAGCCCTCCTTCATGTTGGCCTCCTACGGTGCAGTGCCCATTGCGGCGCATCCTCTTGCACGATCTGCAGCACAGCTCCCAACCCCCACCCCCTCCCCATCCAAGCGACGTACGTGGCACTGATTCTACTCCTCTTCATCTCATTCAACGGGTGGTGGCGGCATCCAAAGAATCTCCATTTAGGGGGCGGTGAGTATACGTAGGGTTCCCAACCCTGAATAGGGGAGGAAGGATCCGAAGCGTTAAAAAATTTTTTTGATGCACATTTGGGCCCAACGAGTCGGCCAAGCTGTTGTATTAAAAACAGAAGGCAGACCTGCATTTAAAAAAAAGGGAGAAAGAAGATTGGGCCCAAGTGGGCCAAGAGAAAAAAGTATATGTTTTTTTTTTAAAAAAAGAGGTGCGTACAATAAAAAGCCGTATGCAAAATATTTGAAAAAAAAAAGAAAAGTCGTAAAAAATGGCAACAGCTTATTAAAAAAGATTGAAGCTGATAAAGAAAAAACACAAATTATTATGAAAAAAATGTGTCACGGCTATAAAAAATGGAAATAGACTGTTTAAAAGGAGAGAGAGAAGGAAAAGCTGGAAAAAATGAAACGGCTTAAAAATATTTCAAAAAAAAATGATTTGAGAAGCCGGAAAAAAAGATAGATCGGCATTTATGGTGTTTTATTTTCTCTCCATTTTATGTTGTCTTCTCCCAACTTGATCGATGATTTTCGACCAGTATGGGAGAAAGGGGGGGTATTGTGTAGAGTCACAGATCTTCATCACATTCCAGATTTCCAGACTCTACACTGCAGCTTCAGACTCGATGTTCAGAGTCCGAGTCCACAGTTTGATGGGTAGTTTTAGACTCGACGTCAGATTCCGAGTCCTCAGATTAACTCACACTCCAGCTCGTTCGTCCTCCCTCACCTGCATGACATGAGAAGCAGCGTCCTCGACAGCAGCCGACAGTTGTGCGCATTGATTTGATATTGTTGTAGTGTCATGTATCGTGTGTTGAGTTTCTTTCTGTTTGTCCAAGCTGAGCATTGCATGCTCCAGCTTGAGGAGGGTGTTGGAGTATTTGGTTGTGCACCTCTTATGTTGTAGATGGATAAATGGATACCTCAAGGATCCATTTACCCCATCCAGTTGTTTAGTCACACATCTACCAGTTTGAAGATGTGGCAGTTTGGAGATGTGGACTCAGTGAGGGTTATATATAGACCCACACACCCATTGTATCCAGTGAGAAAAGCATTGTATAGATCAACCCTTTGAGGTGTTCTCCTGAGGTTTCATCCTGCTCCTTAGGAAATAGAGTTCCACATAAAATCACTTGGTGTCAAGTTTATTTTTCTGTTCTTCATGTTTGTTTATCGTTTCGCTTCCGCATTCCTATTTTCTAGCAAAAGTAATATCCAAATTTATTCTAATTTGTTTTTTAAATTTAGATAGATATCCTAAAGAGACAAATTAAAAATAGGAGTAGGAATGAATGATTCAGTAGCGCTCATGCAAGGGTGTAGAATTTCGTTGTTCATGTTACTTTCAAAACACGATCAAAACAACGTATAACCGACCTATAAGAAATTATTTTGTCATCATAAATGAAGGTCATATAATCTCAAAATCCGCTTGATGACAAAGTAAGAGAAAAAAGCTATTGAGTGCACGTGTTAAATAATTTGCAAGGAGATAACATCATTTATTGAGTACCTTCTATTGAACACAATCTTCTTTATAAATAATATATAATTTATGCTTGCTTAAATCCATTTAGGAAATATCAAAAGAAACTTGAAGTATATCTCCCGTCAATACAAGAAGATTGCATTGTAGTAATGTTTGGAGAAAAAAATAGTTTGTCAAAGGAGTGGGCACTACCTCTGACGGTGATCCTAAAAAAGTCAGATGATGTTGTGGGGTTTCATGAGGTCTAGTAAATCAAATTCATTGGATCTTGGAGCAATCATTCGATCTCGTACTTTTAATTCAACAAAAGTATGCGTACCCAAAATTATGGAGGGATGATCTCTAGATGATGTTATGGGGAGGATCATATTGGTTATTACAAGTCTTTTAAAGAAGTTCTAAAATAGAATACAACATTACAAGCCATCATAAATTAATTTTATTATTATGTACGATGTACAATCTGAATGAGGGGTGGTGATCGACAGAAGACATAATTTGTAGATCTGAAGCATTCATTCTAGCTTGACAAGTGAATTAAATATGGTATATTTCACATATTTCAAAAAAAAAAAAGAAACTAATGTGATTACCTAACTTCTTTGAAAATAAAGGTATGAAGTTACATGAATAATGAGGAGATGGTTATAGAAGAAAAATATGATGATGCTTTTATTCAAAGTATGAGCAAGCGTAGATTATAGCTACTAATCATATACCTGATTCCACTTCTTTGCAAGATCTGGTTATAATACAAACATCTACTAAAGAGGAAGATGAAACTATAGATGAAAAATCAGATGAATTGAGCTCAAAAGGTGACAATGACTATCTTGAGGAATCGAACGAGGATAATTAAAACCATTGGCTTGGTATGTTTTAAACACTTAAAAGTACTTCACATTTAGGAATTTTAGTGAATATTTTTAAAAGGGCATGGTAGGTTTTGGTTGCGGTGGCGGATCTCATAGATCTCGTTGATTAAAACATCTTTTTTGTATCGAGAGATTCCTAGGGCATGTTTGGTTACTGGGTTGGGTTGGGTTGGAGTATCCTCCTGTGAATAGTAGTTGTTTGGAGGGTTATGATGGTTGGAATGATAATTGTGATGTGATGTGATATTAATTATGTGTTATATTAACTTTTTTTAATGATTATAATATATTTTTTATGTTAATAAGTGTATTTGAACAAGGTTAAAAATCATCATACCAAAAAATTGTAGAGTCAATACAAGTATTCCCAACCCAAGAATGCAGGGTTGGAGCTAGGGATATACCAGAGTACCCCCGTGTACCCTGACAACCAAACATGCCCCTAGAATCACATGGTCCCATCACCAGCACTTTCCTTCATCTTCCATTAGTGTATGGATGTTGCAAGACCTCCATCAGCACCTCAATCCGTAGATTCGCATCCAATTCTTCTTCTTGTATCTAACAGGAGACATACTATTTTAAAAAAGTAATTTTAATATATATGATATATACAAAGAAAAAATTAATAAATTATTATGTTATACATGGACTTTTGCAATAGATACTATTAAGTGTTATACATTTAAATTTAATAGTGGAAGATATGGAAATAAATATTCAAATTATTACTACATAGATGAGTAATTATGTGATATTTAATATTCGTAAAGACATTCATGCAAAATATCAAGAAGATTAAGAATAGCCAATATATCTTTTAAATAAATGAGGGATGTAGTGGTAAACAAAGTAATATTCATATATGATATATGTGTAATTATGTCAAATAGAACAACGTTTGTACAATATAAAATACTTGTATGGAAATCCATATAATAATCACGAAGTTTGTAAACTTATGTTAACATCAAATTAAGGTTAATTATAATTCTAAGAATTAGATTCAGTTGATGTAACACTCCAAAAGATCATCCAAAAGTATGTGTTGTTTACAATATATTTTTATTGTTAGCTTTCACAACATTGAAAACCTTCTCAAATCTTAAATGTTGATTAGTTCCTTCTCTCACTCTCTCTCTCTCTCTCTCTCTATATATATATATATATATATACACACACACACACATATGGGTTAAATGGGGTTGCCCCCTGGGAGTAGCCAACTTGGCTACTCCCACCCCTGTTTTTCCTCAATTTTTTTATTCTTTAGAAAATAAAAAATTATTAATTTATCATTATATCCTTCTAACATTCTATTAAAATTTCGTCAGAAACAGAAACTCCTACAGCCTCCATCCAAACAGGGTCGATTTAAAAAATCCTACAACCTTTAAAAAAATGACGTCTGGATAGAGGCCTAGGAGTCTCTGTTTCTGACGAAATTTTAATAGAATGTTAGAGGGATATAGTGATGAATATACAATTTTTTATTTTCCAAAGAAATAAAAAAATGAAGGAAAATAAGGGTGGGAGTAGCCAAGTTGGCTACTCCCAAGGGGCAACCCCATTTACCCTATATATATATATATATATATATATATATATATATATATATATATATATATATATATATATAATATTAGGGGGCTTATCCAATGAGCCCTGTGCCCATTAGCAATCTAATGAGCACGCGATCTGAGCCATTCGTTTCTTATCTATAAACGTTATTTATTGAATGAAAACCACTGAGTGGTTTTACAAAAAAGGTATTTAATTGATTCCACTTTTTAAATGTTTGCAAAATGAGTAACATAATTCATACCTTTTTAAGAAAATTATGAAGAGACGTTGGATTTATAATAGGTATTTTCATACACATTTTATTACAAATATTTGACTTACATTACTAATCAATGTTCGTTTACTATATATGTGTAGTAAGGTTACAACTATAAAAAAATTTTACTATGATGTCGAATTAGTAATCTCTTTTTTATACTTACTATATATGTGTTACTAATCTATTTTTATTATTACAACTATATAACACAATTACTAGTCCATCTCCTTTGATTTACATTTATTCCAAAGGGTATTTTTGTTGCAGTAAAGTTATATTTACTAACCAACGTTCATTTATTACATATGAGCCAAACAAAGTTACAGATATCTTTTTATTATTACTAATATTGTGTTGTTAATGATGTGTTATTATTTACCGTGAACAAATCAAAACTACTATAATGTATTACTATTTACTATTTATATTGTTACTGGTATTATGTCATTCCTATAGGAATAACTTACTGATGTTGTGTTATTATTTACTACTGCCTGAATAAAAATATTAATGTTATGTTACTATTTACTGATATTGTGTTACTGACGTATTATTATTTACTACTGAACAAATCAAAATTGTTACTTATGTGTTACTATTTACTATTGCAATGTTACTGATATTGTCATTATTATAGGGGTAAATTACATATGATGTGTTGATATTTACTAATGAGCGATTAAAAATACTGATGCTATGTTACTATTTACTATTGTATTTTCATTTACTGCATTACTGATGCAAAGTTATTGTTTACTACTACTTGAATAAAAAATACTGACGATGCATTACTGATGATGCGTTATTATTTACTACTGAGTGAGTAAAAAATACTGACTATATGAACTACTATAATGTATTACTATTTATTATTATATTGTTACTGGTATTATGTCATTCCTATAGGAATAACTTACTGATGTTGTGTTATTATTTACTACTGCCTAAATAAAAAATATTAATGTTATGTTACTATTTACTGATATTGTGTTACTGATGTATTATTATTTACTACTGAACAAATCAAAATTGTTACTTATGTGTTACTATTTACTATTGCAATGTTACTGATATTGTCATTATTATAGGGGTAAATTACATATGATGTGTTGATATTTACTAATGAGCGATTAAAAATATTGATGCTATGTTACTATTTACTATTGTATTTTCATTACTGCATTACTGATGCAAAGTTATTGTTTACTACTACTTGAATAAAAAATACTGACGATGCATTACTGATGATCCGTTATTATTACTACTGAGTGAGTAAAAAATACTGACTATATGTTACTATTTACTATTGTAACATTATTTAATATAAAACTATGATCGGAGATACAATTCTGATGGAACAAGTTAGCTCACCATTAAAATAGATAAGATACATGCGATTCATACTAAAAAAATGAGTGGTATGCAGCCACTGATCATTATTTATGAACACCACGTGAAATGAAAGAAAACAGCGTGTGCCTAAAAGAGAGATCGAGGTTCCCCTGTTCATTTCATGTGCGGTGGCTGGAGCCTTCTTCTCTTCTAGAAACCAATAATCAACGAAGAAGAAAGTATATAGTCGTTGACGAAGAGAAAGGAACGTGTGATCCACGTAGGTCTCGATAAGCCATCAAGTGAATGTCGTCGTGATGTAGGGCATGATGTATGGGTGGTGGGCCACCATCTCGCTTCTGTGGTGCTGCCAGGAGAGCGTAGAGAGGTGTTGTCGTTGCTGGAGGGACTCTTGTTCATGGCTTTTGCTTCTCACATTCCCATGCCACGTCCATTTAATTGATGGGGATTTAAGTGTGATCATGGAAACGTAGATGCATCAATGCATTCAAAAGGAAAATAGTTTTGCTTTCCTATTTAATTGGTGAGAGAATAATGAGAGAAAATATCTACCATAATCACTTTCCTAATATGAAAGATTCCAAAACCATGTTATGGATTAAGAGTAGTTTCGATCGATGACGTCGGATTTAAAATGATGGATGAGGTCGGGTGCTCATCAACTTTCTAATGAGCATAGGGCTCATTGGATAAAATCCCTATATATATATATATATGGGTTAAATGGGGTTGCTCCTAGGGGGGAGCTAACTTGGCTCTCCCCGCTCCATTTCGCCCGATATTTTTATTTTTTTTGAAAATTTCTTCCGTGAATATTTATCACTATATCCCTATATTATGCTATTAAAATTTTGTGCGAAACAGAGACTCGTACGGCCTCCATCCAGACAGTCATTTTTTAACGGTAACAGAATTGCTAAAAACGACCCTTCTGGATGAGGCCGTAGGAGTCTCTGTTTTACGTGAAATTTGAATGACATAATATAGGAATATATTGATGAAAATCCACGGAAGAAATTTCGAAAAAAATAAAAAAATGATACGAAATGGCGCGGGGGAGCCAAGTTAGCTCCCCCCATGAGGGGAGCCCCATTTTTCCCATATATATATATATAGGGAAGGGAGCCTACTTTGTGAAGTAGGTAACCTTACCTACTTCACATCCATTTTTCACAATTTTTTATTTTTTTTTTGAAAAATACCACAGTGGATTTTCATAATTATATCCCTCTAATATGTCATTCAAATTTCGTCAGAAACAGAGACTCATACGACCTCCATCCAAAACGTCATTTTTTAACGGTCACAGATTTGTATTTTACATGTTCTAGATGGAGGCCGTAAGAGTCTCTA